>CM060363.1:172023832-172398832 GCA_030545235.1 Helianthus tuberosus | reverse complement strand
GGTCGGCTATGTTGGTGGCTGTGGTGGTGGTGTGTCGGCTTTGGTGGTGGTGCTGGTGGGTCGGTTGTGGTGGTGGGTCGGTTGTGGTGGTTGGTCGGTTGTGGTGGTGGTGGTGGTAGTGATTCGGCTGTGGTGGTGGTGGGTCGGCTGTGGTGGTGGTGGGTCGGTTGTGGTGGTGGTGGGTCGGATGGGGTGGTTGTGGTGGTGGTGGGTCGGCTGGGGTGGTGGTGGTTGTGGGTCGGCTATGGTGGTGGTGGTGGTGGGTCGGCTATGGTGGTGGGCCGGCTATGGTGGTGGTGGTCGGCCGGCTGGGGTGGTTGTGGTGGTGGTGGGTCGGCTAGTGTAACAATTCTCATCAAAAGTCTTAAATATTATTTTAATTTAGCCAATAGGAAACCCTAATTGAGAAACCCAAGTGATTCTGAACAAACCCTAAAATTTTCAGAATAATCAGAATCAGGATTAGGGCCCCTAAAACTCAAGGGGGGTATACCCTAGTTAACCACTCAAGAAGCTGAACTAATCCCTGACGTTATAGCTGGTACGTTCTTGGTCCACGACGTTTATGCAAAAGTATTATTTGACTCTGGTGCAAACCAAAGTTTTATCAATACTTCATTTTGCCAAGCCCTTAACTTACCCTTAACCACCCTTAGACAAATTTTTACAGTCGAAATGGCAGATGGGAATTCTGTTAACATAAATAAGGTTTTGCAAGAAGGAAAGATAGAACTGTTAGGCCATAAGTTTTCTGCAAACTTGTTACCTATGAAGTTAGCCGGATCCGATGTAGTATTAGGAATGGATTGGTTGATAGCCAACCATGCTCGAATCCTTTGTGATAAGAATTCCATAGAAATTCATTCACCGACCGGAGAAGTGATTAGGATCATAGGAGATAAACCACGTAAGCCCATGAAGTTCATATCAGTAATGAAAGTTGCTAATTATGAACGAAAACAAGGAATAGTATATATGATTTCAGTAATCATTAGTACTAAGGGTAAATAACTTAAGGAAATTCCTATAGTCTCAGAGTATCCGGATGTATTCCCAGAAGATTTACCAGGATTACCTCCAGACAGGGAAGTAGAATTTAGGATTCATCAAATTCCAGGAACTACACCGATAGCCAAGGCACCTTATCGGTTAGCACCTACAGAAATGTTAGAACTGAAAAAGCAATTAGATGAATTACTAAGTAAAGGATTCATACAACCTAGTTCATCCCCTTGGGGAGCTCCAGTGTTGTTTGTGAAAAAGAAAGATGGATCGATGAGAATGTGTATCGATTATAGAGAATTGAATAAGGTTACAATTAAGAATCGATACCCATTACCTAGGATTGACGATCTTTTTGATCAACTTCAAGGCGCTAGGTATTTTTCTAAGATAGATTTAAGATCCGGATATCATCAGTTAAAAGTACAAGAAGAAGACATACCTAAAACTGCTTTCAGAACTAGGTATGGCCATTATGAGTTTACAGTCATGCCCTTTGGACTAACAAATGCCCCAGCAGCATTTATGGACATGATGAATCGGATCTGTAAACCATACTTGGATAAATTTGTAATCATATTCATCGACGATATACTTATTTATTCCAAAAGTCAGGAAGAACATTGCAAACACTTGCATGCACTCTTAACTTTGTTAAGAAAGGAAAAGCTTTATGCAAAATTCTCGAAGTGTGAATTTTGGTTAAAGGAAGTGCAATTCCTAGGACATATGGTGAATCACGAAGGAATTCACGTAGATCCTGCTAAAATAGAAGCAATCACTAAATGGAAGGTCCCACAAACAGCTATGGAAATTAGAAGTTTTCTAGGCTTAGCTGGATACTATAGACGATTTATTAAGGATTTCTCTAAGATAGTTGTACCTTTGACTAAGTTAACCTGTAAAGCCACTAAATTTGAATGGGGACATAGGCAAGAAGAAGCTTTTAAGATTTTAAAGCATCGATTGACGAATGCTCCAATTTTAGCATTGCCCGAAGGAACAGAAGATTTTGAAGTATATTGTGATGCTTCAAAATTAGGATTCGGATGTGTATTGATGCAACGCAAAAAGGTAATTGCGTATGCCTCACGGCAGTTGAAAAAGCACGAGGAGAATTATACAACTCATGATTTAGAATTAGGAGCCATAATTTTTGCCTTGAAAATTTGGAGACATTATCTGTATGGAAGTAAGTTTACTGTTTATACATATCATAAAAGTTTAAGGTATATATTTGGGCAGAAAGAATTAAATATGAGACAAAGAAGATGGATGGAAGTTCTAAGCGATTACGACAGTGATATTCAATATCACGAAGGAAAGGCAAACGTAGTTGCAGATGCCTTAAGTCGTAAGTATCAGGAAAAACAAAAGCGAGTCCGTGCTCTTAGATTAAATCTACAAGTAGATTTAATGGAACAATTAAAGAAAGTTCAGGAAACAACAATCAAGGGCGATGCTGAAGGAATGAAAGGTTATATAAAGGAACTAGAGCAAGGAAATGATGGAATTTGAAGATTCCACAAGAAACGAATTTGGGTACCTAAGCAAGGAGAATTAAGAAATAAGATTTTAGAAGAAGCCCATAAATCTAGGTATACTATGCACCCTGGAAACAATAAGATGTACCAAGATTTAAGAAAAAATTTCTGGTGGATAGGAATGAAGAAAGATATAGCAAGATATGTTTCTAAGTGTCTTACTTGTTCACAAGTAAAGGCTGAACATCAGAAACCTTTAGGACTACTACAACAATTGGAAATGCCGGTATGGAAATGGGAACTTATAACAATGGATTTTGTTACTAAGTTACCTAAAACAAGAAAAGGTAATGATGCGATTTGGGTAATTGTGGATCGATTAACCAAATCAGCTCATTTTCTACCAATGAAGGAAACCTTTAGTATGGAAAGGTTAGCCAAGTTGTAAGTAGACGAAGTGGTATCTTTACATGGAGTCCCACTCTCCATTGTATCAGATAGAGATAGTCGTTTCACTTCTCATTTCTGGAAAAGTTTCCAGCAAGCAATGGGAACTCGACTAAACCTGAGTACAGCATATCATCCACAAACGGACGGACAAAGTGAAAGGACCATCCAAACTCTAGAAGACATGCTCCGAGCATGTGTAATAGATTTTGGTGAAAACTGGGATGATCATTTAACATTAATTGAATTCTCCTATAATAATAGTTATCATTCAAGTATTGAAACTGCTCCATTCGAGGCACTATATGGAAGAAAGTGCAGAACTCCAGTTTGTTGGGCAGAAATAGGAGAAAGTCAATTGTCAGGTCCCGAGATAGTACAAGAAACTACTGACAAAATAACTCAGATCAAGGAAAGACTGAAAACAGCTCGAGATCGTCAGAAGAGTTATGCAGATAATCGCCGCAAGCCGTTAGAATTTCAAGTCGGAGATAAAGTACTATTAAAAGTTTCTCCTTGGAAAGGAGTAGTTAGATTCGGAAAGAAAGGAAAGCAAAGTCCAAGGTACGTAGGACCATTTTCAGTAATCCAACGTATAGGACCAATTGCTTATCGTTTACAACTACCAGAAGAGTTAGCTGGAGTACATGATGTATTTCATGTATCCAATCTCAAGAAATGTCTAGCAGACGAATCATTGGTAGTACCTCTTCAAGATATAGAGGTAAACGAAAAACTAAAATTTGTTGAGAAACCTCTTCAAATTGAGGATCAAAAGATCAAGTTTCTCAAACATAAACGACTAGTTTTAGTCAAAGTCAGATGGGATTCAAAAAAACGAGCTGAATACAATTGGGAGCTGGAATCAGAAATGAAGAGAAAGTATCCTCATTTATTCCAGTAAATCTCGAGGACGAGATTTTTATTAAGGTAGGGAGAATGTAACAATTCTCATCAAAAGTCTTAAATATTATTTTAACTTAGCCAATAGGAAACCCTAATTGAGAAACCCAAGTGATTCTGAACAAACCCTAAAATTTTCAGAATAATCAGAATCAGGATTCGGGCCCCTAAAACTCAAGGGGGGTATACCCTAGTTAACGATTATCTACAATTACTCGCTGTCAAAATTCGAATTTCAGAATATGTCAAGTCAGCAAAGCTAGTCCCAACCGTGGCTACCCTATAACCTATTTTTAACCCTTACGCACCGTAACAAATTGAGTCTTACGGTCCGTAAGCACTCTTACGCACCGCAACAATTTTATGCTTACGGTCCGTAAGCAATGCCAAATTTTGACTATAAATAGCAGACATTGGGACTTGAAATTTGGCATATGTTCGACGAAGAAATTCGTTTCAAGCATCGAATTACTTTCAGTTTACCACAATTAACACACACTAATCACGAAGTGCTGCCGCAATCAGGGTAATAACTCGATCGCTATTATGATTCAACGTCCGATCGATTATAACTATCCAACGATTGTTTAAGTGCCGCTCAAATTGAGTTTATACTTTGTTATTCATCGTGATTTCGACTTGAATGTTTGAGTGCTGTTCGAATTCGGACTATACTCTGTCATTCGTTGTGAATCCGCTGAATTGTTAAGTATTGCACTAATAAATCGTTGTGAGGGTTTAATCTCGTGAATTGTCGTAACTGCTGTATTAGTTACTAACCTGTTTGTGTGTGCATTATTATTTAAATTAGGTTAATCAAGGCTAATCAGTAGGCTTATACTCTGCTCGTTAAATTTACAATGTGAGTCATTCTCTTTTTATCAAATTATTTTCAAAATCATGTTTATTTTCAAAGGTTATAATTACAGTGATTAAGTTTATGTAATCACCAAGTTACAGCCGGTATGTGGGGTATTGTGCACATTACTACAGTTGTTATCACTTTAGGTGGGCGAACCTAAAATTAGTGATATTCGTCATTCATTGGGGCAGCCAATGGTGATATGACCACAGTCACCTAAATGAGTCGAGTGACAAATACTGTGGGTAGTTGGTTTGATATCAGAAACATTGTAATCTCTCTTAATACTGTAAATTATAACAAACGAGTCGTTTTAGTAAAACTGAATGATTCACTCAGTATTTCCCTGCTGACAAAAACTTTTTCAAACATGTTTCAGGTGATCTGTTGTGAGCAAAGGAAAAGTGCCGTGAAGCACTACAAGCTTAGAAAGTGGCTCAATGTAAATAAATAAAGAAACATGTTTTAAGAAATAAAGGATTTCCCAGTGAAATCACTTATTTGTAAATTATGGGATTTATCCCTATATTATATATAAACGAGCAGTTTTAATATTAATCGATCCTGTTTTAAAAAGACTTCCGCTGTCACTAAATTAGATACCATCGGATTTCCTGCCTCGCGGCTCTGGACCGGGTCAAACCGGGGCCAAGGGCCGTGACAGCTAGGGTGGTGGTGGTGGTGGTGGTGGTGGTGGTGGGTCGGCTGGGGTGGTGGTGGTGGGTCGGCTATGGTGGTGGTGGTGGTGGGTCGGCTATGGTGGTGGTGGTGGTGGTGGTGGGTCGGATGGGGTGGTTGTGGTGGTGGTGGTGGTGGGTCGGCTATGGTGGTGGTGGTGTGCCGGCTGGGGTGGTTGTGGTGGTGGTGTGTTGGCTAGGGTGGTGGTGGTGGGTCGGCTATGTTGGTGGAAGTGGTGGTGATGGTGTGTCGGTTGTGGTGGTGGTGGGTCGGTTGTGGTGGTGGTGGTTGTGTGTCGGCTGTGGTGGTGGTGGTGGTGATGATGGTGGGTCGGCTGTGGCGGTGTTTTGTTTTTTTTTTTTACATTATATTTTCGAATGCCGAGTCTAATGCTAAATTGTATTTTTTATTAACAGGATATCGAAAGTCGGTGTTTTGACGGTGGTGGTAGCGTAATAGTTATGAAGAAACTACGTTCGTATTTCAGATTCATGAACTAGAACGCCGATCTACGTTCGTATTTGACAATTAAAGAAATAATAATAATTCATAAATAAAAAACTTTGTTATGATATATATACAATTCGTTTTATAAAAAAAATTAACATTTAATAATACTTATAAAAATTGGCATTTTATAATATACACAATTTATTTCATAAAAATATGAAGTTTTTAATAATAATACTTAATAAAAAAACAGTGGCACATTTTTTTTATTAAAAATATACACAATTCATTTCATAAAAATATGAAGTTTTTATAATACTAACACAATTTTTTATAACAACATTTTATAAAAAAATTTTAATTTTCTTAATATTTCACAACTTCCCCATAAAAATACCCTATCAAAATAAAGTTTCACACACCCCAATCATTGGTAATCATTGGCTGACACCCAATGATTGGCATTAATTAGATGGCAGGGGGGGGTGTGTAAATACTTTTCAATCATATTGGGCAATGAGGGGCTTATGGGTGGGGCCAGTTTCAGGCGTATTGGGCAATGAGGGTCATTTAGGGTTAGAGGGTGTGTAGATACTTTTTGGGGGGTGTGTGGATACCTCCACCGATCACAAAATGGGTATTCGAAATCACATAGTCACATAATAATACATAGTCAACTATTGTTTGGTAATTACGTAATCGCTTAGTGGGGTTTTACATACTATAATGAAATCACATAATCTCGTAATAGGTATTCATAATCACATTGTCATGTGCTGGGTATTCAAAATCACTTAATCACGTAATGGACTAATGGATATTCAAAATCATGTAATTTCTTTTAAGAGAACTATAGCAATAGGTTGCTTAAATTAAAGAGAATGAATGCTCGTTAATACGGTGTAATTTAAAAAAAAATATTAACGTGTGAAAAAAAGTTATAGCGATTTGAAATTAGAGGGAATGTGTTCAAGTAAGAAAGGATTAGCATACCCTTCCTCTTGTTTGAACTTAGATTTTATACCCTTTCTCTATATTTTTTTCTTCAATTGTTTCAATTTGAGAATTACGAAAATGCCGCTACCAAATTTTAAGACATTGATCATTGGAAATCTAACAATTATCTTGTTGCATACAATTCGTGCGTTTTTTTCTTGTACAATATCCCTTCTCTCTTTCTTGCCGATCAAAAAAAATAGTGGCTTATTTAATACATCATACTTTAGTTTTCGCTTATTTAAGCTTTTATATTTTATTATAAATATAAATCCACACAACAGGATAATATATTTTCATATCTTTCTTAAGATTAGTTATATACATATATTTAAAATTTCTAAACAATTTTTCGGAACCGATTTAGGGGCTGTTTGGCAACATCTGAATGGTTAAGTGCTGAACCAGTAAGAAGTCTGAACCATTAAGTGCTGAACCAGTAAAAGTTCTGAACCATTAAAAGCCAGTATAATGCTTAACCGTTCAGAGGCAAATGTCTGACAAATTCAGATTAGAGGTCTTAACCATTCAGACTCTGTATAAATCTTAACCATTCAGAGGCAAATGTCTGAACCATTCAGACATCTGCTCGTGAAACAAACAGTCTGAACCATTAAGTGCTGAACCAATAAGAGATCTGAACCATTAAGAGTCTCATTAAAAGGTAAACAAACAGCCTCTTAGTCGGTTTGACTAGTAAACTAGCTTAGTAAGCCAACCATTTTAGTAACGATTCCGGTTATGAAATTATTGGTAGACAAAAGCAAAAGAAAAAAAATAGATAGAGATTTACACACAATATTATCATCATTAACGTTAAATATCCAAATTACATAGAAACATTCAGATCCACAACCATAGAAACATTCAGATCCACAACCAGCATACTTATTAACATCAATACTAAAATAAAAACAACAAAAATAAAATAGATGCCCTAGTAATGCTACATGGACTCTATGGCTATATGCTATGAATACATAAAATTACATAGCAACCATAACACAACTATAAGTTTATAACACTGCGCTTGTAGTTGTAGATCTGCAGCTAGCCGGCCGGTGGGTCGTGTTAACTAGTGGCGGTGGTGGTGGTGTGGGTGAGGATTATGTGGTGGTGGTGGATGGTGAACCACCGGTGGAGGATGGTGAACCACTGGTGGAGGTGGGTGGTGGTGGACGACTGGAGGTGGGTGGTGGACGACATGTACTACAGGAGGTGGAGGGTGGTGATGGACCACCGGAGGCGGTGGTGGATGGTGGTGGTGATGGGGGTGGTGGTGGGGTGGTGATCTAGGCATCTTTCTTTTCTTTTGTTAATGGTTAAGTTTTGTGGTGGTTGTTAGGTGTGTTAGGGATTGTGATATATAACTATATAAGTGGTGTTAGGTACGTAACTTAGCCACGAATTAAATTTGAAAATGATGTACATATTCATCTCATCCACTGGCCATACATTTAAGTCATTTGCTATTATAATATAATAAAATCTAGAAAATGATACGTGTAATGGGTTTTCTAGTTATAATATAATAATCATGATGTGGTATAATTTATTATAACTAGTTTTCAAATTAATGTTAAATACAAATTGTTTTCTTATAATATATTACGGTTGGAGTACCGTTTGTCGGTGATTTAAGTGTGTATATAAAGTTAGATAAACTTTTAAAATTATACTAGTAACAAGATCTACGCGCGTTGAGGAGCAAGTACATTGCAAACGTCGAACAGATAGTCCAAGCGTTATGTGATGCGCTAACCTTATGAAAACACGCGTTTCGATGTATCCGGTTGAACTCAAATGTAACATATAGCTGCATTGCGATTGGATCAAAACATAACGCAAATCGAATTTATACCGTACAATCATAATGTATTATAGGCGACCCGACTAACTTGAATTTATACCGTCAAGTCAACAACTCTCGAGGGATTAAAGTGATATTTTACAAAGTTTATAAAAAGTTATGGGGTTAAAAATTAAATTTTCTAAAATTAAGGGCTAAGAGGGGGTAATAATGAGATTTGACAAAGTTGGGGGGTAAAAAGGAAATTATGACAAAGTTAGAGGTATAAAGAACACTATCATAAAGTTGGAGGGTAAAAAGTAAACTAGATCGGTGATGAATGCTGCCGACTTAAAGATATGAAATATGATTTCTTTTCCTTAACCAACGACAAGAAAATCATGTTTCACGTCGTCTTGGCATTTACTTTTCTGTTAAGTAAACCAACTTGTTTCTAAAATATCATTTATCTAGGGACCTACATGCTCATCTTATAATGGGATTTTAAAATAGCATTTACTTTTCTGTTAAGTAAACAAACTCTTTTTAATTTTTTAAGAGTAAATTACAAGTTTTGTCCTTTATGTATGTCCCAAATTGCAGGCACTGTCCTTTAAACCAAAACTTGACAGGCGGTGTCCTTTGTGTTTTCAAAATCTTGCACGTTATGTCCTTTGGGCCAAACTCAGTTAGATTTTTTAGTTAAATCTGATAGATGCAAGGTTGTTCCCTTTGTTCCCAAAATCAATTAGGTAGTACCTAGCATCCCGATTGATCCTCGAACCATCTCCCCATTTTTTTCTTTTTGGCTGTCGCAGATTTGATAGGCAGGATTTGACACAGATGGTTCCTTTTGATTAAATCAAGAGTAAATTATAGGGGAGGAAGTGAAAATGGCGGTGGTTGTGGCAGCATATGGTGGTGGTGTTGAAGTGGCGGTGGTAGGTGGGGGGTGGTGGCGGCTGGTGACGCCTGTGGTGGTTGGGTATAGAGAGAGAGAGATAGAGTGGGGTGGTGGATGGTGGTTGCTAGGGTGGCCGGTGTGGATGGTGGTTGCTGGGGTGGCCAGCGGGGATGGTGGTTGTAGTGGTGGATAGTGGCTGAGGCGGTGGTTGATGGTGGTAGAGAACTAGAGATAGAAGCAGAGAGCTAGCTGAGGTTGCATAGAGAGAGATGGGATAAAAATCAGATATTAGATATGATTTATATATATAAATAATAGTAATAATACAATTATGTATTTTTTAATAATAATAATATTACATATATATAGGTAAAAAGACAAAAATACCCTCGGGTGACTAGATTTAACTAAAAAATCTAACTGAGTTTGGCCTAAAGGACATAACGTGCAAGATTTTGAAAACACAAATGACACCGACTGTCAAGTTTTGGTTTAAAGGACAGCGCCTGCAATTTGAGACATACATAAAGGACAAAACTTGTAATTTACTCATTTTTTTAATTTAAGATCTTTGGGTATAGTTTAATCTAATTTAACTCTATCTGAGTGACAAGTCAACTTTTTTTCCTTATTTCATTTTGTCATACTCTAAGGAAATGGTTTAACATGTTAAAACATAACTCATTTAATGCACTTTAACATTTGGTTTTTGTCTATAAAAGAAAATAATAATTAATTTAATATCTTAACATTGGGATAACATGTTAACACATAATTCATTTAATGCACTTTAACACAAGGAGGGAGTTGTTTGCAATGTTAGTTAACATGTAATGTCATTGTTAACACTCTAGATGTTAGAGTACATCCAATGGCCTAATAGATAGCAATCTTTTATTCTCTTTCTCACACACAAAGACTAATTATCGGATTTTACGAACATCATTTTATTTCATAGATGTTTTGAAAACTAGACCAGTTAGTTATTGTCACGGCCCCCGACCCGGTTTGACCCGTTTCAGGAGCCGCGGGACAGAAAATCTCGTGGTATTTATTTAATTTAACAGCGGAAGTTTTCTTCAGGATCTTTTTAAAACTGAAATTTTCCCGATTATTTTATTTCACAACTCGGAATAAAAATCTGGTAATTTACAATCATATGATTTCACTGAGAAATCTTTATTTTACAAAACATGTTTCTTTATTTTATATTGAGCCACTTCCTTAAGCTTGTAGTGCTTCACGGCACTTTTCCTGGATCCCAACAGATCACCTGAAACATGTTTGAAAAATGTTTTGTCAGCGGGAAATACTGATGAATCATTCTTTTTACTAAAACGACTCGTTTGTTATAATTTACGGTATTAAGAGCGATTACAATGTTTCCATATATCAACCAACTACCCACAATATTTGTCACTCGAACATCCATCGGTAACCTCAGAGTCCAATGGTGTATGTGACTATGGTCATATCACCCCTTGGCTACCCCGTTATCCAATGGTGACGGTTATCAATTAATGTATACAAAACCCCACATACCGGCTGTAATTTGGTGACTACAAAGACTTAATCCCCGTAATTATAACCTTGAAAATAAACATGATTTTAAAAGTAATTTGATAAAAAAAATGACTCACATTGCAGATTTAATACGAACAGAGCTTAGCCTACTGATTAGCCTTGATAACCTAGTTTAAATAATAATGCACACAAACTAGGTTAATAACTAATACAGCATTTACGATAACTCACGAGATTAAACCTTTACAACGAATGACAAAGTGCGATACTTAAACATCCATCGAATTAACGACGAATGACAAAGCATGAACCCTAATGTGGGCAGCACTTAAACATCCATTGGATAGTTTAATCGATCGGACATTGAATCGTAGCAGCGATCGAGTTATTACCCTGTATTGTGGCAGCACTTCGTGATTTGTGTGTGTTTTTGGATTGTTTCTACTATATCTCAGTGTACGAAATGACTTTGAACATCGAATTAACGCAGAATTGCAAGTCCCAAGCCCCTGTATTTATACCTGAAATTTGTCCTTCCCGCGTGTCGCGACAAGGCCGCCTGCACCTGTGGCGTGGCGCGGGGGACACCAATCTACCCTAGGGTAGCCCCGTGTCCAGGTAGCTTGGGTGAGTTGGTCATGCATGAAATTTCAATTTACACGTTAAACTATCGAGATAATACTAACTAGGGTTTACCCCCCCCCCCCTGAGTTTTAGGGGCCCTGATCCTGATTCCGATTGTTCTGAAAATTTTAGGGTTTATGCAGAATCACTTGGGTGTCTTAATTAGGGTTTCCTATTGGAAAAGTTAAAATAATAAATAGGAATTTTGATGAGAGTTGTTACATCCTCCCCACCTTAATAAAAATCTCGTCCTCGAGATTTACTGGAACAAGTAGGGATATTTTCGCTTCATCTCTGATTCCAGCTCCCAAGTGTATTCAGCTCCTCTCTTTGAATCCCACTTGACTTTAACTAGTACCAATCTTTTGTGTTTAAGAAATTTTACCTTTCTGTCTTCTATCTGAAGTGGTTTCTCAACAAATTTTAACTTTTCGTTTACCTCTATATCTTGAAGAGGTACTATCAAAGATTCGTTTGATAGGCATTTCTTAAGATTGGATATATGAAATACGTCATGTACTCCGGCTAACTCTTCTGGTAGTTGTAAACGATAAGCAACTGGTCCTATACGTTGGATCACTGTAAAGGGTCTTACATACCTTGGACTTAACTTTCCTTTCTTACCGAATCGAACTACTCCTTTCCAAGGTGAAACTTTTAATAGTACTTTGTCTCCTACTTGGAATTCCAATGGCTTGCGTCTATTGTCTGCATAACTCTTCTGGCGATCTCGAGCTGTCTTCAGTCTTTCCTTGATTTGGGTAATCTTGTCGGTTGTCTCTTGCACTATTTCAGGACCTGATAATTAACTTTCTCCTATTTCTGCCCAACAAACTGGAGTTCTGCACTTTCATCCGTATAATGCTTCAAATGGGGCAGCTTCAATGCTTGAATGATAACTATTGTTATAGGAGAATTCCATTAAAGGTAAGTGATCGTCCCAGTTTCCACCAAAATCTATTACACATGCTCTAAGCATGTCTTCCAGAGTTTGGATTGTCCTTTCACTTTGTCCGTCTGTCTGAGGATGATATGCCGTACTTAAATTTAGTCAAGTTCCCATTGCTTCTTGGAAACTTTTCCAGAAATGGGAAGTAAAACGACTATCCCTATCTGAAACAATGGAGAGTGGAACTCCATGTAAGGATACAACTTCATCTACATACAACTTTGCCAACTTTTCCATGCTAAAGGTTTCCTTCATGGGTAGAAAATGAGCTGATTTGGTTAATCGATCCACAATTACCCAAATCGCATCATTACCTTTTCTGGTTTTGGGTAACTTAGTAACAAAATCCATTGTTTTGAGTTCCCATTTCCATACAGGCATTTCTAATTGTTGTAGTAGACTTGAAGGTTTCTGATGTTCTGCCTTAACTTGTGAACAAGTAAGACACTTAGAAACATATTGAGCTATGTCCTTTTTCATTCCTATCCACCAAAAATTATTTCTTAAATCTTGGTACATCTTATTGTTTCCAGGGTGCATGGTATACCTAGATTTATGGGCTTCTTCTAAAATCTTATTTCTTAATTCTCCTTGCTTAGGTACCCAAATCCTTCTTTTGTGGAATCTCCAAATTCCGTCAGCTCCTTGCTCTAATTCTTTTATTCGTCCTTTCATTCCTTCAGCATCATCCTTAAGTGCTGTTTCTTGAAAATGCTTTAGTTGTTCCATTAAATCTAATTGTAGATTTAATCTAAGAGCACGAACTCATCGTTGTTTCTCATGGTACTTACGACTTAAGGCATCTGCAACTACATTTGCCTTTCCTTCGTGATACTGAATATCACAGTCGTAGTCACTTAAGATTTCCATCCATCTCCTTTGCCTCATGTTTAACTCTTTTTGCCCAAATATATATCTTAAACTTTTGTGATCTGTATAGATAGTAAATTTACTTCCGTACAGATAATGTCTCCAAATCTTAAGGGCGAAAATTATGGCGCCTAACTCTAAGTCATGAGTTGTATAGTTTTCTTCGTGCTTTTTCAATTGTCTTGAAGCATACGTAATTACCTTCTTGCGTTGCATTAGCACATATCCTAATCCTAGTTTTGAAGCATCACAGTAAACTTCAAAATCTTCAATTCCTTCTGGCAAGGCTAGGATTGGAGCATTTGTTAACTTTTGCTTTAGAATCCTAAAAGCTTCTTCTTGCTTAGGTCCCCATTCAAACTTAACTGATTTACAGGTTAGCTTAGTTAATGGTACAGCTATCTTGGAAAAATCCTTAATAAACCGCCTATAGTATCCGGCTAAACCTATAAAACTTCTAATTTCAATTGCGGATTGCGGAACCTTCCATTTGGTAATTGCCTCTATCTTAACAGGATCTACATGAATACCTTCGTGATTCACCATGTGTCCTAAGAATTGCACTTCTTGCAACCAAAATTCACACTTCGAGAATTTGGCGTAAAGCTTTTCTTTTCTTAACAAAGTTAAGAGTGCATGCAGGTGCTCACAATGCTCATCCTGACTTTTGGAATAAATAAGTATATCGTCGATAAAAACAATTACAAATTTATCCAAGTACGGTTTACAGATTCGATTCATCATGTCCATGAATGCGGCAGGTGCATTCGTTAATCCGAAGGGGATGACTGTAAACTCGTAATGACCATACCTAATTCTGAAAGCAGTTTTAGGTATGTCTTCTTCTTGTACCTTCAATTGATGGTATCCGGAGCGTAAATCGATCTTAGAAAAGTATCTAGCTCCTTGAAGTTGATCAAAAAGATCATCAATCCTAGGTAATGGGTATCGATTCTTAATTGTAACCTTATTCAATTCTCTATAATCAATACACATTCTCATCGAACCATCCTTTTTCTTTACAAACAACACTGGTGCTCCCCACGGGGATGAACTAGGTTGTATGAAACCTTTACTTAGTAATTAATCTAATTGCTCTTTCAGTTCTAACATTTCTGTGGGTGCTAACCGATAAGGTGCCTTGGCTATCGGTGTAGTTCCTGGAATCAGATGAATTCTAAATTCTACTTCCCTATCTGGTGGTAATCCTGGTAACTCTTCTGGGAATACATCTGGGTATTCTGAGACTACAGGAATCTCCTTAAGTTCTTTACCCTTAGTACTAATGATTACTGAAATCATATATACTATTCCTTGCTTTCGCTCATAACTAGCAACTTTCATTACTGATATGAACTTCATGGGTTTACGTGGTTTATCTCCTGTAATCATGATTACTTCCCCAGTAGGTGTCTGAATTTCTATAGAATTTTTATCACAAAGGATTCGAGCATGGTTGGCTATTAACCAATCCATTCCTAATACAACATCGAATCCAGTTAAATTCATTGGCAATAGGTTTGCCTGAAATTTATGACCTGAAAGTTCTATATTTTCCTTTTTCAAAACCTTATCTATTTTGACAGCATTTCCATATGCCGTTTTGACTGTAAAAATCTGCCTAAGGTTGGTTAAAGGTAAATTAAGAGCTTGGCAGAATAAAGTATTTATAAAACTTTGGTTCGCACCAGAGTCAAATAATACTTTTGCATAGACGTTGTGAACTAAGAACGTACCAGCTATCACATCTGGAATGAGTTTTGCTTCTTGAGTGGTCAGTTGGAATGATCTGACATTCTTTTTAGTAGCTCCGTCGGCTGTCTTGGCTTTATTGTCTGCTGGTTTAACCAACTTAGGGCATTCTGTCTTAAAATGTCCTATTTCTCCATAGTTATAGCAGATTCTTGTTTTCTTTCTGCAGACTTCTTCGCGATGTCCTACGGCTTTGCAAAAGTTGCAGATTACATTGCATCTTCCAAAATGCTTCTTTCGGCAATTCCTGCAGAACGGCGAAGTTGAAGATTGCCCTGTTCCTCTTTTCTTGAAATTGCTGTTATTATGTAACACCCTTTTTATGATAATGAGATTACTTAATATATTACATGAGTTTATACTAAAAACCCAATTCACAAAAAGACTTTTCAATTCGAAATACCAAACATGATCATGTTAAGTACAAAACGAAAGTTTAAAGTAACTTATACTAGTCAACTACCGACTAGTTTAAAACCTTAAGACATGGTTAACAATTCATTTACATCAAAATCATTGTCTAAACAAAGTTAAGTTAACGCGGAAGCTACAAAATACGTGTTCGGTTCTTCGACATTGCTTGACCGCCATCCGGAATCCCACCATAGTCACCTAAGGTCAAAACCACAAAAAAAAAATTAGTTTTGGCATTGACATAATGCGTATAATCAAGTTCGAGCATTAATTTAATAAAAGAAAATAAATTTTTTGACTTTGATCCTCCCGCGTGTCGCGGCAGGAAACGTGAAATCCGTCGCGACTCGCGACGGCTTCCGCGTGTCGCGGGGGTTTTCATGTATTCCTTCGCGTGGCGCGGGGGAACGCTTTTTCCAGCAGGTGCAGGTTAAATCCTGCATTTTTGCCCAGCTCCGAAAATCATAAAAATTCTAACTTTAACCGGTCATAACTTTTCACTCACTAGTCCGTTTTAACCGATTCTTTTTCCTATGAGTCCGTAATAAAATTTAGGATTCAACCATGTAAATTTCACATCGCGGAAATCGAGATACCAACAATTGGTTCACAATTTCCTTGTTTCAATTATCCAAACCATTAGTGTAAGTGCATAGCACCTCTTTTCCATTCTTAAGACCTTTTAGACATAATTACCCAATTTCCCGGGCTCACATACTTGGTGTATTCGCGCCAATTCCATGGCTTTGCGTTCCCTCAGGGCTAAATACTTGTTTCTTCGGAATTCAAGCATTCCGTTTCGAACAACCCTTTTTCATTTAACATTTATTATTTGACCCATATTCCGGGTTCTTATACATAGATTATATCACCAAATCATTGGTATGGTACAATTCATCATTTAACGAGGTATGAGACTTTCAAGTCTCTACTCTCGCGATTCTTTTAAAAACATCATTTTGACCTGTTTGGCTATTTAGTGAAAACCATCACTTCATTGATTTGCCAAACTAAATTCCAAATCTTTACTTTGACCCGTTTGATGGTCGAGTGTACTTCGCCACTTTAACAACGCATCAAACGCATCCATTACACTACAACATCATTCACACAACAAAACTAAATATTTACACATAATTTAACGGGGCTTAAGCCACGTACCTTTAAAGCACACCTTTTCCGCGGGTATCACTTCCGGTGTGTCCACTTGACGTTCCGGATTCCTTGCCTAAAGAGTTCAATTCATAACAAGATTAGAACTCTTTCATAAGCTTTAACGCATTATTTCTTAACATATTCAAATCTGCGTTTTGCCCAACTTTTAACATTTTAACCCTCTTTTAGGCATTTTATCAAACACCTAGCGGGTCAGATTTTTACATGATCTAAACCAAGTTCATGACTTGAGTTTATCACCCTAATGAACTTCAATTAGACTACATGTCTATATGTTCACATCCACAACTTAGAGTTTTCCTCATAATTTCAGTTTACACTAGAACAAGAGTTTTAATCCTAGTGTTCATCAAGTTCTACTAACATACTAATCACCCACTATGGTGATTTTGATCTATACAATTATCATGCAAGAATTTGACAAGAAATATTCTAGGGTTTGTCCCTAAACCTTATATTACTTCCAATTTCATGTTTACAACACATAATCAAGCTCTACATTCGATTTCAATCACATGCATGAACTTTGAATCGAATGAAAATGACCTAATTCAACATACCTTATGATCCCCTTGACGAGGTGATCACGATTCCATGTTCAGATTTCGATTTTAGCTTGATTTAGGCCTTCAATTGAGAGTTTTAGTGGAAGTTAGGGTTTTTTAGAGTGAGGGTGTCGCCCCCTGTTGTTCTTGATCGACCAGAGCCCTCTAATGGGGTATTTGGTTTTGTTTTTATCAAATATTAGTAATACAAGTTTCAATTTTGACAACCTAGGCCCCTCCACTCTTACTTAGTTTATATCTTTGGCTTTTTAACTCATTCATGTGTTACTACAAGACTCCTAACTAACTGGGTTATTTATCCTAGTTAGCTTATTCTTGTTTATTTTACACTTTATAATTCTAATATAAAATTTTGTATTTTCGGGATGTTACAAGTCCACCCCCCTTAAAAAGGGTTTCGTCCCCGAAACCGTAATACGTACCAAATAGTTTAGGGTAGAGCCGTTGCATCTCTTCTTCGGATTCCCACGTGGTATCCGCACCCTTCCTGTGCTCCCATTTAACCTTCACTTGGTTAATTACTTTGTTCCTCAGACTCTTCTCTTTTCGATCTAAAATTGCAATTGGCCTCACTGCATAGTTGAGGCTGTTATCCACCTCGATGTCATCATAGCGGATACGAGCAGTTTCGTCTGCTAAGCATTTTCGGAGATGTGACACATCGAATGTGCTATGAATTCCACTCAACTCCTCGGGTAGTTCAAGGCGATATGCTACCTTACCAACCCGTTCAGTGATCCTGAATGGCCCAATGAACCTCGGACTCAACTTTCCTCTTTTTTTGAACCGTATAATTCCTTTCCATGGCGATACTTTTAGCATTACTTTATCGCCAATTTGAAATTCAATTGGTCTGTTCCGTTTATCTGCGTACGCTTTTTGTCGATCCTGAGCCGCCTTTAGGTTAGCTCGGACCAAGTCGATTTTCTCATTCGTAGTCTGGATTATATCAGTAGGAGCTAGTCCTCGTGGACCCACTTCTCCCCAACATACCGGGGTTCGACACTTTCTTCCATATAACATTTCGTAAGGGGCCATTTTAATGCTCGTGTGATAGCTGTTGTTATATGAGAATTCGACCAAGGGTATATAGACATCCCAACTACCCCCGAAGTCGATAATGCAAGCCCGCAACATATCTTCCAACGTTTGTATCGTTCTCCCACTTTGCCCATCCGTTTGTGGATGGTAAGCAGTGCTAATGAACAATTTAGTTCCCATTTGCTCTTGGAATTCGCGCCAAAATTTTGAAGTAAACCGAGTATCTCTGTCTGATACAATAGATATCGGCACTCCATGACGTGCTATTATTTCATTGGTGTACACCTCCGACATCTTCTCGGATGTATAAGTCTCACGAATCGGAATGAAGTGAGCACTTTTTGTCAATCTATCCACTACTACCCATATAGCATCAAATCAGCGATTGGTTTTGGGCAATTTGGTTAACAAATCCATCGTGATTTGTTCCCATTTCCAAACTGGGATATCCAGCGGTTGCAACTTACCATACGGCTTTTGGTGCTCCGCTTTGACTTGTAAACAAGTCAAACACTTCTCCACATATTTCACAATATCTCTTTTCATTCCGGGCCACCAATAGTTTTGTTTTAAGTCATTATACATTTTGGTCGCCCCCGGATGAATTGAATAATGAGATTTATGGGCCTCGTCAAGTAGACGCACCTTGGCCCCACACGTATTTGGAACCCAAACTCTCCCAAATCGAGTTTTCAATCCTTGGTTATCATCCTCCAGGTCTTTTAGCTGCCCAACTATCCTTTCCCTCTTCACATTTTCTTCCTTGATTGCTTCAATTTGAGATTTCCGGATTTGTTCAAGCAAACCCGATGTCACAATTAGTTGCATCGATCGTACTCGAATAGGCGTATAATCTGTCTTTCGGCTCAACGCGTCTGCCACTACATTAGCCTTCCCGGGGTGGTAATGTATTTCACAATCAAAGTCTTTGACAGTTTCTAACCACTGCCTCTGCCTCATATTTAATTCCTTCTGATTGAAGAAATACTTTAAGCTTTTGTGGTCGGTAAAGATAGTGCACTTCACCCCATACAAGTAATGCCTCCATATCTTCAAGGCGAACACCACTGCTGCCAACTCGAGGTCATGGGTAGGATATCTCTTCTCATGAGTCTTTAGCTGCCTCAAGGCATAGGCTATAACCTTGCCCCGCTGCATCAAAACGCAGCCAAGTCCCGAATGCGATGCATCCGAGTAAACTACCATATCCTCTGTTCCGTCCGGTAATGACAATACCGGTGCATGGGTCAATTTTTCCTTGAGCGTTTGGAACGCCCTTTCTTGATCCTCAGCCCAAATAAACTTTTCATCCTTATGGGTTAGTTTGGTCAACGGCATAGCAATTTTGGAGAAATCTTGTATGAATCTCCGATAATAACCCGCAAGCCCCAAGAAGCTTCTGATTTCCGAAGGATTCTTCGGTGGAGTCCATCTTGACACAGCTTCTATCTTCGAAGGATCTACTAACACCCCGTTTGCACTAATGATGTGCCCAAGAAATTGCACATCTCGTAACGAGAAGGCACATTTTGAGAATTTTGCATACAATTTCTCTCTCCTGAGCGTCTCCAATACTTCATGCAAATGACTTGCATGTTCTGCTTCATTCTTGGAGTATATCAAGATGCCATCAATGAACACTATCACTGACTTGTCTAGCATGGGTTTGGAAACCCGGTTCATGAGATCCATGAAAGCCGCGGGTGCATTAGTTAACCCAAAGGACATCACGAGAAACTCGTAATGTCCGTACCGTGTACGGAAAGCCGTTTTCGGTACATCCTCCTCTTTGACTTTTAACTGATGATACCCCGATTTGAGGTCGATTTTTGAGAACCAACTTGCACCTTGTAATTGGTCAAATAGGTCATCAATTCTTGGAAGCGGATATCGATTCTTTACCGTGAGTTTATTCAACTCCCGGTAATCAATGCACATACGCATGCTTCCGTCCTTCTTTCTCACGAATAATACTGGGTGCGCCCCATGGAGACACACTTGGCCGAATAAATCCCTTGTCGAGCAATTCTTGGATTTGGGACATCAATTCTTGCAATTCTGATGGCGCTAACCGATATGGCGCCTTAGCCACAGGTTTCGCGCCCGAAATCAATTCAATTCCGAACTCTACCTCCCGTTCTGGCGGTATTCCCGGTAAATCTTCCGGAAATACATCAGCGTATTCGCGTACCACTGGTACGTCTTCAATCTTCGGATCTCTTTATCGGGTTCGTTTGCGTATATCATAAATGCTTTACATCCGCACCTCATAAGCTTATGAGCTTTTAGTATTGAGCACATAACGGGACTGCCCCCTTTTTCGCCATAGATGGTAACTTGTTTTCCGCTTGGAGATGTCAATTTTATCTCCTTGCGGAAACATATTACTTCTGCATGATGTCGAGATAACCAATCCATCCCGACCACTACTTGGAATTCTCCCATTGACATAGGGATCAAGTCTATTAGATATTCCTCATCATCAATTTTTATTTTGCAGTCTCGACATACATCACATACAAGGAAACTTTTGTTATCACCTATTTCTACCTCTAATGGCATAGGCAATTTCGTTAGTACAAAAGAAGGATGCCGGATAAATCCATGTGAAACAAAGGATTTATTCGCACCCGTATCAAATAACACGTGTGCGGGAATCGAGTTTATAGCAAATATACCTGAAACCACATCGGGTTCCACCTTTGCCTCAGCTGCCGTTAACTGGAAGGATCTTGCTTTTGCTCTTGGTGTCTCTGTACGTGTATCCTTGTCATCTTTCTTCCCGATCAATTCCGGACACTCCGATTTCTTGTGACCCGGCTGATAACATTTGTAACACACCGACACCTTCCCCGAGCACAACGCAGCTGTGTGCCCGGTTTTCCCACAAATAGGACACGGCTTGTCCTTAAACCGGCACTCACCCTTGTGCCCTTTCCCGCATATCTTGCAGCTTGATGACCCGCTTTTTCCTTCTTGTTTCTTTGAGGATTCGTTCGGACGTGCCTTTTTCGTCGGGCTTGGGTTGACTACCTGTGCCCTTCTTTCACCTCTTTCTATCGGTTTCTTCAACTCTATCTCCCGTTCCCGAGCAACGTTTATAATCTCGGTGAGAGTCTCATACTTCGAAGGAGTCATAAACTCCCTATACTCAGCGCTCAGCATATTATAATAATAATATATTTTCTGCTCTTCATTCGTTATGAGATCATCACAAAACTTCATTTTATCCATGAACGTTCCCGTGATTTTATCGATAGATTCACCCTTGTGTCGAAGCTGCATAAATTCTTCTTTGATTTTGTTAATGATTGCCTTGGGACTATGATGTTTAAGAAACAACGTCTTAAACTCGTCCCATGTCATAGCCTTAGCCGCTTCACTTCCGATCTCTTTCTTCTTGTTATCCCACCAATCTTTCGCCTGACCCCTTAACTGACCCGTGCCATAAGCCACGAAGTCATCCTCATCGCAATGGGTCCTTTCAAATACTCCCTCCATATCACTTAGCCACCATTGGCATATTATCGGGTCAACCTCCCCATTGTAGATTGGCGGTTTACACGCCATGAACTCTTTATAAGAACAAGATTTTCGTCCTCCCGACTTCTCCTTTGCTAAATTGGTATTATCCTCCAATTTCTTGATCATTTCTTCCACCACTGATAATACCGTGTTTTGGATTTTGTCGATAAAACCCGACAAACTGTTTTCGATTGCTTTTCCTACCTCCTCAGCAATCACTTCTCTCGTTTGCTCGGTGACTCTTGGCACCGCATCATCATTACTTTTATTCGCCATCTTTAACTAAAATGTTTACATCGAGCGTTAACATTTCATCTATAACATGTGATTTATTTACTTTGGTTTATTCAAGTTCGTGACTTGTTTTCACCGTTCTTATTTAATGCACTTTCCGGGTTTGAGTGTGTTAACACACTCTTCCCATGCATATCTATTCATTATTCCCTCTTTATACTTAATAACTCTACTAAGAACAATTAACTCTTACCGGATGTTTGATCAAGCTTGAACCGAACACACTTGTTAACAACCTTGAGCTCTGATTACCAACTTGTAACACCCTTTTTATGATAATGAGATTACTTAATATATTACATGAGTTTATACTAAAAACCCAATTCACAAAAAGACTTTTCAATTCGAAATACCAAACATGATCATGTTAAGTATAAAACGAAAGTTTAAAGTAACTTATACTAGTCAACTACCGACTAGTTTAAAACCTTAAGACATGGTTAACAATTCATTTACATCAAAATCATTGTCTAAACAAAGTTAAGTTAACGCGGAAGCTACAAAATACGTGTTCGGTTCATCGACATTGCTTGACCGCCATCCGGAATCCCACCATAGTCACCTAAGGTCAAAACCACAAAAAAAACATTAGTTTTGGCATTGACATAATGCGTATAATCAAGTTCCAGCATTAATTTAATAAAAGAAAATAAAATTTTTGACTTTGATCCTCCCGCGTGTCGCGGCAGGAAACGTGAAATCCGTCGCGACTCGCGACGGCTTCCGCGTGTCGCGGAGGTTTTCATGTATTCCTCCGCGTGGCGCGGGGGAACGCTTTTTCCAGCAGGTGCAGGTTAAATCCTGCATTTTTGCCCAGCTCCGAAAATCATCGAAATTCTAACTTTAACCGGTCATAACTTTTCACTCACTAGTCCGTTTTAACCGATTCTTTTTCCTATGAGTCCGTAATAAAATTTCGGATTCAACCATGTAAATTTCACATCGCGGAAATCGAGATACCAACAATTGGTTCACAATTTCCTTGTTTCAATTATCCAAACCGTTAGTGTAAGTGCATAGCACCTCTTTTCCATTCTTAAGACCTTTTAGACATAATTACCCAATTTCCCGGGCTCACATACTTGGTGTATTCGCGCCAATTCCATGGCTTTGCGTTCCCTCAGGGCTAAATACTTGTTTCTTCGGAATTCAAGCATTCCGTTTCGAACAACCCTTTTTCATTTAACATTTATTATTTGACCCATATTCCGGGTTCTTATACATAGATTATATCACCAAATCATTGGTATGGTACAATTCATCATTTAACGAGGTATGAGACTTTCAAGTCTCTACTCTCGCGATTCTTTTAAAAACATCATTTTGACCTGTTTGGCTATTTAGTGAAAACCATCACTTCATGGATTAGCCAAACTAAATTCCAAATCTTTACTTTGACCCGTTTGATGGTCGAGTGTACTTCGCCACTTTAACAACGCATCAAACGCATCCATTACACTACAACATCATTCACACAACAAAACTAAATATTTACACATAATTTAACGGGGCTTAAGCCACGTACCTTTAAAGCACACCTTTTCCGCAGGTATCACTTCCGGCGTGTCCACTTGACGTTCCGGATTCCTTGCCTAAAGAGTTCAATTCATAACAAGATTAGAACTCTTTCATAAGCTTTAACGCATTATTTCTTAACATATTCATATCTGCGTTTTGCCCAACTATTAACATTTTAACCCTCTTTTAGGCATTTTATCAAACACCTAGCGGGTCAGATTTTTACATGATCTAAACCAAGTTCATGACTTGAGTTTATCACCCTAATTAACTTCAATTAGACTACATGTCTATATGTTCACATCCACAACTTAGAGTTTTCCTCATAATTTCAGTTTACACTAGAACAAGAGTTTTAATCCTAGTGTTCATCAAGTTCTACTAACATACTAATCACCCACTATGGTGATTTTGATCTATACAATTATCATGCAAGAATTTGACAAGAAATCGTCTAGGGTTTGTCCCTAAACCTTATATTACTTCCAATTTCATGTTTACAACACATAATCAAGCTCTACATTCGATTTCAATCACATGCATGAACTTTGAATCGAATGAAAATGACCTAATTCAACATACCTTATGATCCCCTTGACGAGGTGATCACGATTCCATGTTCAGATTTCGATTTTAGCTTGATTTAGGCCTTCAATTGAGAGTTTTAGTGGAAGTTAGGGTTTTTTAGAGTGAGGGTGTCGCCCCCTGTTGTTCTTGATCGACCAGAGCCCTCTAATGGGGTATTTGGTTTTGTTTTTATCAAATATTAGTAATACAAGTTTCAATTTTGACAACCTAGGCCCCTCCACTCTTACTTAGTTTATATCTTTGGCTTTTTAACTCATTCATGTGTTACTACAAGACTCCTAACTAACTGGGTTATTTATCCTAGTTAGCTTATTCTTGTTTATTTTACACTTTATAATTCTAATATAAAGTTTTGTATTTTCGGGATGTTACATATTACCCGTACGAAATCCTTGGGTAATTTTCTGAGCCAGTTCCTTTTTCCTGTTTTCATCTCGGGTGCGTACCAGTTCGTCAGTTAGGGTGTTAGCTAATTCTACCGCATCGTCAATAGTACGAGGTCTCGCAGCTTTAACGATATTACGGATTTCGCCAATCAGTCCCCAAATATAGCGAGAAATGAGTATCGGTTCTGGCGAAGCCAGTGTTGGTACCACTCTAGCATATTCAAAGAACGTCGAAGTATATCCTCGACAATCTACACCCGTCATTCGATGATTTAGGAACTTATTTGCCATTTGATCTTTTTCATATTCGGGACAAAATTTTCTTTCTACAAGATTTTTAAATTCTTCCCAGTTCATGGCATAGGCCCTATTTCTTCCTTTGGCTTGAAGTACTGTATTCCACCATTCTAGCGCCTCTTCTTTGAAAAGATTTGACGCGTACATAACTTTGTCGTCCTTGGCACATTTACTTATTATAATTACTGCCTCGGTTTTCTCTAACCAACGCAGTGCCGTAGTTGCTCCTTCATTGCCTGCAAATTCAGCGAGTTTACAAGCAAGAAATTCCTTGTACGTGCAACCAGGCGTTGCAGCTTTCATTTTCTTAGGGAGCGGAGCTTGCAGTGGATCATTATTGTGATTAGTATGATTATCGCCTCCGTTTACGCTATTACTGAAGTTATCTTCAGAAATACGTTTGCTAGGAATGATTTGTTGAGGTTCAACAGGTTTCTGGGCAGCAGCAAGTATTGCTGGAATAGCATTGGCTATTCCTTGAGCAACAATATTTTCTATATCCTGCCTAGTCATAAATTGATCCTCCGGATGTTGCTCAGATTGGTTAACCTCATTTACTGGTTCATTATTAGCGTTTTCCATCTGATAATTAATATATAATTTATTAGTATTGAATAAATAACAATCATACACCAAACAATCATACAAATAACACACATATAACCAAAACTATCGATTTCTCGATTCTCATTTTTATATTTATATATATTATGCATCAATACACACCATTTATCTTACAAAGTTTTATTTGTAGTTATTTTACAAGATTATATTTTACTTTTTATTATACAATCATAGTTTAACACCCCACTATCCATTGTTATTTGGTATTTCAGTAACGACGTTCCCTCTCGTCGTATTTCCAGGAGATCTGTTCTCCTACTTCCCTGATCCTATTTCCCGCATCCACCAACTCCTCGCCAAAGTGGCGGAGTTCAGCTAAATTTTCATTGCTCATTGGTGGGTTTGGTATAGGTTCTGGGTCGAACTGAGGGAGAAAGGAATAAGGACTGTTGAGAAGGTTTTGGAATTGCCAATCATTGGTCCACCATTCATCCATTCCTAGAGGTTGGGTGTGGATTATAGGTTCTGGGATTGCTGGTTCCAAGTTCATTGGTAATTGAGTTTCAGCAGGATAAGGGTAGAGATTATTATTAATAGGCCTGACGACCTCACAGCTCGCTAATGCACGATCCAATTCCTCCTGAAATGGTAACTCCTCAATTTGTCTAGAGCTTTCCCCAATTTCTATCTTGGTTTGCCTAGAACCTTCCCCAAACTCCATTTCCATTTGCCTAGAATATTCCCCAAACTGCATTTCCATCTGCCTAGAACCTTCCCCGACTTCAATCCCCTTTCCTTTATCTAAGGGATTTTCTATTTTAGGAATCTTCCTAGTTGCAGGTTTCCTCCTACGCACATGCCTCCATCCCACAAATCTTCTCCTTTTCTTGGGCTTGAGTTTCTCTGGAGGTGGAGCGTTGAATTCCATAGGTTCTTCTATATCGGGTATATACCTATTAAAATCTCTGGAAACCTCTATTTTCACTGGATAGAGATTTAAATTCTGAAAGGCTTCAGACAAGTCATTCATGCTGTTTAGCATATATGCAAAATACACAAAAATTGCTAAGTTAAAATTTTTATAACAAATTTCATAAATAACCTTTAAATATTATTGTATACCATGTGACTAATTTAATACAAAGACAACTGAAAATTAAAACACACCAGGGTTTACTGTAAACTTATTTATTTTACTGGATAAGGTTTCTGGCTTGTAGGTGATAAGGGTGCTAAAACTTGAGTCAGAGTATTTAAAGATTTGCATTTATAGCTACAGTGGCTAGCATATAAAGATCTGCCCATTTTTCATCTAACTTGTCTTCCCATGGTGGGTTACTGCCTAGTTCTTGGGTTTTCTGATTAACTCTCTTTTCTTTTGGTTGTGATTTCTTTAATTTCTCCTGACTTTTCCTAATAATCAAACTTCTTTATTAGGAGAAAGTGGTTCATCATATTGTGTCTTTCGGACAAATATTCCTTCTTCAGGATTTGTATAGGGTTTGGAGGAATTTGTTTGGGATGAACTTCCCTTCTCGTTTGATGACCTATCTAATTTAAGATAGATATTTGAAAGCTTTTGCTTACCCATACTGTACACAAATATTCAAATAATAAAACACATAATCACAAAATAGCAATTAGTCAAATTAAGTATTTTCTAAATACTTAATTGGCTTAAATCAGTGGCTCTGATACCAACTTTTTCTGTCACGACCCCCGACCCGGTTTGACCCGTTTCAGGAGCCGCGTGACAGAAAATCCCGTGGTATTTATTTAATTTAACAGCGGAAGTTTTCTTCAGGATCTTTTTAAAACTGAAATTTCCCGATTATTTTATTTCACAACTCGGAATAAAACTCTGGTAATTTACAATCATATGATTTCACTGAGAAATCTTTATTTTACAAAACATGTTTCTTTATTTTATATTGAGCCACTTCCTTAAGCTTGTAGTGCTTCACTGCACTTTTCCTGGATCACAACAGATCACCTGAAACATGTTTGAAAAAGGTTTTGTCAGCGGGAAATACAGGTGAATCATTCTTTTTACTAAAACGACTCGTTTGTTATAATATACGGTATTAAGAGCGATTACAATGTTTCCATATATCAACCAACTACCCACAGTATTTGTCACTCGAACATCCATCGGTAACCTCAGAGTCCAATGGTGTCTGTGACTATGGTCATATCACCCCTTGGCTACCCCGTTGTCCAATGGTGACGGTTATCAAGTAATGTATACAAAACCCCACATACCGGCTGTAATTTGGTGACTACAAAGACTTAATCCCCGTAATTATAACCTTGAAAATAAACATTATTTTAAAAGTAATTTGATAAAAAAAAATGACTCACATTGCAGATTTAATACGAACAGAGCTTAGCCTACTGATTAGCCTTGATAACCTAGTTTAAATAATAATGCACACAAACTAGGTTAATAACTAATACAGCATTTACGATAACTCACGAGATTAAACGTTCACAACGAATGACAAAGTGCGATACTTAAACATCCATCGAATTAACGACGAATGACAAAGCATGAACCCTAATGTGGGCAGCACTTAAACATCCATTGGATAGTTTAATCGATCGGACATTGAATCGTAGCAGCGATCGAGTTATTACCCTGTATTGTGGCAGCACTTCGTAATTTGTGTGTGTTTTTGGACTGTTTCTACTATATCTCAGTGTACGAAATGACTTTGAACGTCGAATTAACGCAGAATTGCAAGCCCCAAGCCCCTGTATTTCTACCTAAAATTTGTCCCTCCCGCGTGTCGCGACAGGGCCACCTGCACCTGTCGCGTGGCGCGGGGGACACCAATCTACCCTAGGGGCTTCAAAAAAAAAAATTTAAAAATAAAAAAATAAAAAATTTAATCCTTAAAGAAAAAGCTGCGATTTTTTCAAAAAAAAAAAAAATTGCATTTTTTTTAACCTTTTTTTTGCATTTTTTTACTTAGGGAAAATGTGTGGTTCAGAATGCTTCTCAAGTTTCTTAAATAGCATACTACTTCTCACATGATCCTTATCCTATATATATATATATATATATATATATATATATATATATATATATATATATATATATATATGTATATATGTATATATATATATATATATATACACATATACAGCGGCGGATCTAGAAAATCCGCCAAGCCGTAACGTTTTATAAATAAGCCGTAACGAAATCGAAAAAACCCCAAATTTTTCCAAAATTTACACTAATTTTTCCAAAATTTTCCGCGCCAAGCCGTAGCGGACGTTGCCCCCCGGCCTAAGGTATATCCGCCACTGCACATATATACATATAAACCTGCGAACTCGCTAACCCTTTTAGTCAACACTTTTAAGCATGTTTTTTAGGTAAGTAATTGTGCAAAGGATCTAGACAGACTAATGTAATAGTAAGTACACGAGTAACTTTTGGGCATGCATGGAAATAAAATGTTTGTTTTAAGTTTCTCGTAAACAATAACTAGGTTACCAGATTCGCCACACCTCATTTCCCGCCTTCCGGTGCAACCTTGGGTGTGACAGAGAGTGTCGCAAACGCACTTGTTGTGAGTGCTTGTGAGTGTCGTAAACGCACTTGTTGTGAATGTCGCCGAAGAGTGTCGCCTGGTGTTCAGAGTTCAAACGATGGTGGCATGGCAGCGACGGTGCTGAGATGATGGCTTGGCTCTACAACCAAGTAAAATACCTTTGTGTGTTTGAAATTATAATTATATTGAAACGTTGTAAATAAAAGATTACAAGAGGTGCAATATTTACACAAAGCTACTTCTAATATTTACATAATGATTAACCTCTAGCTATCCATATTTACTTTCTTGTCTAATAGAGAGAAACTTGGAACCTTTTTGATTTAGCACATTAGCTTTGAATTTTATAGAATTTTTTTATAATTTACCTTTAATTATTTTATCTTATAATATTGAAAGCTTTGAAGTTTATTTACATAGAGATAAAAAAAAAGCACACATAATTCAACAATATACAAATAAAACTAATCCTTAAAACCCTAATATAAATGATATAGAGCGGGTTCAAGATTTAGTAAACATTACATTGACCAAGTAAACAAGGGGCATCAGGGTAGAAGGTGAACATCTTGCAGCCGCATAACCTTCTTTTTTGCGTAGAAACAGCTTGTTCTGTAAAAGCGCCTTCTTGCATGCCCGGATGCACCTTCTTCCCTCAAGGTCCTTTCTTCCATAAGAGAAGAGTGTGATGGAGAATCATGAAGTCAAGGTAACAAATGACAAGAAGAATGAAGACCAAGCGTTAGATAGCATTAGTTATGTTCCTCTGGTGGAGGGTATTGAACATTCAACATAATTGATGATGAATAGAATATCATGCTATACTTTCACACTTAGGCTGGGTGTTGTGGTTTAAAGCTCCAATGATAGTTATTACGTCACATCAACGCTACGTAATAGAGGTGGGGGGTCACTACAAGAAATTGGGGTGTTTACCCACACATAATTTACCTACATATGTAAATGTGTGGGTATTTACCTACACATGTTTGTATATGTGTGGGTAATAGTTGATGATATATTTTCATAATGATTAACACTTAATATGTGTTGGTAATACATTTTAGCCACACTTGGTGTTGGTGGGAAAATTTCCCCCCCAAAATTGCCTACACATGTAGTAAATTTTCGTCATGTGTAGCTAAATTATCTACACATATGTAAAAAAACTAATATATATGTAGGTAAATGATTATATTTACCAACACATAAGAATTTTCAAAAAATATGTAGATAAACTAAGTTAATTTATACATATTTTTTTTTGAAAGTGACATGGCAAATAATTATCACTCCCAACTATTGGCTATTGGCCGCTGTCACCCTCAACTATCACTTTGACGCTCGTCACCCCCCAACTTAACACTTAGTGTGTTCTGTCACCATGTCGTTAACTAATCACTAACTTTTGATATTGTTACTATACTTTTGGGGTGTCCTAAGATTCCTAAAACCTTCATAAGATCCCTATGACACCCCTAAAAGTATCGTACCAAGATCAAAAGTTAGCGATCAGTTAACGATGTGGTGACATACCGTACTAAGTGTTAAGTTGGGGGTGACAGGCGTCAAAGTGATAGTTGGGGATGGTCGCGACCAATAGCCAATAGTTAGGGGTGATAAAATCTAACAACCCGGCAAATTATATACCTACACATGATTAAAAATGTACAATATGTATAGATATTACATACCTATAGATATTACATACCTATAAAGTAAGTAAATATATATTTTTTAGATTATGTGACAAAACAAATATCTACACATATTTAAAAATGTAAAATACGTGTAGATATTGAATACGTATAAAATAAATAATTAAATCTTTTTAAGATGACATGGCAAAAAAATACCTACACGTATTTAGAAATGTGCAATATATGTAGATATTGGACACATAAAAAATAAATTATGAGGGCTCCGAGCTCCATCTAAAGCTCAAGCTCGGTTTATTGGTAGTTTTTCAAGCTTCGACTCAGCTTGTATTTTATTTATTAATTAGTTTATATTAATTAATTATAATAATTTATTTTTTCAAACTTTTATATATAACATAATATGTATACATAGATATTCATATATAGTTTAGTTTGATAAATAATAAATATTATATATATATATATATATATATATATGATAAGGATCATTACAGAACACTAATTATTGCGAGAACAAAAAGAACAACTCTAAATCACTAAATTTTTGGATTTAAGGTTCATATTTCTTAAATTTTATGTTTTTTACATTCATATGTGTATTATATACACATAAAAAAATCATATATTTTTCCCTACACATAGTCCACATACATGTAGGTAATTTAGCCTACACATAACATACATGTGTGTAGGTTATTTAAAAAATGAAGATTTTTCATATTTTCTTTTAAATTCTAGTGTGAGAAACAATAAATCTTACATTTATAACATTTTCATTTACTTTTTAGGTTTTTAGGATTGAGAAAAATGAGTGATTCATTTTGTTCTGCGTGTTCTCGTAATATTTAGTGTTTTGCATAGAACCTTCCCATATATATATATATATATATATATATATATATATATTAAATAAAAAATTATAAATAAAAGGCTCGCAAGCCAGCTCAAGCCCGAACGTTACAAAAAAACTTATTTTTAGACTCGATCTCATTTAAACTCGGTTAGTTTCAAAAATTTTTTTAAACAGATCTCAAGCAGTAGAAAATTCCATAAAGCTGGTAAAAAAATTAATATTGTGAAACATTTTAATTTCCTCCAAAACTCACCAATTAAAAGTTTAAAACTTCCCCTAACTTTTCACAGGCTTCCTAGATTGCTTTTTACCCAATTTCATTTCCCTCCTATTTTGTGTACCTCCCTTTCAATTCAACATCTTCGGCCTAATTAGATTTGAGCTTACATTAGCAGTAAGTATATGCTTCCAATTAGTATAAAAAATCACCATCCAGTTAAATCATGGCCTTTTGATCAGTTTGAGATGAAATCTCAGCTGTGTAAATTAAGGATTTCCTTCTAGAAGCAGAGGTTTAAAGCAGTTTCTCTCCTATGCTCCCACTAACTCCATTCCGTTCCTCACGTTTCCTCTTCCCTGTAACTATCTTGATTTTCACTTCCGTGGCATTGTGAATCGTCAGCAGTTAATCGAAACCCTTAAAAATTCATGACCGATGTTGAAGATTTAGAGATGTTTTAGTTGGAAATACCCATATGGGTTTTTGATGAAATTGATCGAAACCTTCAATACATGTAAGTGATCTTTCTTTCGATTTCCATTACACAAATATGTATTATCGAACATCGGGAATGGCCAAATTGGGAATACCAAGATGGGTTTTCGATGAAATTGATCAGAACAGAATCTAGGTTTTGCTAATTTAGTTATATTATGGCACATTGGCACCCAAAATTTGAATCGTTTAATTATGCAGCAGCTTCCAGTCGTTTCTACATTTCAAACCAAGTCTTTCCAGAATCAGAGTCAGAAGAGATCATTCAGTTTCCTAATTCTGTTTCTCACTTCCATTCCATGTCGTCTGTCTATTGGAATTTTGTTGTTTAGATGTTAAACTTACAGACTCTATTCATCATTGTACAATTCGATTGATGGAATTTCTAAAAGTCCTAATGGTATGCAAATCCTTGTTTCTTAATTCTTCATATGATTTTCTTATACATTGTTAGTAGTCACATTTTAATATTTATAATAAATTTTTGGTTTACATACTAGAATCAGAAGATATGTGAGAAGCCAGTATTTTGTTCTCTCCTGTTGTTCAGGTATCATACGATTCTTCAAGACTTAAAAGTTCATTCATTCAGGTATCATACTTCGATTTTATTAATTTGTTCTTCAAATTCAATTGGTTAGTTCCATTGATTAACAGCTTGATATTTTTCACTTCGGCTTTGTTAAGTTGATTTTGATTACTTTAGCTGAGAGAATGTTTGGTACTTCATCACCAGCCACTCATGGTTATCAAAGTGTCTGAGATACTAACAACTTATCGGCCTATGAGTTGAGCATGATTGGCTCATAACTTTTTATATCTTACACAAGTGTGATGGGTAAAGAAAACACCGAACAGCCGCAGCTTAGCTTATAACTTATCCTTTTAAAAGTTTAAGTAATTTTAACTTAGAATATGATGCCACTAGAATGGAAACTTTTGCAAATTTGAGTCTGATTTCGATGCTTTTAGTGAACGAGTTAGAATGAGCTACTTAAAAAACAAGCCAAACTTATCATCGAATTTTGTCTGTGTAAAAGTTTTTGCAAAAAATAACTTTTACATCGTATGAAGCTCGAGCTCGGCTCGGTTGGACTCTACTTATTTGAGCTCGAGCTCGGCTCGCAAATAAAATCGAAAGCTTGGGCTCGGCTCGGTTCGACCATACTAATATGTAGGGGTGTAAACAAACCCAGAGGCTCGAGAGCTACTCGTGATCGGCTCGGTTAAAAGCTCGAACGAGTGGAGCCTTAACGAGCCCGAGCCCGAGCTCGAGCCTGAAAGAGAGCTTGTTTAGTTATCGAGCCTGAAATACAAAGCTCGTTTAGGCTTGCGAGCCCTAACGAGCCTAAACAAAATTTTAGTTTTTTATATATATAATATAATAATGATGATGATAACATTGGCGAGCCGAGCTTTGGCTAGCTTAATCGCTGTTGAAACGAGCTCGAGCCGAGCTTTTAGCTCATTTTTGAAACGAGCTCGAGCCGAGCTTTTAGCTCATTTGAGGTTGTTCTCGAAATAGCTCGAGCCGAGTCGAGCCGAGCTCGAGCTTTGGGTTTTACTCGCGAGCCGAGCTCGAGCTCGAGCTTCATAAAAACATAACGAGCCGAGCTCGAGCCTAGTCGGGCTCGGGCTCGGCTCAGCTCGTTTACACCCCTACTAATATGTAAATAGATAAATATATTTTTCCTTAGGTAATCAATCTTGTTCCAACTGATATAAAACTGACAATGAAAATTCAACAATTTGATCCCTAAAATAATTTTTATCCACAAAAACTAAAAATCGTGACTTCAAACAACAATAATCAACAATTTAATTTCAAAAATACAAATCTAAACACTTCTTAAAATGCCAATTATCTTTTCTTTTTGTTCACTTTTTTATATAGCTGCACAATATCATATGATCAATAGGAAGAAGAGAAAATACTGTCAGAAGAGAGAGAAAGAGAAAATATGAAGAAGAGAAAATACTGTCAGAAAACAGAGAAAGAGAAAATGAAAAATGTCTAAGCTACCCTTCTACTTATCATTATTTATTGATGTGGCATTTTCTAATTGGTTCTTACGGTTCTCGCAACTGGGAGTGGTTTTCTCTTGAGCCGTATCCTATACATACATATATACAGGAGCATCCTCCACACCCTAGGCCCATCCCCTTTAGGCCCATACTCACACCCGCTTACGTGTACGCTACGTGACGGAGCATCCTTTGAGGACTGCCCTCCTCCACCCCGAGTACTCTTATACACTAACTAGTCTAGTGGCTAGGATGGATAAGAAAACACCATTCTTGTTGGAACTTTAATCTTTTTAATTCATGTGGTAATTGTATGTAGTCAAAGTCAAACTATCTATTAGTGTTAGTATTGGTCAAACTAATAGTCTGTTTATTTATATGCATGGGCTAGTATGTATTAAATGGCCATAGAAGTTGCAAGTCCAGGTCATGTACGTATCTAGGTTTAAGTATGGTCAAATTCGATTTGTCATTTGTTGGACCAAAAATGCAACAGCCGTTACCAAACATTAAATGGTATTAGTGAGTATGTATAGTTGTTAGTTATGATGGTTGTCATTGTGTGTGTGTGTGTGTGAGAGTCAGTATATGTGAACTAGCCTTTCCATCAATTGATTGAATGTATGAGATATCGATCTGCTTCAAATGGATTTAACTCCCTTGCAACAATTCTAATGTCTCTTTCATGTGCTAACTTTACTGTGTGCTTTTTTTAACTGACAGCGTGAAACAAGTTCTTTTCCATAGATGTACAACCTAAAATTGCTCAATCTCATAGATGTGAAATTCACTGGGTCATACGAGAATTTTCCTGAGTTGATATGGTTGTGTTGGTATCTATGTCCTTTGAAAAAAATGCCCTCTGGGTTATTGTCGAGCAGCTTGGTGCCTTGGTGGCTATAGATATGAGTTATGGACTCATGTAAAAGTTTGAAGCCCCTACGGTATGTATGAGCAATTCTGTCTTTTGCTTATCTTAGCCGTTTAGCTTCTGTTTTAGGCAAACATCATTTGGATGTACAATCTTTATTTAAACCGGTTATTCTTGGAATAGGTTCTTCATTCACTCAAGTACCTGAGACTTAAACGTTGTTCCCAACTTGTTAGCATCTGCAATTTCCAGCGACTCCCTAAACTCTTGAGACTTTGATCCTCAGTTACTGTGTTAGACTGATTCATCTTTGTTGCTCCATAGGATACCTTGAGAATCTTGCTCATTTTTATTGTGATAATACTAAATGTAACCAATTAGTAATGGTACCCGATAGATACCCGATGGGTTTTGGGTCGGGTATACCCAACGGGTTAGCTTTTTAAGTTAATAGGTTTACCCGAAACCCGTGGGTATACCCGATACCCGATGGGTATTTACCCGCTAGAAACCCGACGGGTTTGGGATAAGCTTATCTAATCGGGGGTTTGGGGTTGGGATTACCTAAACCCGTCCCAAACCTGACCCATTAATGGAAGATGGAATGAATCCAAATCATTCACCAAACTATTAGACCCATGCATGTTAACAGCAATCTATACTATATAATAAAAGAAACCACTTTTGAGACACTTGTCATCATATTAGGGCATCTCTTATAGATAATTATTATTTTAATTTAATCTTTTCTAATTAATTATAGATAACCCTCTTATTAAATATTATTTAGTTTAATATCTTATGGATAATTATTATTTAGTTTAATCTTCTTCTCATTTATAATATTATTTAGAGAAAATTACGATTTTGACCCCTTTAGTTATATCACTTTTACCCTTTTAACCCAAGAATTTTTCAACATCTGAGCCTCCAACGTCTTCTTTTCTAATCCTTTTGGCCCCTAACACTAACCTCATCCATTAAATGTTAGGGGCTAAAAGGGTTAAAAAAAGACGTTAGGGGACAAAAATGTTAGAAAAAAAGACGTTGGTGGCTTAGATGTTAAAAAATTCTTTAGAGAAAATTACAATCTTGGCCCCTGTAGTTATATCACTTTTACCCTTTTAGCCCAAAAAAGAATTTTTTAACATCTGAGCCCACAACGTCTTCTTTTCTAACCCTTTTGGCCCTAACACTAACCTTATCCATTAAATGTTAGGGGCCAAAAGGGTTAAAAAAGACGTTAGGGACCAAAAAGGTTAGAAAAAAGACGTTGGGGGCTTAGATGTTAAAAAATTCTTGTTTGAGCTAAAAGGGTAAAAGTGATATAACCTAGGGGCCAAAATCGTAATTTTATTATTTGATGTATAAAATTAGATTTATTCAATTCGTACAATACACGAGATTTTTTAAGAATATTTATTTTTTTATTATTTAGTACAGAAAATTACATTTATTCAAACCGTGTAATACGCATATTTTTTAAGATGTATTTTTTTATTATTTGGTATATAAAATTACATTTATTAAACCCGTGTAATAAATGAGGTTTTTTAAAGATGTATTATTTTATTATTTGGTAAACAATATTATATTTATTCAACTCGTGTAATACACGTGGTTTTAAAGATATAACTTTTTTATTTTGTATATAAAATTACATTTATTCAACCTGTACAATATTGTTCTTATAGATATAACTTTTTATTATTTAATATATAAAATTATATTTATTCAACTTGTGCAATAAAGAAGGTTTTTAAATATATATTGTTTTATTATTTAATATATAAAATTTATTTATTCAACTCGTGTAATACACGGGGTTATAACCTAGTTATGTAATATAATAAAGTCACAATTAATGGCAATCGTATTACGATTATACAAACTATTATATAGTATATACATAATTGGATAGCTCTATAAATAGGGATTATGTGATATGGTTATGTATGCTTGATTTGACACCCCCTGGATAATTGTTTACTCGGCTTGTACTCAAGCAAGACATTTACTCGCACAGGTACTTAGTGCTAGAATTTTTTGTTCGTGACTGACACCATTATCCATTGTTACCTTTCTAGAGTTTTTATAGAATATCTTTGAATCTGTGTTATGTTTTCAAGGTGTTGCTGCATGGCTGGCACAAGAAATTAACTTGGGGAGGGAGTTGGTTATACAATTTGGTTTGAAGATGTGATAAATTCAATGATTTGAAATTCAAATAATCTTAACATGTATAAACCAAAAAAAAATTAAAAAATTGAAGAAACCAAGTTGTCGCACTACTCTTTCACACGACAATGCTGAAACCCTAATCGTCCCTCCCAAGCTGTCGTGCTACTCTTTCAAGAGTCAGTGATGTCAAATTTTGATAAAGTACACCCACTTTCCTGTACGAGGTTTTTTTTTACTATATGAATATTTACACTTTTTAGTATTCTCTAATTATTTTACGTATATATTGTTTTAACTTATAGGAGCCAATGGGGGATATTGATATACTTGTCTTTTTAACCGGTGAAGATGATATTGATACTGCAGTTCGGTTAATCAGAGAAGAAGCCCAAAACAGTTTATGTCTGAGGCTTATAATTTGTTTACCATGCTACCTTTTTTATCAATTGAAGGCTCCCTAAGTAGTTTAGAATTGGATTTAGCAGTCTCCGAATAAGGATGCGCATACGTTCGTCAGATGGTTGCAAGTTGTTCAGATTCAAAAAAAGAGGAGAATCCTTAAGCAGCGGTTGAAGGTTCTGCCTTCCTTGAACCAGTCCACCACTCAATGGGACCATGCTCTCTTTTCTCAGTCCATAATGGTTGAAAAGGTGTGAAAATCGGATTCACCTCCTCACACCAGTCCATATAAAAGATAGAGTAAACTGCCATTTTGGTCCCTGTGGTTTGGCCAGTTTTGCCACTTTAGTCCAAATCTCAAACTTATTACATCCAGGGCCCTGTGGTTTGCATTTTGTTGCCATTTTGGTCCAAATTTCAAATTTGGCCAGATTCTCCTACTTAAACCCTTCTATTTTGTCTTTATTCTCAGGGGCATTTTCGTCATTTTGAAATTATTATAACTAACCTCTAAATAAAAATAATTAAACCAATTAAACCCATAATTGGACAAAAAAAAACCCTGTCTCTCTTCTCTCTATCTATTTGCAGATCTACAACACATCCTCTCTCTCTTCAACTCTGCTCTCTCTCTCTCTCTCTAAACTACCACCACCACCTGGTTCAGTACAAATCAACAAAATCCGATTCGATTACTGAACAAAATCAACAAACCAACTAGTTCAGTACAAATCAACAAAACCCAGAAAAATTACAAAAATCAACAAACGATTACAAATCCGATTTCTGAACATCCATTGAGGATGAACTTGTGTAGCAGTGGCAGAACACAAATCGGATTCAAGTACCCTCAGAAATCAAATCGGATTTCTGGTGTTATTGTTCAGGATTTCTGGTGTTATTGTTCAGAAATCAAATCCGATTCAAGTACCCTCATCACCATCTCGCCAAGCACCACCACCTGCCACCACCACCACCCCCCTCTCGCCGCCAAGCACCACCACCACCGCCGCCGTTCTTGCCCATCTCTCTCCTCCTCCGAAGAAGACGATCTATTAAACTTGTGTAGCAGTTCTTGCCCACCACCACCACCTTGAGGATGAACTTGTGTAGCAGTGGCCGTTCTTGCCCATCTCTCTCCTCCGCCAAGCACCACCACCACCGCGGCCGCTTCCACCGTCAACAATCTCTTAAAAATGTCAAAACCCTAACCCTCCACCGGATCTGCAATACCCTCTGCACCCACTGACCCCATATCAACAAAAAATCTTACAAACCCTAAATTCAATTTGCAGAAACGAACGATGATGTTAATGAACGATGATGTGCAAAACCCTAACCCTCCACCGGATCTGCAATACCCTCTGCAATACCGGATCTGCAATACCCTCTGCACCCACTGATCCCATGCCTGCTTGCATCGCCATGGCTGCGATTCAAGATTTGCAGAAACGAACGATGATGTTGATGAACGATGATGTTGAAGACGGAGATGATAGAGAGGAGAGAGAGAGAAGAGAGGAGAGATGGGTGTTTGCGTTTGGAGAGAAGATTTGCACAAACATCTGGGTGTTTGTGTTTGCGTTTGTTGAAGACGGAGATGATATAGATATATATATATATTAATTTTTGAATTAAGAAAATATTAAATGAAAAGCAAAATGACCAAAATGCCCCTGCACTAAAGGACAAAATAGGAGGTTGTAACAGTCAAAAAAATGGGGTTTTTGAATTTTGGACTAAAATGGCAACAAAATGCAAACCACAGGGCCCTGGATGTAATAAGTTTGAGATTTGGACTAAAGTGGCAAAACTGGCCAAACCACAGGGACCAAAATGGCAGTTTACTCTAAAAGATATCTAGGTAACTTATGATAACAACATTCAGTAGGAATTTCCCTGTAGGAGTTAATTTTAACTAACTTATGATATAAAAGATCTTTAGGTAACTTATGGTTTTTTTTGTTGAAAGAAGTTATAATGTTACAGGTGAAGAAGAGATGAATATATGATATGACAAATGTTCTTGAAGGCATTGGTGTTATTGGAAAGGATTTTAAAGTAAGGTTTTCTTTGCAAGTTTGTATCAGATGATTAGCTTCCTTTGGTTAACTATAGTGTTTTAGTTAATTTTAAGCATCAATTTGTACAAAGAACTGCCTCAGAAAACCAGCCCTATTTGCTCCCGCGTTCTCCTCTTTTTCCTAATTCTTTGCTGCTACATTCGACAAAGTCGAAAAAGAAACAGGGCAATTCACGCGTTTTTGGATTAAATCAATTTCGTTCTTTCTTTTTTTTAACGTGATTTAAGCCTCACAATATGATGATTTTTGCAGGCAATATCATGCACACATATTAGGGCTCAACGCTTACGGTCGGCAACAAAAAGTTTCCGAAAAATATATGGTTAGTTTCTATTCGCTTCAGTTGTTAAGTTTTGTTTCAAAAATTTAAACACGAACACAAATGCATAGGTTTTTGAAGTAATGAATTGTGGGTTCAGATTCTATTTTACATGTTTGGAAATGGATAATGTTAAATTAGAATAGTTTTAAATTGGATTTTCTTTTTTTGCAAAGCAGGTCAGGATGATTTGTTGAACTCAACCAATGTGCTGCACCTCTGGACTAATTATAGACCATGGTTGAGTAAGTGTATGCAATTTAATAGAATTTTGGTTTGGTTTTCTAAATAAATGGTGTAATTGTCAAATGAGGTGGCTTTTCAATACCATTTACTTACTGAAATGTCTCTTGATTCTATGAGTTTTATCCCTAACATGCTAAATGGGTTAAATGGATTGAAGCATACAATCTACTAATTCCTTTTATATAAAAAATAATGTTAATAATTATATAACTTTTCGTTTTAATTCGTCAAAATTTGTATTCGGTAACCAAGCTAATCTATTTTGACCCATATCGAAAATTTCTGAGGAGGTAATAAGCCACAAATTTCTATTAATGTTGTTTGATTGATTTTGTAGGTGAAACTCTTGATGTGAAAAACTCAATCGTAGGGACCAATTAGAATGGTGTTGAGAGACAAGTCCAGGAGCCAACCGACTTCACGAGCCAAGCACAAGATGATCATCACCAGCTGCCACCATTCTCCAAATCTGGAAAAGTTAGTTGGGAGTTTATCACCGTGGAGAGAAATTGACACTTAGAAGTGTGCAATTCAAGTTGATTATGAAACATATTGTTGAATGGACCTGTGTCAATTGTAAGCAGTTGATTTTGTTTATATTCAGAGTTTTTTTTTCATATTACTATGGAAAGTACCTGTCCACCGGGCGGTATAGAACTAGTACTTTTATTGGTTGTTTGTAAGATTAATGTTTATTAGTTTTATTAAGAATCTTAATTTGTTCACGTATGTTTCCATATTGCTTTGGTATTTGTTTGTACATATTGAATATTTTTATCTGCATATAGTGTGTTAATGTCTAGACTTTTAAATATATTTACCAACACATCAACGTTTTTTTTCAACACAAATTAAGATCAATACCTACACATCTTCAACATTTACCTACACATAATATTACTTTTACCTACACATAAGATTACTTTTACCCACACATATATTCATGCCATGTCGGATGCCACGTCATCTGCCACGTTGGATTCCACGTCAGTTGCCACGTCACATGTCTTCTAAACAAATTGTTGTACTTTTAACCACACATATAAATGGCTTTTAGCCACACATATATGTGTAGGTATAGCTTGCTATATGCCTACATATAACTTATGTGTGGGTAGTGACCTATATCCACAGTCATGAGCCTACACATCATTACACTTATTTTATATGTAGGTAAAGACAACTACCAACACATTATATGCTTTTTCCCACATATACTTTGTGTTGGTAAAGAACCAAATTTCTTGTAGTGGGTTAACATTAACTAGCATGGGTGTAGGTTAGCCAATTATTAGAAAAAGACGAAGAAAAATAAAAGAATTTTGTGATTGGTGTTTCGCATATGGCCCCACCACTTCCTCCTTCTCACGCCCGTTAAGGGGTTAATAACACCAAGTTCGACGCCCCTGGGCGGTATTGGGGGCACTATAGGACTTTAACTGGCTCAGATGGAAGGGGGCGAAAACCCACACCATGTAGCCTTAGGAGGCATTTGGTTCGCTGATTGATTTAGAATTAGAATTGGAATTTATATCGGAATTAGAATTTGAAGGAATTGGATTTGGAATTTAAACATTCCAATTAAAATTGAAAATTGTTGGAATTGGAATCTCAATTCCATTTTTGTTGTGTTTGGTTGTTAAATGAATTGGAATCCATCACCCCGGCACCCACAACCCCTGGTTCGGGTCGAAACGGTACGGGTCGAAGCGGTTCGATTCGAAATGGTACGGGTTGAAACGGTTCGCGTTGAAACGGTTCGCGTCGAAACGGTTTGCATCGAAACGGTTCACGTTGAAACGGTACAGATTGAAACGATACGGGTCGAAACGATACAGGTCGAAACGGTACAGGTCGAAACGGTTCGATTCGAAACGGTACGGGTCGAAACTGTACGAGTCGAAACGGTACGGATTGAAACTGTACGAGTCGAAGCGGTTCACGTCGAAACGGTACAGATAGAAACGATACGGGTCGAAAAGATACAGGTCGAAACGGTACGGGTCGAAATGGTTCGATTCTTAACGGTACGAGTCAAAACCGTTCGCGTCGAAACGTTACGGGTCGAAACCGTTCGCATCGAAACGGTACGAGTCGAAACTTTTCGCGTCGAAACGGTAAGGGTCGACACGGTTCGGATCGAAACCAGTATGGCGAAATGGTACGGGTTGAAACGGTGCGGGTCAAAACGGTCGAAGATTCCAATGAATTTACTTTAATTCCTTCACATATAATAATGATTTTGAATTCCTTTACTTAAAGGAATTTGAAGGAATTCATGCCTAAATCCGATTCCAATTCCATTGTCAACCAAACACATGAAGATTGGAATTGGGATTCCAATTCCATCAAATTATGTGAACCAAACATCTTAAGAGATGGAATTCAAATTCCAATTCCCATAAATTCCATTGAATTCCTAAACGTCCCCTTAGTAGTTCTCCATCTATATCAATAACAAACTAATGCAGGGCGAAAGTAATGGAACATAAGCTTAGGTGTTAGTTTGTTTTTTAGAGGTAAAATGTATGTTGTCTGTGGATCACATCTGTAGACATCTGTAAAAAAAGAGGTGGACCAAACCTCTGCAGCCTGCAAGAAGAAGCTTGTTTGTTTTTTTAACGTATGTGGACTTCTAAATTAAACTGGTGGTGATGGGGGTGGTGGACATGGACGGTGGTGGTAGTGGTGGTGATGGACGGTGGTGGTGGGTGTTGGACGTGGATGGTGGGTGGTGGACGGTGGTAGTGGTGTTTAACCCTCTGCAGACATTTGAATATTTTAGAAGTGGCTGAGCCAAGTCTGCACCAAGAAAAGTTTGCACAGACGTTTTTAATGAAACGTCTTTGAAAAAACAAACAGTCTGCAAATGACAATGTCTGCGTGTGGTCTGCGTAGCGCAGACAGAAGAGCATGCGCAGATTTTTTTATGAAAAGAAAGAGCACCTTAGTCTCAATAGATAAAACCTAAAATTTTAATATGATTAAAGATGAGTAAAACTACCAATTACAATGATCAAAAGCCCCTTAAATAGGAAAGCAAAGAAGAAATTCAAAAGGGAAAAAAGATGAATTAGTTCTTCTAAATATTCTGAAAAACTTAAATTCAAATCAGACACTTCCTTTCAGCAGCCAAATCTGGGTTACAAGAAGCTCAGCTTCGGCACCAAGAAGCTCCTTCTTCGGCCGCAAGCTCTCACCTTCTTCCTCACTTATCCGTCTACTCGGTCCATGTTATGGTCTGTAAAATCTTGGATCTGCTCCATATCATAACATCAACAAAAGAACATATAACACAAGAGCCAAGTTCAGATCTTGGCCCAGTAATCAAAGAAATGTTTGATCATCTAGTGTTTAAGTCTTTGATCATCTAGTGTTTATGTCTTTTGCTCTTGTGTCTAAATTTATTGATCACCAATATTAAATTGAAGTAATTATTATAACATAAACCACTATCTAAAATTTCAAATACAAACATCCGAACCCCAAAAAGCTTAAACGAAATTTACAAACACAATATTATTTATAATTATATTAGCATCATTAACGTTAAATATTCAGAATACATAGAAATATGCAGATCCACAACTCTTTGTTATCAACAATATAAAACTTAAACAAAACATAACATAAATAAAAACAGATGCCCTCATAGTACATGGACTAGATGCTATGAATACATAAAATTACATAGCAACCATAACACGCAACATAGTGCTTGTAGATCTGCAACCGGCCGGTGGATCTAGTTATTTAGTGGCGGTGGTGGTGGTGTGGATCTGGTTTATGCGGTGGTGGAGGATGGTGAACCACCGGTGGAGATGGGTGGTGGACGACCGGTGGTGGAGGGTGGACGACATGGACTACAGGAGGTGGTGGAGGATTGTGGTGGTGGTGGTGGTGGGGAGGTGACTTTGGCATGTTGTTCTTCTTTGTTTTGGTCGCCGGAGAGTGTCGTAATGGTTGAGTTTTGTGGTGATAGATGGATGATGTATTATATATAAGTTGGAAAGAAGAAAACGTTAACGTGTAGCGGTGTTAGGTAAGTAACTTAGTCACGAATTAACAATGTGAACGTGTTCATCTCATGAGTGGGGCACGTGTTCATCTCATCAGTGGGTCACGTGGTCATCTCATCATCCGTAAGTAATTTAGGGTCTCGCACGTAGCTTCTTAATGGTTAAGTGCTGAATCGATAAAATGTTTGAATCATTAAGGGGTTGTTTGTTTACCTTTTAATGAGACTTTTAATGGTTCAGACTTCTTACCGGTTCAACACTTAATGGTTCAGACTGTTTGTTTCATGAGCAGATGTCTGAATGGTTCAGACATTTGCATCTGAATGGTTAAGATTTATACAAAGTCTGAATGGTTAAGACATATAATCTGAATTGGTCAGACATTTGACTCTGAACGGTTAAACATTATATAGGCTCTTAATGGTTCAGACCTCTTACTGGTTCAGCACTTAATGGTTCAGACCTCTTACTGGTTCAGCCCTTAACCATTCAGATGTTGCCAAACAGCCCCTAAGTGTTGAATCAGAGTAAGAGGTCTGGACCATTAAGAGCCGGTATAATGCTTAACTGTTCAGAGGCAAATTTCTGACTAATTTATATTAGAGGTCTTAACCATTCAGACTCATTATAATGCTTAACCGTTCAGAGGGAAATAAATGTCTTAACCATTCAGATATCTGCTAGCGAAACAAATAGTATGAACCATTAAGTGTGGAACTATTAAAAGGTAAACAAACAGCCTCTTAGTATCCAAAAAGCTTATGCAACAGCGGAATGGGATTTCTTACGTTCTTGCTTGGCTCACATTGGGTTTCATTAGAATATAATTAACTGGATCATAAACTGTGTGACAACCTCTTGTTTCTCAAATTCCGTTTGTGGTTAGCAAAAAAGTTTCTTATGTGAAAACATGACCTGAGGCACACGGATCCTATGTCCCCAGACATGTTTGCTTTTGTTATGGAAGTTCGGTCGTTTATACATTGTTTAAAAGAATTATTAGTTAATACTAATTAACCCATCATGTGTCAATGTATCACCTCAATCAAACATTAATTCAAGTCTTGGGTAATCGACTAACTAATAAACAAATTCATTTTCGTCTTTCATTTACGTTTGTTTATATGTGTACATTTATGTCTGATAATGAACAGATTAATTTGTTAACGAAAGAACATAAATAAAAAAAATACATATGTTTAAGTGTTCTTGTTCGTTGTTTTGTTTAGTTAAAGTTAACGAACATGAACAAATCTAGTTTGGTTCATTTACAAGGCTACTAAGTTTCCTTGTTTCCTTCTCTCTTACACATATCTTGTATGCCTTCCAATCAAACTTTTTTCAAATGTTTTGTAGTTTTCTAGTGTTGATGTAAAATGGTTAACGATAGACTAGAAGTTTAAGTGCTAAGGCCCAAGAATATAGATCTTAATGGCAAGAAAAATAGTTTAAAATAATATCATTTCTCTTTGTTTGAATGAAGTTTGAGAATACATACCAAATGGTTTAAATACTTGTTGGTCATGTGCAAACATAGTCCAAAGTTAATAAATAGTTTTTCTTTTTTTTTTTTTTAAATTAAACTTCATTAAAACACACCTCCGACCCAAACGGGCAAAAGGCCAATACAAAACACCACCCCCGACCCAAACGGGCAAAGGGCAAAATTACAATATATACATAGGGAATTTACACCACTCCTTCCAACCTATATATTTATATAAAGATCTATTTTTAACCCACCCGAAACCTTTCGAGTCAGGGGCGGACCTAGTGTACTCGGAGGCGTAGCCCGGGCTACGGCTCAACTTTTAACCGGTAGTGTAAAAAAAAATTTTGTTTCCGATTTTTATACTAAGGATACCCCTCAACAACTACTAGGACACCCCTAAAAAAAATTTAGAAACTGATATTAAGCCCAAATAATTCTGAATATATTGGCCCAAATAACCAAATGGTAGCCCAATATTAGTTAGCCCAAATAACCAAAAAAATAACCCAACAGTGTATTGGGCATTTGGGCCGGACATTGAATTATGCAGGGAGCCAGGGATATCAAAGGTCGATCACAATTGTCGACAATTGCTGATTTGCTGTCGAAGTCGAACACAAGGATATCACATATCAGTATCACGAAGACACGAACAGAATCATCGCAGAATTGCTGTCGAACTCGAACAGAATCATCGCATGAGGTTTGTCATCGGCTCATCATCACAGATTGACACCGGCTTGCTGTTATCGGATCGGCTCAACGCAGGAGGTTTGTTTTAGACTTTCAGTTTGATTTATTAGATAAAAAGTTTGATTTTTTTGTTAATACTAATCATTCACACGAACAGGACTACAGGAGGTTTTGTTTCAGTTTGATTAGTTTTTTTTATTGTTTTCAGACTTCAGTTTGATATGATTAGTTGGTTTATATGTTGTTGTTACTTATTGTTGGCAGTAGAATATCGATAATCGAGTCATCGAAGTGATCGAACAGAGTCGAACAGAAGATTAGTTCATTATTGGTTAGTTTCTTTATTTTTATTCTTGTTACTGGTTTTTGTTGGCTGATTATTAGTTGTCTTTGAATTGTTTGAAGTGATGACGAAACCAAATTCCAAAAAACAAGCTTTAATTGGGAACTTTTTCAAAAGAAAACACGAAGAAATTAATGATACAATTCCGAATGAAACAACTCCTCCGAATGTTGACGTTGATTCAAGTCCGAATGTTGATAATGATAACATCCAACCAAATGATGACGTTGATGCAAGTCTGAATGTTGATAATGATAATCCTACAACTTCAATTCCAACAACACGAGGTATTATTGATTTGAATGATCTTCCTTCGGATCCATTTGATAGGCCACCTATTGCTAGTTATCACCCAAATTAAATAGATGACATAAGAAGATCGTATCTTGTTAAAGGGGCTTTTCAACCGCGTAGTCATAAGTTTCCTGTTAAAGACTTTTATGGAAAAAAAGACGTTTTGTTGTTAGTTGGTTTAATAATTGTAGTTGGTTAGAGTATAGCATCAAAGCAGACAAAGTATATTGTCCATATTGTTACTTGTTTAAAGAAGATGTTGGTAATCAAGGCGGAAGAGATACGTGGTCTTGTAGTTCTAAAGGCTTTTGTGATTGGAGTAAAAAATGGTCATTAAAGGAACATGTTGGGAATGTTGATAGTCATCATTTAAAGGCGGCACAAAAATGTCACAATCTCATGAATCAAAAGAAACATATGAATGAGAATATGAAGAAGTTGACTAAAGAAGAAATGATTGCAAATTATTATCGATTACTTGGTTCTGTTATGAGTGCTAGATTCTGTTTAGAAAACTCTTTACCCTTTCGTGGCCATGATGAGTCGGAAGAATCTAATTCTCAAGGTATGTTTATTTCGGTGTTAAACTTGATTAGTACTAGCCACCCGGAAATTGGAAAGTACATATTAGGGAACGCAAAAAAGAACAATAAATTGACATCGCCTAAGATACAAAAGGAGATTATTGAATGCTTTTCAAAGGAAGTAACAAAAAGCATTTGTGCAGAAATTAAAGATGATGTGTTTGGGTTGTTGGTAGATGAATCTAGTGATGTTTCTTTGAAGGAGCAAATGGTTGTAGTTGTTAGATTTGTTGATAAACTTGGGGCTGTTAGAGAGAGTTTTATCGGAATTGTTCATGTCAAAGACACGGCTTCTACAACTCTTAAACAAGCCATTGATGATTTATTAGCAAGCAACCAATTGAGCATAAAACAAGTAAGTAATAAAATTCATAGTTTCTTTACAAGTTTACATTATTATAATAATCATTGTTTTTTTTATGTTATAATTTATTTTTGTTTTAGGTGAGAGGCCAAGGTTATGATGGTGCAAGCAACATGCGGGGAGAATTTAATGGGTTAAAAGCGTTGATTTTGAAAGATAACCCGTCAGCACATTACATCCATTTTTTTGGTCATCAACTTCAGTTGGTTATTGTCGCTGTTGCAAAAAAACATGCCGGTGTCAAAACTTTCTATGAATTCCTTTCCATGGTTGTCACTACGGTTTCAGCTTCTTGCAAACGAAAAGATATGTTAAGGGAGGAAAAAAAAAGGCTAGAGTGGAAAAAGAGATACTTGAAGGTGAAATTAAAACGGGTAAAGGATTAAACCAAGAGGTTTCCCTAGCACGAGCCGGTGATACGCGATGGGTTCACATCATAGAACCATAATCAGTTTGCTTAGATTGTTTCCGGAAGTTGTTACCGTACTTCAATATGTTAAAGAAGATGGAGATTGCAGTCAACAACAGACAAATACAAAAGGTATTCTATCCTATTTTAAAAAACTCGAGTTTGTTTTTTATATGCATTTGATGGGAGATATATTAAGTTACACAAATGCTCTTTCAAAACACCTTCAACAAAAAGGTAAAGATTTATTAGAAGCGGCCAACTTGATAAATGGTACAAAACGAGCATTAAATGCTTTAAGACAAAAAGGGTTTGAGCCGATGTTGGAAAAAGTGACTTCCTTTTGTAAAAAATATGACATTACAATGTTGGACATGACGGAAAGTTATGGTAATCCAAAAAACCGAAAGAATGTCATTACAAATCGACATCATTTCGAAGTAGACATTTTTAATGAGGTTTTGGACATGCAAATTCAAGAATTAGGAAATCGATTTAGCGAGGTAACAACTAGTTTGATAAAAAATATGCCGGGTTTAAATCCTTCTAACGGTTTTTCTAAGTTTGACCCATCGAAGATATTGGCCTTTGCTAAGATGTACCAGGATGATTTTACTACACAAGAAATAGGGAGTCTTTTGGGTGATATTGAGTCATTTCGTCACACAATAAGCGATGATGATAACTTTGAAGACTTGAATGGAATAAGTGATCTAGCGTGTGTTATGGTTGAAACGGGAACGCATAGTTCTTGTCCTACAGTTTATCGGGTGGTTAGGCTAGCTTTGCTTTTACCGGTTGCAACCGCAACCATTGAAAGATGTTTTTCGAAATTGAAGCTTGTGAAGACGGATTTACGCAATCGAATAGGCCCGGAATTCTTGAACAATGCTATGTTTTGTGCGGTCGAAAAGGATTTTTTACGTGAAGTAAAAGACAACGATGTGATGGAACGATTTTAAGCTATGAAAAAAAGAAGAGGACAAATCTATTAGGTATTTGTTTTACTTTATTTATGTATTGTTGTTTTTTTTAATATTGTATGATTGTACGGTAAAAAAAAAAATTTAGGATACCCCTGAGTTAATGTTCTAGTTCCGCCACTGTTTCGAGTTAATAAATAGTTACGCATTGTTTACAATGTGGTGCACTTTTGTTTATGGTATATGTCATGATTATTTACAACGTAAACTTCGAGTACTTAAGGGTAGAATCTGTACTTCAGGGGTTGTTTATGGTGGTTTACCTTCACTATAAAAAAGACAATATTGAATTTGCTTTTATAAAAGGATATATAAGTAACAATAGCCCAAATGATATTATATAAAACAGACGATTACAATCAGTTAACATCAATATATGTTTAACTTTGTGACTTCTACTTTCATCTATTTTTTTTCTTCCTTTACATTAAGTTTTGTGGATATCATTGAATTTGCTCCTTCAAAATCAGAGGAAGTTGACAACATCTTTACATTGTAATTTGTAAATAAAGTTCTTTTGAAAGATACTTGACTTTTTAGACATGTCATCACGATATATTCGTCTTCTTCGATCATATATGCTACAATATAAATGCAAATTCTTCTAGTAACCCAAATCAACCACCATATAGAAGCCATTATTGTAAAGGAAAAGATGAATCTATTGAAGAGGAGACGAAGTGATTTCTTTGAGCGTCAACGACGAGTTTACTGTTTATGATTGTTTGTGTTAGCTTTCTCGATATAACCACGATCACAATGATTGCAACTCCTAATGCTTCACGACGTTTTGGGTACTCAAATTCATAAGTAAACCGGTATACAAAATAAAATGTTAACTAATAAATTTCAAGTTTATTTCCAGAGAAATACTGAAAATCTAGACATAATTCAACAATACATATATAGATAAAGCCAGTTCTTAAAACTCTCACATAAACCACTCAACAACATCAACAAAAGAACATATAACACAAGAGCCAAATTCACATCTTGGCCTAGTAATCAAAGAAAGGGTTGTTCTTGAACAACCTATCTGAACTGTTTCTAACTTTAGAAACCCGAACGCTTCGATCCTCTTTCTGGGATCCAGATGTAACCTGAGCCCGGTCAGCAAAAAGATTCGGATGACAGTTTTCATCATCATCAATATCATCAAAAGTTGTCCATTTTTCCTCAGCAATTTTTGGCTCTTTCTTCTTCATCGCAGAATTCGACATGTTCTTGATCTCGTTAACATGTTCCTTAAACTCTTTTCTCACCACTTCCAGCACAGTTTCTCCGTACTGATCACACCATTTCCTGAAATACTCATCAAAATAAGAAAGTATCTAAAAAGTATTTTTAATTTTTTTTTTTGACATTTTCTTACTTGGGGAAGAACTTTTTAAGGTCAGCTTTGTCGATTGGTAGTCGAGTTGAAATCACTTCAATTTGATCATCCCTGAATGTTTTGCAAATATCGGTACGTAAATAAAATACGTTAGATCAAGAAAGTGAATCGAGAGCAAGATCAAGATCGCTTACGATAATTGAAGTTCTGATTTGGTTTTCATTAGCTCCTGCTTAATTTTATCAGCTAAAACCTGCGAAAAACATACGCATAACCGCATAAGCACAAGAAAACTCATAATTTAGATCAAATCAAACAAAAATGTTTAACTTAAATCACCTTATCAACAAAGAAATCAGAGGATGAACCATCTGTATCCAGTTTTCTTTTGATTTTAGAATCTGTCCCCTCGCGCATGCTATAAGCTTCGTTAACCGAATCATTTAAGGATAATGGAACCGTATCTTTCTCTAAATCATCACTCTTTTTCCATTTCATAAACCCGTCAAGCGCCTTAAACGGCTTCCTCTTTGACCTTTTCGCTGACTCCTCAATCACGACACTTTCTTGCATTAAAATCGTGGGTTTTTCGTCTTCTTTTTCTTTTAATTCGCAGTTCCAAAACGGGTTCTCTTGAGATATTGCAAGATTTTGAATACCCATATCGGAAACACTCTTATCTTTCCCATTTTTGTTTGATGATGATGATGCTAGACCGAAAACTGATGCAACTCCTTTGACTTGTTTGACGGTTGACTTTTGTTGCTTTGACTTGTTTTTTGAACCCGAGTCGTTTAAATCGATTACTGACCATTCGTCGTTTTGGTTCTTTTGTTGAGGTCCAGCAAGAACTATATCTTTTGGGTCAATTTTGACTCCTTGAGCTGTTAGTCTTTGCAACAATGGAGTCTTTGATGTATGATACTCTTCTTCTGATATGCAATTTGCATACAATAACTCCTGTAACCAAAATGAAAAAAGAATTTAAATTTTTTGAGACCCACAAATATTCAGAAAAACCCAAATGACAATTAGTTTGAATCATGACTTAATTTACATGTTTATTTTTGTCTTTAATTTTATTTTTATTTTACAGTCTGTAATTCAAAATTTAGGCAATAATTTAAAATTTTGATCATTAGAGTATCATTTTCTTTGAAAATTCTGTCTGTTTATATTTTATGCTTCCATAGTTTGTAAATTCGAAAATTCTCAATAAAAAAAAATAATTAATATATTAGATCAAGAAATTGTAAATTCCCCAAAATTATTTTAAGAATTCTCTATAAATCTTGATATTATTACTATCATCCACCAAGAAGTTGCAATTTTCATCATGAGAGTATCAGTTTCTTTGGGAATTTTGTCAGTTTATATTTTGTGTTTCCATAGTTTGTAAATTAAAAAATTCTCAATAAAAAGAAATAATTAATTTTTTTAGATCAAGAAATTGTGAATTCCCCAAAATCATTTTAAGAATTTCCTATAAATCTTGATATTATTACTATCATCCACCAAGAAGTTGCAATTTCCACAAAAAAAACTCAATAAAAAGAAATAATTATTTTTTTAAGATCAAGAAATTGTAAATTCCCCAAAATTATTTTAAAAATTTTCTATAAATCTTGATATTATTACTATCATCCACCAAGAAGTTGCAATTTCCACAAAAATTCTCAATAAAAAGAAATAATTAATTTTTTTTAAGATCAAGAGAAATCTTGATCTTATTACTATAATCCACCAAAAAGTAACAATTTCCCCAAAATCAAAAAAGAAATCAAGTTCTTTAAAAAAAATCATAGAAGCCCAGATCACAGTTAATTCAAATCTTAATATTATCACAAGAATCATATCTTATAAATCTTTAAAAAAAAGTGCATAAAAAGCAAGATCTAACCTGCAAGAAGATCAACTTATCCCTCAAAATCACCGGCTGCTCATGATCATAAGGCGAAGAAACAAGCGTATCAAGAAGATGCGCCCGAAAGGCCGAAACCTCCCCCTCAGCCAAAATCCCCTCTTTAAACAACCCCACCAAATTCAAAATCTGATGGAAAGACTCCTGCTGCCATTTTAAATTATCCGACTGTTGCTTCCACAGCCGCTGCTCAGCGGCTGCGATAGCGGGCAAGCGACGCTTCTTGAAGGAGAACGGAAGGATGTTTTTGCAGATGGAGGTTATTGAGTCTTGGAGAGATGAGTAGTATGTGGGTGTGTATGTGTAGACCATTTTGGTAAAAAAAAAAAAAAATTCTTTTTTGGTTTGTTGAAGAGTGTTTGTGGGATTTGAAGTGTATATGAATGAAGATGGAGTGATGGGGGGTTTTGGGATTGATGAGTGATGATGAAAGAATGGGTGGGGGGTTTGTTGTTGTAAAATGATGGGGTTTCTTGAACGGTCATGAAGAGAACTAGCCGTTGTGGGTTTAAAGTTTGAAATGTGAAAGCGGGGGTGAGACGACGTCGTTTGCTTTTCAATCATTGGTCCGGATTTATTTCTATTGGGCTTTGGCAGTTGTGTATAATTTATTTACCATATTGGGCCAGTTTATGTCAATTACATTTGATTCATCCTGTTTTAGTATTAGTAATAATAATAGTGCATAAAAACCTGAACCCAGAAAAAATACCAAAACTCGACCTACCCTACGGGTATGGACCAGGTACACTATTCCAAATGAGAACCCGAACGCAGGTGTTTTTAGACCCGCTTAATACCCGGGTTTTTCAATACCTGTAACCGGGTTTTACAAATACCCGATACCAGGTTCAAAATGGGTATTACAGTTGCTGTTGTGCAGCTTTGTTCTAGCATGATGATGAGTTGTAAGTCATGTGTTGAATTGTTTCTTTCCATAGTTATGCTATAATTATTGCATTATATAGAGTGTGACGAGGTAAGGTACTTGACCCGGCCCAAATGGTTACACGTTACTTATCGCCTTTTATATTAATATTTATTACTATTGCATACTAACCCGCAAAGCCCAGCGCGTTGTAGTTTATACTACACTAGGCTGTGGGCTTGTAGAGACAACCCCTAACTGGGCCTGGCCCATTGAGGTTAGGGTTTTCCTATATAAGGTCTCCGCCTCCTTATTAGGGTATCCAATATGGGGCAAACACTTTTGTAGCTGGAAATAGGGGATCCTTCCCCTACCGGCCGTCTCTACATCCCCGTTTTTCTCTCTTCTTCTTATTTGCAGGTCTAGGATTCGGGCGAAGAAGACGAGGTGTGGCCATATCCGTATCCATCACCGTAGAAGTACCGACCCGCTCGGGTTCACTCTTTTACATTGGCGCCATCCGTGGGACCATTTATTGTTCATCACATCTCGTTTCTTTATGCTCGATTTCCAGACCTCGTTCTTCATGCATGCTTTTATAGATCGGAGATCCTCCCATTCCAGATCTAAACTCCTAGGTTCGGGTGATCTGATTTGTGTTTTACCTCGATTTAGAAAACCCCATAGCAGCATTTAATAAATCTAATTGTGGGTGGATGTGCTTTTATGCTTTCGGATCATATACCTTCAGATCTAAGGATAAGGTAAGCTTTTTACCCTCCAAGAATTTATGATGTTTGTTTGTACATCTGGGAAATATTTACAAGCAAAATTAACAAATTAAAGGTGAAATTAAGATAATGGTAAGAGAAAAATGCCCGGATAGTCCCTGTGGTTTCGCCTTTTTTCACCTATAGTCCCTATCTTTCTAAAACGACCCGGATAGTCCCTGTGGTTTTCCGTTTTGTTCTCGGATAGTCCCTGGGTCTAACTTCAGTTACTTTTCTCTGTTAAGTGGGTGTTAAGAGGGTGTGAAATGACAAAAATACCCTTTCCTTAAAAGGCCAAACCACAGGGACTATCCGGGCATTTTTCTCTTTTTATTTATAAAACCCCACCACCACACTTCATCTTCAACCTCCACCCACCATCACCCTCCTCCACCCTCCACCATCGCCGGCTGCCGGTCATCCAGTGCCTCCGGCCGCTGCCGGTCATCCTTTTACAGAGCCGACAACCGCTGCACATTAGAAGCTTTCATGTCAGGCTCCTGTTGAATTTTTTGAATACATTCAGCATTGCCCTTCAACTGGGAGTCTCCTGGTTGTGGCGAGTTAGCTATAAACTCCTTAACCCTTAGATCGGCCAACATGGAACTGTATTTGACTGACTTCTTCTGCTTCCTCACCACACCAAACCCCGCAATCTGAACTCCACCTTGCTTAGTTCGATTTCTGGAAGAACGAGAGATGCCATTGGCTTTATCAAATTCCCGTTGAATCTTAGCATCCTGGGCAACATGTTGGGCCCGGATAGCATCCAGTTCTGGATCCCCTGATGTATGCTTCAAACCCCTGCTACGAAAGTTACTGAATTTGTTCTTAGGAGACCCAGATTTGGGTTTTGGTGAGGTCGTATCACTTCCCACCCCACCTTCACACTGATTATTCAGCCCCAGATCTGGGGATTTACGGGACACAACACCCCCAATCGGATTCGATTCATGCCTAGGGTTCGTAATTGTGGCATCTGGCTTCGAAATTGTAGCAATAGAAGTAGGGTTGGGGATGGAATCGTTACATACCTGAGAGAGATTATCAGGTAAACACCAATACTTCAGGATTTTGATGTTGAAGAATTGAAGTTTCAGGAAGAAGATTTTGGGGATTTAGAGATTAGGGTTTGAATTTGGGGATGGGTGGTTGATGGTGGAGGCGGGTATGGGTTTAGGAGGTGGAGGTGTGGTGGTGGAAGGGGATGGCGGTGGTGGGGAGTGGTGATGGCGGCAGTGAAGGTGACGGTGGTGGTGGTTTTTAGTGAGAGAGAGAGAAGAATGAGTGTGAGAGAGGAGAGTGATGGTGACGGTGGTGGTGGTTTTTAGTGAGAGAAAGAGAAAGAAAGAGCCGCGGCGGGGTGGTGCTGATGGCGGCGGCGGGTGGAGGAGGGTGATGGTGGGTGGAGGTTGAAGATGAAGATGAAGTGTGGTGGTGGGGTTTTATAAATAAAAAGAGAAAAATGCCCGGATAGTCCCTGTGGTTTGGCCTTTTAAGGAAAGGGTATTTTTGTCATTTCACACCCTCTTAACACCCACTTAACAGAGAAAAGTAACTGAAGTTAGACCCAGGGACTATCCGAGAACAAAACGGAAAACCACAGGGACTATCCGGGTCGTTTTAGAAAGATAGGGACTATAGGTGAAAAAAGGCGAAACCACAGGGACTATCCGGGCATTTTTCTCTAATGGTAAACTACAAAAGCTTGTCGGAATACCACTTTCTTGTAAAAGTTTTAGTGTTTTGACATCTATATAAATAAACATGGTTTACCGGAATCGTAACTTTTAATCGCATCCCTTTTGTCGGGGGCTCTCTTGGACTGAACTCCCCTTTCGAGCATGCCTTTTGTGCTCTAACACGCATCATGTGCCTTTTTTGCGCTCTAACACGCATCATTGCACGCGTTGTGCGCTCCTGCAAGTGTGATTGCGCAGGTGGCGCTTCGGCGTACCATCTTGTTTGATCAGCGCGCTCCGGCACACATCATCGCTGCATGCGCCGCGCACTCTGGCGTAACCTTTTTGTCTAACCAGCACGCATCTCTGCGTGAGTCGCGCGTCCCGTCGGAAACGACTGCGACGATGACGCCACGCGTCTCGTCTCGTCTCGTCGGGTACACATCTTTATAAAAAAATATATATATTAAAGGGAAAACCTAAGTATTAATTAAAGAAAAATCCACATGGCTGGTCACGCCAAGCTAAGCTACGCCACACCACGCTGTAGGTCCGGCTAGGGGAGGATCTAGTCGCCTAATCCTTGTATACGAACCACTCCGGTTGTGCGGAATCCAACCGGAATAGCAAACCGAGACGGAACACGTAAAAACACGACACGCAGATATCACCGTTAAACACCACTGTATTATAACGATAAAAGGGTTCGGTTACAATCCAATGTTTACAATGCTCTTTGTAAACTCTCTCTAGTGTGTGTGTGTGTGCTCTGTTCTTTCTCTCTGAAAGTCTGTGTGTTCTCTCTGTTCTGCCCACCGAAACAGAAACATAACATGCTATTTATACTAACAGACACACTACATATGACGAAACAGAAAGACAGGCGACGAAATAGATCATGGTCGACGAAACAGATGTGTTTCGTCGACTTCTGGGCTGATTCGTCGATAGTGGGCTTCGGTCCAATCAGTTGAGGCCCAAACTGTGTTTCGCCATCATCTATTAGCCCAAGGACTGTAATGTTGAGCCCAGTCCTTGTCTGTCTCCTTTGATGGCTTGAAGTCTTGTACACGACGGAGGAAAGTCGTCACAATATAAGCCGTGCTGAGTCGCGTCGAGTCGCGTCCACTAATCGAATCACGTCGCGTCGAGTCGCGTCCATAAATATGTATCAACAAACTCCCCCTTGGACGCTACTCGAGAGATTCTCTTCTCATTTCTTCTATGTCGGAGGATCTTCAAAGTCTTCACGTCTTGTAGGCAGAAAGTGTATCAACAAACTCCTTGTTTCATGTAAGAAGTGTGTTGACAAACTCCCCCTTAACATAAGCTCCCCCTTGAGTTATGCTCGTGAAAGTCTTTATCTTTATGAAGTGAGATCCTTGTGGTGTTGAAGGTCAGCGGCAACTCCATCATCTTTGTCTTTTGAGTGCCTTCACGTCGTGTCTTCATTCCGAGGCTTGTCATCGACCATGTTCTCGTTGCCTTTAGAATCTGCACATGCAAGAAATCTAAACGCGTAATGAGAACAACTGCTTGGAATATAGTTAGTATAACAAACAACACACGTATGACCATATCTCAATCAACTACCGTCCGACAGTTTGAAAGTTTAATAAATTTGTAAATTTCAGTTTTTAACTTTCAAAACTTGCAAATTTCGACCGTTTATGAAGATTTAGTCATTTCGGTTTTCGTTCAGGTTTCAGGTAACGAAGATTCGAGATCCAACATCGTACGATCGAAAATAAAATAGAAATAAAATCTTTTTGGCTTTTATCAAGTTTATATTAAAACACACTTAAAATCTTTTTGGTATTTTTGAATATTTCAAATGTAAAGACTGAAAGCAGTAAATAAATATATACAGACATTCTTTTTGCGAGTTTCGAGGGTAAGAGAATCATATCAGTGTACGGTCATGTCAAAACGCTCTTGTTGTTCTATTAGTTAACATTAAGATAAGCATCCTATAACAATTATCGGTATTGTTGTCCACTTAAGCTCAACTTATCATTTGTAATCATGGCGAGGGGATACGTTAAGGTATGATTTATACTTACCGACCGGTGTTCATCCACATCACGACACATTCCCGTATCAAGGTATGCACGAGGGTTCATCTTACCGGTGAGTATACCGATTATCATCTGTTTGACCGTATATGATGTGAGATTCTCACTTATTTTGATTTGAAAACAAGCCCTATGTGATAGAATCACTTATTGATGAGGAACTTGATTTTCGATGCATGAGGGCACAGGAGCAAGTCCGTGAACAGGTCAGTACTTTCGTACAGCAGAGAGACGAACTTGACACCCGGAAAGAATTTGTGATATATTATCACTTATTTTGTTTGGACATGTGATTGTTGATCACTTATTGAGGTCGTATGCAATATGTACACGTATGTATAGTATCATGGAAGATCTAGACTTGCGTCCCCGTTATTTTTCGGTAAAAGATACAACCATGATACCCAGATGATAAGCAGCATAAAGACCGAATATCTCAGAACCTCGGCAATCTCTCAAACGAAATTTCGGTACCAAGACCATATGCCAATGAATGGTTCCCACCCAGTCTTCAGTCGATTTAAGTTTATATCACCCTGCACACTTTAAAATGATTGTGAGCCTACCGATACATCTTATATAGAGCTGCTTAACATATTTTTTTATTTTAGGCTTAAAGAGGTTTAGACAGACCACTGATGTACTATCATTTTCTCTTTTTCTCGCCAGGAAACTCATTTTTGTTTTTCTATTGTTTTTGTGCTTTTGAAATTTTTCAATGTTTTTGGATTTTTCAATTTTGGATTTACTCCCCCTAAAATCAATAAACTAAGACAGATTTAAAACACAAAGGTATTTACAAAAATGATTTTCCGATGTTGGTATTACTCTTGCTTGACCTTAATGTCGTTTACCAATAATAAATAGTCAAATCTTGATTTGTCAAATGCTTTGGTAAAAAAAAGGTCGTCGGTGCGGACCATGACAACATTGATGAGTTTCATAGTGAAACAATCACGTGTGAGGTGATATTCGAGTTCAACGTGTCTGGTCAAAGAGTGCTGTATGAGATGATATATAAAAAAAATTCATAAAGCAGCTTAAATATCGACAAGTATAGGAGAGATTAGAAATTTAAAACCGTATCCTGCAACTGCTTCGTGCATTGCCAGGAATCTGAGCGCTCTCCCAAACTGGATATCCACCCGGTGTGGACTTCAAAGTCGATTCTTTGTAGCTACTGAGAAGTCTCTTGACAGCAACAAGATCAAAAACCTCTGGGTCCGGCTGGTCTTCCACATTGCACCAGCGAAGGTCTTTATCTTTCTCTTGAGAAGTAGTGTGCGGTTGTTCAATCCACGCCAAGGCATCCGCACACCCGGTTGGTTTGTTCAACCAACACATTTTCTTCGATCACACCGCCAAGAAATGTACACTGCACGTTCATCTTGTTGATTTTGAACTTCAAACGTGCTGCTTGTGCGTACATTTTGTTGGAATCTTTCCTGTTGACCCGATCAAAAACCATAACAACCAAATTTTTGGCACATATTTCAACTGGTCGAAATTTTTCAAATTCTTTCGTCATCATTCTTGCATCAGACATTTTTGTCTACATTCCCCTTTTCTTTTCTCTCCATCAATGGCAACAACTCCTAGATATAATGATGTTTCGGAGTCTGGTGTCGCCGATCTTATGCATGGACGCTCCACTATCAACAATCCTAAGACTATCAATAGTTCCTCCTGGAACATCCTACACACTCATTCAGAGATTAGTTGGAGAGGGGGACCCAAGCCTTCACAGACTTGGGTCGTCCGTCATCATCGAGGATTGTGACATCCATTTCCCGATGATTCGGAATTGATGTAGCTCCCCCTGAAACAGTTACCGATTTTGGTTTCCAAATCTGTTTTTGTTTTTCATGTTTATCATCCGATTTAACAGATTTTGTTTGGGAAACCTTCGGTTTTAAAACCTTTTCAACTTCTTTTCGTTGTTTCTTTTTCTGTTTCACTTCTCGTTGTTTAACAAGACGAGGGTCCTGTTTTGGTGAAACAGATCTTCTATTGTAATTGTTACCATGGGGGGCATCAACTTTTGCTTTCAACTTATGAAGATACGGACAGTTTCGAATTATGTGTCCAATTGTACCACATTCAAAACACATTCTCCGCTCTACAAACCTCGGAGCATCATGTGATTGCCTAGCCGATGATGAACTTTGTGATCCCGAAGTACTAGGTTTTGAACTGTTTAGTTCATTTCTTTTCCTCACTGTTGCTTTCTTGACAAAATCTAAGTTAGATTGGTTCTCAAAATTTGCAATTTTGTCCGTTCCCTTAGATTTCACAAAGTTCACATTCTTTTTCTTCTTCTGATTCGGCTTCCTTGGATTTTGAGTCGGTGTTTTACCTTTTGATTTGGCATGATTTTGCTGTTTTTGCACTGTTGGTAACTTTTGATTGCCAAATTGTTTTCGAACTTCGGCCTTTGGGATAGGAGGGCACTGTGTTACAGTAACACGTGATCCTATCTTTCCCAAAAACTTACTTGTCGAATTTTCAAAAACTTTACTTATTAAAGATTGATTAACATTCTTTATAGGAAAATCTTTGTCTGAGTAAATTTTATCATCACCAACAAGAGTGTACAGTAAATCCACACTCTCCGACTCTTGGGCAGATGTGGACTCGGTTGGAACAGTCTTAGCAGGTTTTGCGGGAGGATCACATAGAATATGATTCTCAAGAGGTATGTCCTCTTCTTTGATTACCGCATCAGACTTTTCCGAATCAGTATCATCGGATTCATCATCAGAAGAATCAGTATCCTCAATCACAACTGTAGGATCCTGATTCTGTTCAGCAGAGGACACACATGTATCTGCTGACACATCTGAATCTGATGATACTTCTTTCTTGTATCCGAGACCTGTTGCACATTCTGCTGCAAATTCCTTAACATCTAGAGGAACAGATGGTTCAAAATGAGTTCTATACTCCTCATCAGGCAGTGCATCGTAATTGTTTCTAACAGGTGGTGGACATTTCTTGTAACCTATGCATGTGACATCCCGTTTCTCTTTCTGTACGTCAATGATGTGATCCAACACATAGCTAGAGCTCAAATAACTGTCTAACTTGAGTCGGATCGCCTCACTTTCAGTTTTAACACAAGCCATCTCTTTTTGCATTATTTCAAGACGAGTGATATACAAATTTATGTCAGTTTGTTTTCTGGAAACCATTTTTATCAGCTCGGTTTTATCTTTCTTTAATTTTTCAATCATCGACTTAAAGTCCTTTTCATGGTTTTCATAAAACATGTTGGCTTCAGTGCATTTAGAAAGATCAACGGTCAATTTCTGATTGTGAATGAATGTCACATCATATTTCTCTTGCAAAGCCTCGTGTTTGCTTTGCAACTCACACCACTTAGCATCTAAATCAACATGTTTGTTTTGCAAGTCAAACAAACTAGCTTGTAAAGCATCATGTTTGCCTTGCAACTCAGACATGTTTACTTCTAAATTAGCACATTTAACATGCAATCTATCACAATTATCACAAATAACAGCAGTTGGTTCATTGACACATACCTGACTTGGATCACTCTCAGATGTTGACCTTTCTGCATCAGAATCAACAACCTCCCTTGATGATTCATATTCAGATCCAACCGCGCTTGAACTTGAAGTAGTATCATCCTCAACTGAAGTTGAAACATCTTCATCTGAACTACTGTCATGTTCAGAACTGTCATTATTTCCCGAGGATTCACCATTGCTGGCATCTTTGACAACTTCAGCAAAACAAGCTGTTCCAACTGGAGCATCACTACTCAACCTGATTGACCAATCACCACTTTCATATACTTGAACCACAAGTGCCTGGTTAGCATTTGATGGTCCTGTTTGGCTTTGGTTGTTGACAGGTATCAACGTACGCTCATCGTTCCTGTTCTGATTCTGCTGGTCTCCTTGATCTCTGAAAGGGTTCTGGTTCCCATGCTGAGCTGGCTTAACAGGAACTTGAATGGGATTGCCATGTAGATCAGTTGTCACAGGAGGCCTTTGGGTTTGCTGTTGAGGCACCGGTTGAGGAACTGGTTGAAGCGGATTTCCGTACATGTCTGTTTTTGGAGGAACCGGAACTTGGATAGGATTGCCATACATGTCTGTTGGTCCGGTAGATCGAACAGGTAATGGATTTCCGAACATATCAGTTGGTCCGGTAGATCGAACAGGTAATGGATTTCCGAACATGTCAGTTGCTTCGGTATTTCGAACAGGTAAGGGGTTTCCGAACATATCAGTTGGTCTGAGAGGTCGTTGGCTTTGCTGTTGAGGAACTGGTTCAAGCGGATTTCCATACATGTCTGTTTTTGGAAGGACTGGAACTTGAACAGTATTGCCATACATGTCAGTGGTAGACACAAACGCTGTTTGATTTGCATCTGTATTTATCGGTCTATTCCATCTTGGATTCATTTTTGATCAAAAATAACAAAACCTGAAAATCACACCTCAAACAAACAGTTAAATCACAAATGCAAACCTTCTGTGTAAATCCACAAAGTGTTTTGACGAAACAATTTTCTACGAAACAGACTTTGGCTTTGTTGACGAAACTGAAATTGTTTTGTAACTTTTACGAAACAGATTTGGTGTATTGGGTTTGACGAATCAAAGGCCCAACTAAGACGACGAAACTGCCTTTGGGCTTGCAAATCGACGAAACTGATTTGTGAGTATGGGCTCCCTTTCAACGAAACTGGCCCAACTTGAAAGTGACGAAGCAAGGCCCCAAATATGACGAAACAGATGGGCTTTGTACAGTTGACGAAACAGAACTTATATCCAGTTGACGAAAGTGAAATTCTGTTTCGCTGAGAATCCAAATGACGAGACTGAATTTTGTTTCGCCGATGGGTGTTTCAGAGAGTTGGAAAACCTTTTGACTTTTATCTTTACTGACACACGCAACAGTGCTTTCGGCTACACTCTTACCAAATTACCAACCAAATGATGACTTACTATATTTTAATCAGATTACAATTTTCAATGACACAAACACTTGAAAATTCAAATTTTTTAAGATCAAAAAGTGAATTTATGAAGAACACTTTGATGATGTGAAGAACACTATGAATATTCTGGTGAAAAATATGAATTTTCCGGTGATCCGAAAAGTTTCCGAAACCCGAATTTTGCTAAAAACTTCACTAAAAACCAACTTTTAATATGTGAGAATGAAAGATAAAGTGGTTTTTATAACAACTTCCAGCAAAACACCAAGATTTCAGCCGATTTTACCAAGTTTTCCAGAAAAAATATGAACTTTAAACCCGAAAAACAGCAAGAACTCCTCGGTTTTAACAAGGATAAGAGCCAAGGCTCTGATACCACTTGTAGGTCCGGCTAGGGGAGGATCTAGTCGCCTAATCCTTGTATACGAACCACTCCGGTTGTGCGGAATCCAACCGGAATAGCAAACCGAGACGGAACACGTAAAAACACGACACGCAGATATCACCGTTAAACACCACTGTATTATAACGATAAAAGGGTTCGGTTACAATCCAATGTTTACAATGCTCTTTGTAAACTCTCTCTAGTGTGTGTGTGTGTGCTCTGTTCTTTCTCTCTGAAAGTCTGTGTGTTCTCTCTGTTCTGCCCACCGAAACAGAAACATAACATGCTATTTATACTAACAGACACACTACATATGACGAAACAGAAAGACAGGCGACGAAATAGATCATGGTCGACGAAACAGATGTGTTTCGTCGACTTCTGGGCTGATTCGTCGATAGTGGGCTTCGGTCCAATCAGTTGAGGCCCAAACTGTGTTTCGCCATCATCTATTAGCCCAAGGACTGTAATGTTGAGCCCAGTCCTTGTCTGTCTCCTTTGATGGCTTGAAGTCTTGTACACGACGGAGGAAAGTCGTCACAATATAAGCCGTGCTGAGTCGCGTCGAGTCGCGTCCACTAATCGAATCACGTCGCGTCGAGTCGCGTCCATAAATATGTATCAACACACGCCCCCTCCACACCCCACTTTTTTTGGGGTGGCCTGATGAAGCCCACCTCCGTTACGTGTCGTGCAAAACCCCCAACCCCAACCCAAACCCCACACCCCGCAATCTTACAGAAGTGAAGCTTCCGAATTTCTAATAAATAACCAAATATTGTCATGAAAAGCAAGACCTCAGCGTAGCAAGTTGCATTAAATATTAAACGACTGTCCTCTGTAATTAAACGACTATAAAAAGTAAAAACCAAAAATGATTTTAAATGAGAAATGTTATGAATGCATCCATTATTAGTGACTATCCACATTTTTAACTCCCATGTCACATTTATGTTTGTTTTAATGTTATAGCCTATATATAGTGGCTCATGTATTTTGTAGGAGGCACATCAACAAGAATAAGTTTCTTACATTCTCCATTTTCTCTTGGTCTCCATAATCTCTATAATCCTAGTTCATATGATTATATATATACTTTATATATTGTTGCTATTAGGTCGTTGTTTAACAATAGGAAAATTATTATCATCACATGAATATATTTTTATTTGGGGGCTACTAAATGTACTCACTCTTGTTAATTTTTATACCCTCTTTCCATATAATCACATTTAAACTTGTCATATTTACCCCCCAAACAAGTCATATTTTTTTAAAGTATTATTTTTTTGTTACAAAACAAATTCAAAAGTGTAAAAATATATTATTGATGTTTTTTTAAATTGTTTGTTTTTTTATGTTTATTAAAAAACCATAATTTTTTAAAAAGTTTTCAGATATTGTTTACACTTTCTCAAATAGTGTTTTGATTATGTTTTCTTTTATTGAACATCTTTACAAATTACTAATAACGTTTTTCATATAACAACAATAATAAAAAAGTTTTGAATTTTATTTTTGAAAAAAGTCTACACTGTATTTTTTTTCCTTATCTAGATTGTATTTTAAATGCCTTATATTTATTATTTTTAATATTTTAAAATGTTTTTTTTTTAATTTTGGAACGACTTGAAGTCTGTATCTGATGCGTGGTCGAAAACCGATAAATATTCGTAATTAAGTTTATGCTTTTACGTGACTTTTGGTTTCGAATGACCTACTTTTGATTGGAATTGTGTTTTACAAGTCTAACGGAGTTTAAGGAGCTATTCGGGAATTTTACAAAGCATCGGGGAGTGAACAGGATCAAACGGGAACACGAAACGATGAAATCAGAAAAATAGGTTTTAGAGAGCTAGTCGTCGACGCCCAAGTAGGCCGTCGGCGACGCCCTCCAGAAAGCGTCTTCGGAAGAAAATGCTCGTAGACAGTTGTTTAGTGCGTTGTATTTGTCGAGTATTGTACTGAAACTATGTCGAATTGAAGTCTTTAACTGGTTTTAACTTGTTTATAACATACTCATTACACTAATTAAATATGAATTTATATAGGTTATTAATTTATAGTTTGATAAAATAATTTTAGTACCTATTGTTTATTTGTTCACTTACATAGATGGTTTGAATTATTAATATGTGGTAAGGCTGTAAACGCTATTTTAAAAGAAAAACTTTTTACTTTTTTGATAAATGAAAATTGTTAATTATTTTATAAATACATCTAAAGTATTAAAAATTATAAAAGTAAGACCTTTAAAATACAAACTACACGAGAAAAAAAACATAATATATACTTTTTTCAAAAAGAAAGTTCAAAACTTTTTTTTATTATTTTTATAAGAAAAATGTTATTGTTTATTTGTAAAGATGTTCAATAAAAAAAACATAATCAAAATACTATTTGAAAAGGTGTCTTTAGAAACAATATATGAAAACTTTTTAAAAAAAATGATTTAAATAAAAATTAAAAAATAAATATTAAAAAAAACGTCTGTAATCTTTTTTTACACTTTTGAATTTCTTTGTAACAAAAAGAATATTTTTTTTAAAATGATGATTTGTATAGGAGGTAAATATTTACAAGTTTTAATGTGATTTTATGAAAAAATGGTATAAAAAGTAATAAGAGGGGTACATTTAGATAACTTAAGAAAAGAGTACATTTTTTCAAGAGTAAATTGCAGTTTTACCCCCTGAGGTTAGGGGCCATTGGCACCTTTACCCCCCCTAAGGAAATAATTGCAATTTTACCCCCTACTGTTTGCTGTTATGTTGCAACCTTACACCCCGGATTCAGTTTTGTTGACTGGTCTGTTGACTTGGGAGGGTATTTTGGTAATCTTACCTATATTTATTATTATATTATTATTTTTATTATTATTGTTATTATATATATATATATAAAATACATCATTCTTCTTCTTCAATCGACAGAGGATGTTCACCACCACTACCACCACAATAATCACCACCACTGCCACCGCCATTCACCACCACAACCACCGCAACTTCCGCCGCCACACAACCACCACCACAACCATCCGGAAGGAGACAGAGGAGGTTCAATGGTCGCCGGAGTGGATGACCGGAGACGGAGATGGAGCTGTTGTGACGGTTGACAGGCAACTCCGGTCATCTTCTCCGAATTGGCTACATCTTCAAAACCCATCCTGTTATCAAAACCCATCCTGTTATCAAAACCCATCCTTTACAACTATGTAATTTCTTCGTGTGAACGAATACAGGGTGTAATATTGGTTCAAAAGTCTTCACATCTGATGACAACACTCATCCTTTACAACATAGTAATTTCTTCTTCACATCCACCAATTTTGTAGAAATGATTTTATACATACAACCACTTCATAAAAAAAAACATTATCTTTGATGATGATCATAGTGACAAACCTCTTTGAATCTGACAATATTGGGATGCCTCAGTGATCTGTGGTTTATAATTTCCCTTTGCACATTTTCATCTATCTGTCAAATTTACGTTTATGAAGTGAGAAACAGTTAGAAAGACGAGATAAGCTAGTGTAAGATTAAACAATAAGCTCAAATTTAATCACAAGTGTAAAAGACGAAACACCAGTATCATATACATCCACTATATACCTAAATACGAACACATTTTAACGATGAAGTCCTCAGTTGAATCAGCTTTAGGGGATGTTTGTGATTGCTTATATAAACAGCTTAAGTGTTTAGTGTTCGGATGAGGGATCAAGGTTAAACAGAAAGCGTTCACAGAACCGAACTGCAAGAATCTCAAAACAAAAATTGGATTCTGACTCTGTTTTCAGCCTCCAATCACAAGATTAGATTACTATACAGCTCATTGAATCAGTTTCTTTATATTCAATTCAAAAACTTCACTCATGATCAACAATAAACCAAAAAAACAGACACTTAATTTATACAGAACTGACTCTGTTTTCATCCTATAGTCACAAGATTGGATTATTATTACAGCTCATAACTCAACAATAAAACTTCACATATGTTCAAAAAAAAAAGAACTGGCTCTGTTTTAATTCTCCAATCACAAGATCATATTACAATCACATCTCACCAAATCATACAAAAGTGGCAACAAAAACAGAAGAAAAGACATAAATAAAAGACTAACCTTCTCACCTCGCTCGATATACTTAAGAGACAATGAACTCTGAATAGGACACATGAAAATTTGATTACCGTTATCGATTTTGATTCTACCGAAAGGGTGGTGGCTGGAGGTGGTTGAGGGAGGTGGCTGTGGTGGAGATGACGGTGGTGATTGTTGAAGATGAAGGCGGGTGGTGGGTTTTTTTAGAGAGATAGAGGGGGAGGAAGAAGATGGTAGTGGTGGTTGTGGTGGTGAATGGCGGTGGCAGTGGTGGTTGAGGGTGGTGGCTGGAGGTGGCAGTGGTGGTTGTGGTGGTGAATGGCGGTGGCAGTGGTGGCAAGGGGTAATATTACAGAATAAACAAAACACAGGGGGTAAAATAAAAGGGTAAAATGGTCATTTCACCACCAAGTCAACAAATCAGTCAACAAAATTGAGCTTAGGGGGTAATTGTGCGACATAAGAGTTAACAGTAGGGGGTAATTTTGCAATTATTTCCTTAGGGGGGCTAACAGTGCCAATGGCCCCTAACCTCAGGGGGTAAAACTGCAATTTACTCTTTTTTCAATATTTCCAGTGTAAAAGTATGACTTTTGGGTCTTTGTTAACAATGAGTCATCCACTTCTTGGTAACTACAGTAGTTTCCAAGAAAATGGGAAGCAACTACTTACGTAATTTTCCTTGGATATTTTCACAAGACTTTTTGATGTTCTTCTATCCATTGCCTTTAACTTCAGCACCATTTATATAGTTCCAATCCTCTCACTTGATTTCACATCCTCAGAATCTCTTATCTACTTTAATGGCTTCTACGTCATCCTCTTCCACATGTGCGCCAACCCATTACGAGTACGATGTTTTCCTAAGCTTCAGAGGGGAAGATACTCGTTTTTCTTTTACGGATCATCTTTATAAGGCGTTACATCAAGCGGGGATTAGCACTTTTAGGGATGACGATGAAATCCGTGAAGGTCAAGAACTGAAGCCAGAAATCGAGAGATCAATAACACAATCTAGCGCCTCTATAATTGTAATTTCAGAGAACTTTGCCAATTCAAGATGGTGCCTTGATGAGCTTTCGTTGATCCTCCGGCAAAAAAGGAAGGGTGGTCATTTTGTTTTACCAGTGTTTTATGGGGTTGATGTTTCAGATGTCAGGAACCAGAGAGGAAGTTTCACCATTCAAGCAAAAGAAGGTTCGAAATGGACGCGGGATAATGTGAATAGGTGGAAGGCAGCCCTAACAGAGGTAGCCGATTTGAAGGGGATGGTTGTTTCAGGGTATGCTTCATTCTCTTTGTATATAATGATACGAATGTATTGCTTCTTTAATGTCTTGCTCTGAATATGTTTAATTTCCATGTTTTGTTACAGGTATGAAACCACCTTTATTCGAAATATTGTCCAGAAAATACACTCAGAACTAGGTTTGAAACTCTGCAGTACTCCAACAGGTCTAACTGGAATAGAGACTCGAGCTGAACCAATTACTTCCTGGTTGAATAATGAGAAGCCTGATTCTCCGGTTCTAGCAATTTGTGGTATGGGTGGAAGTGGCAAGACAACACTCGCCAAACACGTATATTACTCAAACAAGAACAACTTCGACGGGTGTAGTTTACTTGAAGACATTTTGAAGCATCCTGATGGTTTGCTTGGTGTGCAGAAAAAACTTCTCAGGGACATTTCGATAAATAACACTATGAAGATATCAAATGTTTATGAGGGAGCACTTCAGCTCAAGAAGGCCATACGAATGAATAAGGTTCTTCTTGTTGTAGATGACATTGATGAAAAAGACATACTAAGCACCTTATTTGGTACAGAGGTGTTCCCTACACAAAGTAAGATCATTATAACAACAAGGATACAAAACATAGATACTTGGCATGGGTCCATATCTTGTGGGTGCCATGTCCACAAAGTTGAATTATTGAATGATCCTGAATCATTGGAGCTTTTAAGTTTTCATGCTTTTGGATCCAAATTTCCGATGGAAGGTTTCGAGGAGCTTGCATTACAGTTAGCACAATATTGTGGAGGAAATCCACTAGCTCTTAAGGTATTGGGTTCTTCTCTACCTGTTAGTGCTCAAGAAAGAAGTAACATGATTGGAGTTTGGAGAAGTAAAATAAATTCACTTATTTCCTTGAAAGGAGATCTTGATAACAATATCCAATGTGTACTACAGAAGAGCTTTGAATCCTTGCCATGTGAAGAAAACAAAGAGTTGTTTCTCTATATTGCTTGTTTCTTTGTTGGTCAATATGCATCTCACGTGGAAAGGATATTAGAGAGTGACTATCATGCAAAATCTGGGATGGTCACCCTCATTGACAGATGCCTTCTTACTGTATCAAGAAATGGTCCCAGACTTGTGATGCATAAGCTCCTTCAAGCTATGGCAAGAAAGATAGTTCGCAACGAGTTTAAAGATCCTGCAAAACGTAGAAGAGTCTGGCATCATGTTCAATCTGATAATTTGTTGAGGAGTGGAGATGTAAGATGCTTATTCACTTCCCATTTCAAAACCAAAATTTTAAATAAGAATTCTCAAACTTCTTGCCTTTCTTCATCAGGGTTCAGAGACAATTGAAGGTCTATTGGTCAAGATGGGAAAGGTGGAGCAATGGATGACATCAGAGGTAAGTAATATAAGCATATTAGTGTTTATTATGTACTAAGATTACAATGTTTTCACAAGATCATAATTCTCATACATTAATAAGGGCATAATATTTTGAGTAGTTGTTTTAATAAAATTGGGAAATGTGGCAAGATGTTAATGATCTTTACCTGTTTCTGGTGCACTGCCATTCCCTGTTGGCAACTCTAATCAATTCCAACCCCATAAAATTGAAAAAATAAAAGAAATAATTTGAAATTTCTTCCTCACTTCCACTTTGTATCTGTTCTGTAGTTAGTTTTAAGATTTAGAAATCAACATTTACATTTAGGATGATCGATAAAATGTTCAAAAGTGTGTCTACTGACATTAATGTCTCCTAGTTAGTATACCTTGTATGCTCATACAAGTATGTGTTTACATATTTCGGTCATCATTCAAAGGTAGCACAATATTTGTCCGACTCTCTTCTAACTACACTATTCGTTCTTCTATATTCAACGGTAGCTATAGATATGTGATACTTGCAGCATAGTTGACCTTTTAGCACATTAACTCTAGATATGAGACATTCTAAATTTGCAGGCTTTTAAAACAAGTTCACTTGTAATGATGAAACACACCGGGTCCTATGCGAATTTTCCAAATTTAAGATGCTTGATATGGCCAGCATGTTATCTGAAAACAATACCCCCAGGCCTATTAACGAGCCGCTTGGTGGCTTTATTTATGCCTTTTGGAAATTTTGAAGAGTTTGACCCACCCATGGTATGTATAAGGAGTCCAATCTTCTGTTTATTAAGTTACTTTTTAGCTTCTCAGTTTTACACAATATTCATTTATATGTACAATGTAAAGTCAACTTATTATTCCCGGAACAGGTTCTTAATTCGCTCAAGATTCTAGATCTTTCTTACTCTAATGAACTTGTCAGCATATGCAATCTCCACCGACTCCCTAAACTTGAAGATTTGGTCCTCATATATTGTGACAATTTGACTCATGTTTGTAAAACCATAGGAGACCTTGAGAATCTATCTTTTTTGCGCTTGTCAGGGTGCACTAGACTCTGGAAGGCTTCATCAAATCAGATGTTTGTAAATCTACTAGAAAGGCTAAAAGCTTTATGTACTTTTCGCAGAATTCCAGAACAACCTTTGTGTTTCTTACGCCAATCATTATCTACACTGATTCTACATCACATTCTATTTCAGAGTCTTTCTTTCATGAGCTCTTCAGGGTGCACTAAACTCTGGAAGGCATCATCGAATCAGATGTTTGTAAATCAACTGGAAAGGCTAAGAGCTCTATGTATTTTTGTAGGAGTTCCAGAACATCCTTTGTGTTCCTTATCCCAACCATTATCTATATCGTATTTAAATCACAATTTATATGAGAGCCTTTCTTTCTGGAGCTTGTTAGGGTGCATTAAACTGTGGAAGGCTTCATCAAATCAAGTCTTATGTACGTTTAGAAGAATTCCAGAACAGCCTTTGTGTTCCTCACCACAACCATTATTTACATTGATTTTAGATAATATGTTATTTGAGATCCTGCCTAGTTACATTAACCTTAAAAGGCTTCGAACCCTTGTCTTGAGTGATTGTTCAAGCCTAAAGTCTCTCCCATCTCTCCCAAGAACGCTAGAGAGGTTGTATGTAGATCGGTGTTCATCACTGGAGATGATAACATTCCAATCAGCTTGTTTCACACTGAAGGTGTTTAATTATGAATGTTGTTTCAAATTGTGTGAGATTGAAGGGCTTTTTAAGTTAGTATCCATAGAAAAACTTGAAGAAGCAGATCTTGGACATATGCAATGGATTAAAGCGTATCAATATCATAAGGTGGACCTGGTTGGTGATCAGATTACTAATGGCAGAACTTTTAATATCCAGGTTCTCTCTCTCTCTCTCTCTCAGTTCCTCTCATATATCTAGAAACATGTTTAATATATGACGAAGTAACATAATTTTGTGTGTAATATATATATAGATGTTGTATGAATATGGTCTAAGGAGCGCCTACCTACAAGGCATAAAGGATCAAAGCATGGCGACACATGAGAATACGTCAGCACTTGGATATCCCTTGTCCTTCCGTGTACCTTTGCATCCAGAGAAGCATAGGATCCAAGGATTAAATGTGACCCTCTTATACAGATCATTAGGTGAGGATAGAAATCCTGAGTTCCCTCGTTTGTTTGCCAGTATCAGTAACAGAAGCAAGGGTATTACCTGGGTATACAGCCCTGTGGTGTCTTGCAAACCCAGAGTTCATAGTGATGTTGTATGGTTAAGTTATTGGCCAATTGGCAACACACTAGACACTGGTGATGAAGTTTATGTGGAAATCCTAGCAGAGGAAGGAATTATTACGAGTGGAATTGGTGCGAGCCTTGTGTATATGGATGGTGGTGAAGTAGAGAAAGAAGAAGAAAAGAGTGAAGAAGAAGTGATTGGAGGAGATCTGTCAGGATTCGAGGTAACGAAAGGAGGCTACTATCTTTGCCGCAAAAACTTCTTCGATTCAATGATCCCTGATTGCTTCTTTGGTGATAACATTCAGATTACTGGTGAGTTCCCAGCTATATATTTGAACAATTGATTGTGGATGTTGTATAGTCGATATTAAGATGCAAAATAATGATAAGCACTCATTGTCATAGATTCACGGAGATGGAGAACAAGCAGTCCTTTAAAAACATTCTATCATGAGGAGTGGAATGGTATTTGAAACACCGATCGCAGTTTGTGTATGCACCTTATTTGTTTTTGACATCACCATAATGTGTGGGGTACAAATAATGTTTTTAATGTTAATTCGTTAACAAATTCTTTTCATAACAAGAATTGCTTATTTAGTGAGAGTGAGCTTATATTTTAACGGTTCTTACTGTCATTTTTTGTTTGATCCTATTCGTTTCTCAGTGAAAGTGAAAAGGAAAGTGAGTTAGACAAGATAGAGCAGGCGGTGTCTAGGGTTGAATATGTTTCCACTCACAAAGAATTAGGAAGACTGGTTGTCTGCAGACATTTTGATTTTCAAGAAGGGGTAACATGTTTGAGGGAATTTGAGAAAATGGTTCAGATCCTAAGAAGAAACCCTCTTCACAAGTAAGATGGTGAACCTTTGTTTGATGATGAATAAGAAGCTTGGGTAGGAGTAAGCTTTTTGGAAGTTGTCATTGTTGGAATTTGGGTGTGTGTGAATGGTAGTCTCATATGGTAGACACTTGTCCCACATTGGTGTGGAGAGAAAGAAAAATGGTATATATAAGGTAAAACATTTACCTAACCAATATCACTTTGTAACATGTTTTACCACAAGTCCCACGCGCGTGCGCGCATGCGGGGTGCAAAAATTGGAACCGGATTTAGTTGTACTCGTGTGTGCCCGCGCGTCCTGCGGATACGAAATGCAGCTCCGAAAACCCGGACCCGCGTGAGGCGGGTTTTTACACTCAAGACTATAACCGTTATTTTTTTAACGAGTTTTTAAACTGAATTGAGATGATTATTCGCATTGATGATAATCATTATTTGGTCTTCGGTTTTGATTATCAGTTTCGAAACTGACTCAATGATGACCATTATTCGGTTTTAACTCATACAATAATAGGCCAGATTTCGGTTATAGTTCAGTGACTATAAAACTAGATGTAAGCTGCTCAGTTGAAACACACCAAAAACCATCTCTTCTCTCTTGATCTCTCTGCAGCATTCTCCGGTCTTCTTTCAGTCAAGTATTCAAGTCCGGCAGTGCGCTGTTGCTGCTTCGAACCGGCGTACCCTGGGAACAGACGACGAATCTGTTTAAGGGAATTGTGTCAAACACAAGCCCGGTTCTCGTTAACTGTTTCTTCATTTCTGTTTCAGATTATTTTGCAGTCAGTAGCAGTTTTCTAACAAACTTAAACAGATTTTATTTACTGATTGTTCTTGTCATGTCTTCTTTCAGAATGGAAATCCCGCCTATGACCACTGCTGTTTCTACAGTCGTGACTGCTGTCATGACTTCCGTTGTTGCTGTCACAACCGGTCTGGTTGCACCGCTGCCTAACGCAGTATCGCATGCTAAGAAACCTGAGAAATTCAACGGTGTGAATTTCAAACAGTGGCAGCAAAAGATGTTCTTTTATCTGACCACGTTGAACCTAGCAAGGTTCTTGAGCGCGATTCATGCTTGGAATCATTCGGATTTCTTGTGTCGCAACTTCATTTTGAACGGTTTGGTTGATACACTATACATGTGTATTGAAAAGCCAAGACTGCCAAAGAATTATGGGAGTCGTTGGATCGCAAATACAAAACAGAAGATGCGGGCACTAAGAAATTCGTGGTGGCTAAGTTCTAGGACTTTAAAATGATAGATGCTAAAACTGTCAAGAGCCAAGTCCAAGAATTGCAAGTTATTCTTCATGATATTCATGTGGAAGGAATGGTCCTCAGCGAGACATCCCAAGTTGCTGCAATGATTGAAAAGCTGCCACCAAGTTGGGTTGATTTCAAGAACTATCTCAAGCATAAGCGAAAGGAGATGACCATTGAAGATCTCGTGGTTCGTCTTCGTATTGAAAAAGATAACAAATTGGCTTTGAAACAGATTGATGGTCCTGAAACAGTGAAGGCCAATCTTGTTGAACATGACCAATCTTCAAAGGGAAAAATAGTGGAAAGAAAAGTCATGGGAAACGCTCCAACCTTGGTCCTAAGGGAGGAGTTGGGAAAAAGAAGTTCCAAGGAACTTGTTACAATTGTCAAAAGCAAGGCCACAAGGCCAACGAATGCAAGTTTCCCAAGAAGGAAAATGCTCGACAAGTGAACATGGTTCATGAAGTCGACAACCTTGTTGCCATGGTCACGGATCTCTCGATTTTGGTGACCGAAGTTAATTTGGTTGGGCAAAATAACAAGGATTGGTCGGTTGATACGGGGGCTACCCGTCATGTGTGTTCCGACAAAAGCCTTTTCAACACCTTCAAGGAGGTGACTAATGGCGAAAAGGTTTTTATGGGAAACTCTGAAACGGCCAAAATTAAAGGCGAGGGGAACGTGGTTTTGAAGATGACTTCTGGAAAGGAACTCACCTTGTCCAATGTGTTGTATGTTCCAGAAATTCGTAAGAACCTTGTGTTGGGGTGGCAGTTGAACAAATTTGGGTTCAAAATGGTGATTGAGTCGGACAAGGTCGTGTTAACCAAAAATGGTGTGTATGTTGGTAAGGGCTATACCCTCAATGGAATGTTTAAACTAAATGTATTGGTCGTGAATGCAATGAAAGAAAACGCTACTAGTTCTACTTACTTGATTGAGTCTTCTAATCTTTGGCATGGTAGACTAGGTCACGTAAATTATAATTCCATTCGTCGTTTAATCAAACTTGATTGCATACCAACATTCGATATCGACTCAATTAATAAATCTGAAATTTGCGTAGAAGCAAAACAAATAAAAACGTCATTCAAAAAGGTCGAACGAATCACCGAACCCCTCGAGATGATCCATACTGATATATGTAATCTAAAAGCAATTCATACTCGTGGTGGGAACAACTACTTCATCACATTCATTGATGATAGTACAAGGTATTGCTACGTGTACTTACTTAAGAGTAAGGACGAGGCGATTGATTTGTCTTGTTCAAAGCCGAAGTTGAGAATCAACTAAATCGGAAAATCAAAATTGTAAGGAGCGACCTAGAAGGTTAATATGTTTCACCTTTTATTGATGTGTGTGAAAAAAATGGAATCATACATGAAGTCACAGCTCTTTACTCCCCTCAATCGAATGGCATAGTGGAACGGAAAAATCGCACTTTGAAAGAAATGATGAATGCCATGATGATAAGTTCTGGTGTAACCAAAAACATGTGGGGGGGAAGCAATCTTATTGGCAAATTATGTGTTGAACATGATACCCAATAAGGAAAAAGATGTAACGCCATACGAATTGTGGATGGGAAAGAAACCACCACATAAATGCTTGAAAGTGTGGGGGTGTCTAGCTAAGGTAGTGGTCACACCACCAAAACGGCTACTAATAGGATCCAAAATAGTGGATTGTGTATTTATTGGATACACCCGTCCTTATGGTCCTTATCGTTTTCTTGTGTATGATTCTAAGAACCCTGGTACCACTTGGCTGCTCGCGTCTCTCGATTCCGTCTAGGGTGGGGTCGGGGGTCGTGACAGAAGGTGGTATCAGAGCCACTGGTTTAAGCAATTGGGTGTTGTAATAATACCTAAACTTAAATGAAAGAGTTAGGAAATTGCTATTAAATGGTAGCACACGTGAGGGTATTTAGACTTGAACCTAAGAAAAATGCTTTAGTATTAGCTTCGAGATAAGCTAATTACATGCGTAGATAAAATGTGATGGGTATTAGTATGCCATGAGGATGATGACTAGAACGTTGCAAGTATGGCAAATAAGCAATAACACTTGGCCACTGTTATTTCTTATTTATTGGTACTACTTGGTTCTGGAATATGATCCATCATGTGAATACTAATTACCTTGTTCTTTGATAAAAGCTCTAATAAAAGATTCATTTTTAATCATGAATTGAGAAGATTCTATTTAGAGGAAATACAAATTACCTCTCCGGTGAGAACTGGGTAAGATGGGGTATATAATATGTCAAACAAGTGACAGAATTCCCTAAATAGTATCATGACCTGATGTCTGAATTGTCTTTGGAATCATGAATCTGTTAAATACATTGTCCTTATATCTATAAGGAAATTCAAAAACCATAAGGATTGATAATTTAAAAATACATCACGAGTCTGTGTGTCAATAATAATTCTAGAATTTTTATCAGGAATCTCTCGTATACATCTATAATTCCGACATCGAAAACTATTCCATTTGATCACCTGTTTCGTAACTCGTGGGACAAGATGAACGATGAGAACCCTTAAAGTTGGGACGCCATCGAAAGTATAAGAATTCCCTCTGCGTTACCTTAGATTATTAACGCTTTAGGAAAAGTTGTGCTAGGTACAAAACGTCTCAAAACCTACGCTAATGAGAGTAATTCTGCTTTCTTTAAAGAACTCTTGCAAAGATAAGAGTAACCACAACTAGGTGCACTTGCCAAGACTCTTCACCTATAATCCTACTAAGATTACCAGTAATAAAAGAATTGCTACAACAATACATGGGCTTAAAGGACCAAAGTGTCATAACCATTAGTATATATGTTAAAAAGAATGAAGAAATGTATGCTTCAAAATTTAGACATTAGGATAGTGAGACCCGATCTTCAGAACACAAGATCACGACGTATGTCATGAAATAGAAAGAACTGACAGAGAGGAAATCCTGTCTACTTCATAAAAAGGAATAAAATGGCAAAAATGATTCCTAAGGTGATCACTGACTTGGATTAAGATATGCAAGCCAACCGGAGAAGTGACCACAAGGAGGCAAGACGGACCAGCCGACAAAGTTCGTCTCTGTGAGGAAAGCTGCGAGTTATGCACGGAAGTAAGACATAGCGTATATGGTCTCGGAGTTCATTAACACTAGAAGCATGGAACTGAAAGATATTCCGACCGACATGTTCCCAGAGGATCTACTTAGACTATCACCCGATTGTGAGATGAAACTTAGAATTCATCCGAGACTAGGAACAACACCGATTGTTATGTCACAAAGTTAAAACTAATGTAGTAGTTGATGCTTTAAGTCATAAGTCTCATAGGAAGCCGAATCAAGTACGTGCTCCTAGATTAAATTGCGGATAGATTTAATGAAATAATTAAAGAGTACCCAAGAACACAGCAACCAAAAATGATGCTGAAGGATTACAAAGAAATAATGAAGGAATTAATGGAATTTGGAGATTCCATAAGAAAAGAATTTGGGTACTAATCAAGGAAACCTATGAGAATGAATTCTCGAAGAAGCCCATAGAACTAAGTATTTGATACATCGTGTAAGTAATATGAGGTATCGAGGTTTGAATTACTGATAAATAAAAATGAAAAAGGATGTAGCAAGTTATGTCTCTAAGTATTTAAATCGATTAGCAAGTTAAAACTGAAAATTAGAACCCTTTAGTTTACCTCAACAATTAGAAATACCAGTATGGAAATAGAATTGATAACAAATGAATGTTATTACCAAATTCCCCAAAAACGATAAGTTGTAACAACACAATCTGGGTGATTGTGGATCAACTAACCAAGTTAGCTCAATTACTACCAATGAAGAAAACCCTTTAGCATAAAACGCTTAGTTAAGTGGTATGGGACCAACATAGTTTTATTACATAGAATCCCATCATCTATTGTATTAAATCGAGATAGTCATTTCACTTCTCATTTTTGGGAAGATTTTAAACCGACCTATTTTGAGCAGTATAAAGGAACACTACAAACGTAGAAAGGCATGCTAAGTGCATATGCGATAAATAGAACTATCATTTATCACTCATAAGATTCTCCAATAATCGGTCTACAAGTACTAGTGTTAACCGTTTAAAACACTTTATGGATGTTAGTATCATCCAGTATGTTAGACATACATATGAGGAAAGAAACTATCAGGCCATGAGATCGGCAAACCATTGAAATTTAAATCAGATAAAGGATATCACTAAAAGTCTCTCTGTATTTGAAAAGGAAAGTTAAGTCCGAGGAATGTCAAACCATTAAAGTAACTAAGCAAAGTGGACCAGTAGCTTATCAGCTAAAATAGCAAGTATACATGATACATTTCATGAAATACTTACAAATATTTAGCTATACATCCTCAAAATATAGAAGTAAATGCAAGACCGTATCAGTTAATCATGAGAATTCCAAAAACATGAAAGAATAGTTCTGGTCAGGGTAAAGTAGGACTTAAAGCGTGGACAAGAATATACTTGGATATCACGGAAGTATCCCTACTTGTTCCAGTAAATCTTGAGGACGAGATTTTTAATAAGGTGGGGAGGATGTAACAACTCTCATCAAAAACACTATTTCTTATTTTAATTTGCCCAATAGGAAACCCTAATTGAGACCCCCAAGTAATATTTCATGGCCCTTAAAATTTTCAGAATAATTGGAATCAGGATCAGGGCCCCTAAAACTCAGGGGGGGGGGGGGTATTCCCCATTGACGATTATCCTCATAATTCGCAGTAAAAATCGAATTTTTTCGTTCTGTCGACTCACCAAGGCTAGTTGAAAACGTGGCTACCCTATGCTAAAAGGGGTGCCGTCGCACCACGCGACAGGGACAATTTTCCAGTATAAATAGAGGGCCTTGGCACTTGAAGTTTGGCGTTGGTTCGACGTTAAAATTCGTTTCCTACACTGAGATATCATCTGTTTACTCCAAAAACACACACAAGCACGAAATTCTCCTGCGATAACAGGGTAATAGCTTGATCACTGCGTCGTTTCAAATTGCTCAATTCTTTTCTTTCCTTCAGCTTTTATTATAGTAAATAGTAGCTCGGGGTTATACCTTCTAAATCTCAAAACTCTGCCCGTTATTAGGGTAATAACTCTAATCACTGGTACGATACTTTATCCGATCGATTGAAACCAATCCGATGGATGTTTAAGTACTGCTCAAACTCGGGTTATACTTTGTCATTCGTCGTGAATTCGATGGATGTTTAAGTATTGCACTTTGTCATTCATTGTGAGGGTTTCAATCTCATGATTATCGTTAAAGTTGAATTGAGTTAATACACTAATACGAGTTCCGTTAGAAATTAGAACCCATAATCAGGAAGCTGTTAAACTAGAATACTTAGCAATTAAGTAAACTTAATGATTAAGCAAACTTAATAACTTAGTGTTTAAGTAAACCTAATGGTTATATAAAATTTAACTTAACATTTAAGCAAGCTAAGTAAGTTAATTAATCAGCTAAATACGTTATTTAATTAATCGGCTAAGTAAATCACTTAATTAAACCGTTAAGGAAAATTAATCAGTTAAGTAAAGATTAATTAAGTTAAGTATGATTAATTAATCAGTTTAATTATGTAGGATCGTTGTACGACCTGAATGAGTCGATCAGAAGAGTTGTTTATCGGAATCAAAGGCGGAATCAATGACACGGACGCTCGATTCAATTTAAATGTTACTTGTATTGATTATGAGAGTATTACAGCACCTGGAGACAATTCGGCAGCACTTCGTTACCGAATATACAAAGCTAATTCCATATGAAATGACACAAGTGCTCACCTATTTATAGTGAATGTAATTTCACTTGAAATGGTCAAGGCCACGTTCAAGCGGAATTAACTTTGTTAATTTCGCTTGAACATGTCTTTGACACTTTCAAGCGGAATTACCAACAAATCCACTAAATTCAGTTTCTGGCAACCCGAGCACTGGTTATCCTATCCTATTACATTACATGACTCGATACAAGACGAAGTCAATAGACATAGTGCACTAACAGACTCCCCCTTGGATGTTGACGAAGTCTTCAGTGTCGAGTCTTTATCATGACACATCTTCAGTCTTGATCAGTCTTCATACTCTGACTCTGGCTCTAACACTAACATCTTCTTCAGGCTCCCCCTTTCGTCAAGCTTCCATGCTTTAGGGATCGACACCTTGCTTTCCAATTACAAGCTCCCCCTTGCTTTGAGCTCGTCTTCAGACTCCCCCTTAGACTCAGCTACCGGGATCGTAGTCTGGTATCATACCTGCAAATACTCAAACATTCATAAGTAACAACATTTTAAACTTCAGTTATCCAGGAATTGTAACCTGGCTCTTTCAAACCTTTTAAACAAAACATTTTTTAATCAATTTCAGAATTTTGCAGTTTCAACAAACAGAATCGAAAACTAGCTCTTTAACAATATAAGCATCCAAATCCCTCACAGTTAATCATCAAGTCCAAACTAATGACCTTGGAGATATCACAAACTGTTTTTGATTTTTGTTAAAACTCAAGTTTCAAATTAATGAACTTGTTTATTTTCAGAAACACAATCAGCTTTCTTAGATTTTGACACTCAGCATCTCAGACACCGGTTGTCGAAAATAAATCAGAATCAAAAATCTTTTTGTATTTTCTGAAAATATAAAGCAGTAAAGAAATATTTACAAACAATATTTTTTGTTTGAGTTTGCGTTAGAGGATCATATCAGTTTATGACAAATCACTAGCACCGTTGAGCTTTAAACACTTTAAGTTCTAAACAATTCACATTGATTGACAATATTGTTGTCCAATTAAACTCAATCTAAAAACTTTCGAAATGCTTACCGATACGTTAAGGTGTATTAATTTGCACTAAATTCTTATGGACCCAACGATCTCAGCATATCCCCTCATCATGCAATACACAAACTCAAGTAATGCTTTTAAACTTTCATCAACTGTGATTTGTGTAAAAATAAATCAGAATGTTTAAACATTAACAATCAGGTCGATACTTCCGTATACGCAGAGAAAGTCCAATGTTTAAACAAAATAAGAAAATAAAACAAGTTGAAATTGTTTAGGCTTTAACCACCAGGTCGATACTCCCGTATACGCAGAGATGATCCAAAGCTTAAACGAAACACCAAAGAAAATAAAGCAGAACGTTTAGGCAATAACATCCAGGTCGATACTCAAGTATACGCAGAGGATGTCCAATGCTTAAACAAAATAAAGAAATCAAACAAGTTTAAATCTTTGCAAAATGAAATACACAACCACAGTAACTTTTTCAGCAAGTTGTGAAAGCTCACAGACTTAACCGGTTTTATGTCTTTCGACAATCAGCGATTACCGAGCAGGCACACAGTCAAGAAGGATAAAACTAAGTACTATGCTTTCAACCGCGTTTCCCACTAGAACTAGGCTTTTTCATTTAAGTTTGTATCGTTATCGCAAATCTACTAGTATAGCTGGGCCTATTGTTACATCTTTAGTGAGATTATTTATCACTTTTTTTTAACTTTCCAAATCTTTAGGATACTGTGACAGTCTACTGATGTACTATCTTTTCCTCTTTTTACACAAAAACTCATTTTTAAATTTTATCATGTTTTTGGCTTTTTCAAATTTTCAAATGTTTTTGAATTTTCTAACAATATTACTCCCCCTAAAATGCAAAATCATTTAAAGAAAATTTGGCAACCAACACTGATAGCTTTGTCTCGCCATCCTTTTTCCGCATTTCATGCACTGTTTTGCAGAAAATATAACATGTAAAGCAACAATTATGATATTATAAGCACTTTTAGCAGAAAATCTAACATACCCCCATGATTTACAACACATTGATATTTTACAATTTGAAAACCGTTTTTCAATCTTGTGAAATTAATCATGTTTGTTCAACCGTGAGGGTTTCGGCGAATTCAATCAACATATTTTTTAAAATTTTTGAATTTTTGACAAAACGAAAACATATTTTTGGTTTTTAAGTTTTTCAATTTTTAGGGATTTTGAAATATTGTTTATTTATGTACAAAGCAAACAAACTCCCTGTTTAACCAAACCAGGGTTTAGCAGCCTCCTCTCCTCGTTGTGTCAGGCTGCTCCAACTTTCAATCTCACAATCTTCGGTTTTGTTGAGCACCTGCACATTCAAACTACTTGATTACTTGAACAATTTAGCCCAGGTCTGTTGGACCTTAGGCATTTCAACACAATATGCATCATTCAACTTTGGAAAATCTTTGTCATCCTGAACAAAGACTTTTTCACCTTTAACTTCAATTTTCTCATCTTTTAGCAAAGTCACTTGTTTCTTAACACTCCATGTTTGACCTTTCGGAGTACCTCTTTTGTAAAAATGTGACTCTTTTTTAATATTTTGATTTTGAACAGCAACTTTTGGTTTCCAAAACTCTTGGGGTTTTGTCATATCAAAGGATGTTTTCCAACTTTGTGTTTTTCTAACTCTGGGTGTGTGAGAATTCCAGGTATGTCTTGAATCGAATCTATTCGGGTTTGATTTCCAAGTTTGGTTCAAAGCAAACATGTTTGTGTTATACCTCCAAGTTTGTTTTGAATCAAATCTGGTCGACCTTTGTTTCACATCCTCAGATTTTTGTTTCTCAACATTTTCAGACTTCTTTTTGTCAACATCCACAGGTTTCAGATTCGGACATTTTCGTGCAAGATGTCCTATCTGATCACATTTGAAACATGTTCTCTTGGACACATCTTTGACCTGTGGTTGTTGCTTTTTCTTTTGAGCATAGAACTCTTCATTAGACTGACGCCTAAATTGAAGTTCTTTGTCTTCTTCAGAACTTGTTCCATGAACAAAACTCATCTTTGTCTGATAATTTGATGTTTCATTTTTATTTCGACCTTGTTTCTTTTTATAACCCAACCCAGCCTTCATATTTTTCTTCTTGTAATCAAGTTTGTTATAAAAAGTTTTGTGACCTTTACCAGTAAACTTTGAAATTTCAGATTTCTCAATCTCAACCATTTTGAAAACTTTATCAATCTTTTCTGAAATCACATTCTGAATCGGGAATACAACATCTAAGAATAATTTGTCTGATCCAATCATGGTATAAACCAATCCTTTTGAATCATCATTCAAATTTTTCTTAGATTTTGTGTTTTTCAGATATCCATCATGAAAATTACCTTCATTTTCATCTTGTGATTCAGATTTACCTGTATCAACTGACTCTTCTTTCAACACACTTTCAACGACCTTACCTACCACCTCTGAATCACTAGTATCATCAGATTTGGAATAGGTTATGTCAATGTTATCTGGCAATTGGTCTACCATGTTGAAAGCTTTTTCGACCTTTTCATCATCATAAAATGCAAACTTTTCCGGTGGTGGAACTTGATGAAACTCTGAGCCAATACCTTTGTTGTTTTGCTCAGACTAACCAGCTCCCGGTTTTATATTGAAAATACGTTCAAGCACATATGACGACACGTGATAACTCTTTAACTTGTTGTTATCCTGTTCTAAATCAGCAATCTGACGCTTTAGCTTAGCAACATCCTCAATATAGGAATTAACAACACCTTGTTTTATTTCATACATTCGTTTAAGCTCTTTATTTGTTTCAGAAAAGTAATTCATTCTTGATTGAGCAAATTTCATTTCATCCTTCACTTTTTCATATGATTCTTTTGTAATGTGATATGCCAATTTTATTGAATCATATTCTTTCTTCATTTCTTGACAAACAATTTCTTTTTGATCATATTCTTCTGTCTTTTTCAAAACATTTTCTTTTAAAATTTCATTTTCTTTTTCTAACTTTTTACATTTTTCCAAAAGTTTTTCATCATTATCTTTCAAAACTTTTTTGTTTTCTAACATTTCTTTGCATTTATTTTTGAAAACTTCTTCAATTTTATTGAATTCAAGATTTCTTATTTTGAATTGTTTGTCTTTTTCATTACAAGCACTGCACGTTTCCATGCATTTCTTGCACTGTTCAACGATTTTGATTTTAGTTTCAGAATCAGAATTTACCTCAGTGATTAGCACTTCAGTGTTTGTTGCAGTCTCTGTCTGCTTCTGATCAGCATCATTCTGCTTTTCTTCAACACTAACTTCATCACTAACATCACCAGCTTCCAAATTCTCATTCTTTACTTCAGCCAAACTTTCAATTTTCTTCTCATCTTCTACAATCTGCTGTTCTTCAATAACAACTTTCTCAACTTCTACTTTCACCACAACTTCTTCTTTCACTTTTTCAACAATCTTCACAACTTCTTCATTAACAACAACCTTTTCAACAACTTTTTCTTCTACCTTTACATTCTCTACTTTCACTTCTTCAGCGACCTTCTTCAACTCATCAACCATCTTCTCAACATTCTTCTTCATTCTTTCTTCATCCCTTTTCCTCAAACACGATGTCATGGCATATCTTATTTCCTTTTCATGCCTTCTTGCATAAGTGTCATCTTTTAATACATTTCTATAGTATTCGGCAGATGAAGGAATTATGAGAATAACATCTTCAAAAATTATGTCTTTCTTCGGAACGACAGGTTCACTTTCTCTGTTGAAATAACACTCTCTCTTCTTATCCCATCTCCTACTGCTGACGGCGTTCTCATACTCTTCTTGCATTTCATTCATTCTGTTCAAAGCAATGTTTCTTTCTCGGTATGTTTTCTCACTCAAAATCTCTTCTCTGGTTTTCTCTTTGACCTCAGCAACAACATTTTCTTCTTTGTTTTCATCTTTGATTTCAGCAACAAAAACATAATGTTGACTTTTTGATGTGTTTCTGCCATGAGCTGTAACTATATTTTCCAAACGATCTTCTTCTGGACGAACCTGACTCCAATCATATCCTTCATCATCATGAAATACAGCAAGTGCTCTTGATTTTTCTCTTGGTTTATCCTCAATCATTTTTGGCTCTTCTTTGCTTCGGTGGTAAATTGTCTTTCGATAATAGTCATCATTGAACGGATGTTCATTTCCACCAACCGCAGAATTATTGCACTCTCTTTTGAAATGACATTTCTGCTTACATTTGAAGCAGGTCACTTTGGACTTGTCAAAACCCAATTTAGTTGAAGCACCACCAAGAGATTGTTTCTCGGTAATCTTCATATATCTCTGAGCTCTACGAATGCAACTTGCCAAACACCAGCGGATATCGATGAGTTCCATCTCTTCCGGATCAATCTGATCGTAGTCTTTTTTGGTTAACTCAGAGTTACCTATTTTTCCAGCAACTAGGCCTTCATACGATTCCAGAACTGATGCAATAAAGCTCATTTGCTGTTTAGTTGCATTGATGCTCATTGTCGGAGAATTCTTCAACTTAAGAGCAATGTTGCACAGTATCTCCTCTGCTTCTTCAGAACTAGCTTTTGAAGATGATGAATGATAGCCCGGATTGTAGCTTGATGAGCTTGTCTGAGGTTCTTTTGTCCTCTCACCACTGAATGCTGTCTTTGGTGATTCACCAGCTTTCACCGAAGGTAAATTACCTTTGTAATACAGACCAACATTCTGTTGATACGAAGAACTGCTCATCTTGTTCTGCTTCTGCAATTCAAGCTCATGAGTTTCAATCTTTTCAAATAATGTATCAAGAGAAATTGTTTCATACAAAGCATCATTTTTCAAAATAAAAACAAACGTTTGCCACTGATCAGCTCGTGGTAACGCTTCTATGACTTTATCAATAATTTCCTCTCTTGTTTTTACAATCTCAAACCTTTCGAGTTCAATTTTTAGGTGACAAAATATCTCTATCATTTGCCTCACAGACTCTCCTTTAATGCTATCAAACTCATCGAATTATTTCTTTAGCAAAGCAATTTTGTTCTTTTTAATCTGTTTACCCCCCTCAGCTTTAACTCTTAAAGCTTCCCAAACAGATTTCGATGACCCATCATGATTAAGCAATGCAAAAATCTCATTTCTAATTGCTGACTGGATCAAAGCAATCATTCTCTGTTCAGACGAGAATTCCTTTTTGTCCTCAATGCCTAATTTCTTCATAGTAATTTTCTCTCCTTTGTCATCCTTTGGTCTCTCATATCCAAACTCTAGACAGAACCAGCTCTCGTGTGCATACGCTTTTGCCCAGTTGAGAATCTGTTCTTTCCACCAAGTATAATCTTCAATATTATCCAGCTTGGGTGGTTTGGAATAAGTTCCATAAAAGTTGTCGTGATTGATGTTTTCATTGACCACTTTTGTAATTGACTTTGGTGCGACCGTTGACGTTTCGGAAGATTCAGATGTGAATGCATTGTAGAATGTGTTGTAAAATTCTTCAGCCATGATGTAAATTTCTTGAAGTACGACCTGAATGAGTCGATCAGAAGAGTTATTTATCCGAATCAAAGGCGGAATCAATGACACGGATGCTCGATTCAATTTAAATGTCTCTTGTATTGATTATGAGAGTATTACAGCACCTGGAGACAATTCGACAGCACTTCGTTACCGAATACACAAAGCTAATTCCGTATGAAATGACACAAGTGCTCACCTATTTATAGTGAATGTAATTTCGCTTGAAATGGTCAAGGCCACGTTCAAGCAGAATTAACTTTGTTAATTTCGCTTGAACATGTCTTTGACACTTTCAAGCGGAATTACCAACAAATCCACTAAATTCAGTTTCTAGCAACCCGAGCACTGGTTATCCTATCCTATTACATTACATGACTCGATACAAGACGAAGTCAATAGACATAGTGCACTAACAAATTAAGCTAAGCAAGATTAATTAAGCTAAGCAAGATTAATTAAGCTAAGCAAGTTAAGTAAGATTTATTAAACACCTAAATAGATATACATGAAAAATAGATATATATGGGGTAGGTTTTATCTAGGGAAGGTTTTATCTAGGGAAGGTTTTATATAGGGAAGGTTCAACTAAGGAAGATAACACCTAGGGAAATTCTATATAGGGGTAAGACTTATCCCTTGTCTATAAATAGGAAGCTTAGGATTCATTTTTCTTTGCTCATTTCTTTTCTTCTTCTCTCTATACGTTGGTGTTCTAACCAAAAATCACCGATGCGATGTTCTGTCCGATCGATTCAGGAACCAACTAACGGATGCCAATGTGCTGTACTTTGTGAGTTCGTTAAACGGATGCCAAAGTGTTGTACTTTGTGAGTTGGTTAAACGGATGCCAAAGTGCTGTCTAAACAAGACTATACTTTGTGAATTACGTTAAGGTTCGGATCTCGTGACCATCATTAGGTTTGATGTGGTTTTACACTAATACGTATTCCACTCTGTTAAACTAAATGTTTAACTACCTAAAACTCTACACCATACTCTTACAATCAAAATGGATGCTTAATCATCAGAATATTCAGAACCATAAAGTAGATGCTTAGAATCAAGATGCTTGTTTAAACAAGACTATATGCTAACAAGGTGAGTCATTCTCTTTTTACCAAATTTGTTTTCAAAAGCATGTTTATTTTCAAAAGGTATAACTACAGGGATTAAGTCTTTGTAGTCTTCAATTACAGCCGCTATGTGGGGTTTTGTATACATTACTTGATAACCGTCACCGTTGGACAACGAGTTAGCCAATGGGTGATATGACCATAGTCACAGAAACGAGTCGAGTGACAAATACCGTTGGGTAATTGGTTGATATATAAACAATGTAATCACCCTTAGTACTGTAAGTTATAACAAAGTTGTAATTGCAGTGATTAAGTCTTTGCCAATCTTGAAGAAGCAAATGTAAAAACTCTTAATGCTGTGAATGATAACAAATGTGTTTTTGTACAAAAATGAATGAACTCACCAGTATTTCCTGCTAACCAAATGTTTTTAAAACGCATTTCAGGTAATTACAGTAGATCGGAATAAGAGTTGGATACGGCACCAACAAGGCTTATAGAAGTGGCTCATTTTATCAATTAAATTAAATTAAGAAAAGTTGTTTTTTGCCATAGATTTATTCTATATGAAAGCTACCTTTCAAAACATGGTTTTATCCCATCCATTTAATAAATAAAATCCGGTGTTTTCTAAACTCTGATATTTTCCTAACACACGGTCCTGATGAAATTTCAAATGCAATGTTTTTAAAAAAATAACCACCGGTACCACTTGGCTGCTCGCGTCTCTCGATTCCGTCTAGGGTGGAATCGGGGGTCGTGACACGCTATGTCAGTGCTTCTGCAGAAAGCAGTCAGACAGTAGATTTAGTGCCTAGGAGTAGGTCCAACATCAAAAACACATTAAAACCCAAGTGTGGATACAAGGGTTAACGTATACACTTTCCGGAAGCTAAAATAAGCACTAAAAGACACCCAAAACTCACTTTAAATGCTGAATTCTGCAGAATTCAGCAGAAAAACAGCAAAAACAGCATTTAACCCAAAATACTATGCAGAATTGATGTTTTAGTGTCCAGAATAACCTGTAAAGTGTCAGGAATTAAAACTGTCGCAAAATGTGCTTCATATCTAGTAAAACTGCGCAATTTAGCACTTTAACGAACCGTTAACCGAACGAATAACCGGACACCACCCAAAACATCAAAACTAGACTAGAAGCATTGTTTTTATGATATCAAGCTAGTTTTGGTGATAGACCACCTTAAAAATCATAAACACACTTAATATTACAAATAACCTCCTAACTTACATTATTAACCTCCAACTTCCAAAAACTTACACTAAACCCCCCCCCCCTTATCCATAACCGGCCCCAAACATGGCCCCACATCTTTTTCACTAAAAAAATTAACAATGTGCACTAGATATGGGACAAGAAGACCCTTGGATAAACTCATGATGGATGTTATAAGTACCCATTAGAAGATGAAACAAGTCATTACCATTTCAAATTTTTTTCACCATCTTCTTCCTCCCAATCCCTCTAACTCTCGGCCATTAACACACACACATACATCTTCACTTTCACTTCTAAACCAAGCAATCTAAGGGTATACAAGGGTGCACAAGGATGATCTAAGAAGGTTTGGAGCACAAGAAGTGAAAGGACCACCTTGTGGAGCTTTTAACCTCTCACTTTCATCATTCTTCATCATCTTCTTTGTTGAGCCACTTCCCTAGCCAATAGAGCTAGTAGTAAGCATGCTAAACTCTATTTTAGTTCATGTTAATGTTATGTACAAGTTACACCATCTAAGAAACTAAACTTTAAAAGATGAAGATGTGAAGATCTAACATAATCTAAAGGAAAACAAGTGATTTTAGTGATGATTGATGTTAGTGATGAAGTTGTTGTTGTTGAATCTTGTGTTTATGTTTAGATCTATCATGTTAAAGCTTGTTAGAAGCTTAGATCTAACAAGTTTAAGCATGGATCTTGAAAGATCCATGTTTAAACTTGAAGATGAACTTGAAAGACCATTATGTGAACTTGAAAAGTGATTTTTAAAGCAAGATCTAGTGTTCTTGAAGTAACTAAGTTTATGTAAAGCTAACTTTTAAAACTAAACTCCATGAAAAGTTTATAAAAGGTTCATCAAGAAGCTTATTTATGAAAGATTCAAGTATGTTAGGCATGGATCTTGGAAGATCCATGATGAAACATGATTTTAAACATAAAGATCTTTTAGATAAGCACAAGAATGGTTTTAGAAGATGTTTTTCAAGACTTTGAAACCCTAAAACTCATAGATGGTTTAGTTAGTAAGTTAAAGTTTCATAAAAAGTTTGTTTAAAGTTAACAAGAACACTTGTTTTTGAAATATCCTTGTATTGTGAAGTGTAGATCTAAAAGACTACATTTTTAACAAAAATCAAGTTCTTCATAAGGTTTTACACATGGTTGTAAAAGTCGCTAGGCGCTCCCTAGTCGGTCGACCGAGGAGTTGAGAGTACTCGGCCTAGTCGGAGATTACACGGGGAGTACTCGGAGATGCCGAATTATAAAGAACTTAGTTTTCGGAAATTAAATATATGTCAAATAACATAATTTTACTAATATTTCTAACAAAATACGTGAAATTGATATTCATTCTTTAATATGATAGGCATAGAAAGTATGTTTTATTTTATTTTAAGTCAACATCGGCCCGAGTTGACCTACTAGATCCGATTTTGGCCAATGTTGACCGCATTTGATCGATTCCGAGTAATTAGTCGGAGTTGAAGAAAGTCGCCTCGGCAACCTACCTTGTAGCGACTACTCGGGGAGTACTCGGCCTTGGAGACCTTGTTTTACAACCATTGTTTTACATGATGTAAGTAGTGTATGTTACTTGTGAAAATTGTTGGAAATTGTTTTGGGGATGAAAAGAAGACAAACACATGTTTTGAAAATATGGGAAACCTCTATTTTTAGGGGAAACTATGTCAAAAATTTTATAGAATTTTGACACTTAGAAAAATATAAGTTTTGATGAAACTTATTCCCCAAAAATTCATCTAAAAATATTTATCAAGTTTCCTAATTTTTGTACAAAATTACAAGCTAAGAAATAAGGATTTCTTCAAGATAAATCAATATTAAGTATGTATATTTTTAGGGAAACTATATATATTTAGTGATCGTCAATTTTTGTGCTAAGTGTATATTATGTGTATTATATGTAGTAGTGTATTAGGAGCATAAAAATACATTAAATACTCACATTGAGTATCACCAACAAAATAAACATAAAAATACCTAACAAATTCCTAAGAATATTCATACAAAATAACCCATGAAAGGGTATATGGATAAATACAAGAAAATATATTTGTATAAATATATTCCTTAACACATCTTGGACTTGGACAATTTATGGACAATTTTGGACTTAAATATATATTTGGACATATATATATAACTTTTACCAAGTAGTAAAAAAGTTATACAAGATCGGAAAAAAACGAAATATATATATTTCACACAAGTCTTAAAAATATATTATTTCTAAGAAATATAATTCCGGAAGGTATGAAAAATCAATGTATTGATTCTTGGCAAATAATGTAAAATACACAAGTATGTACATAAAAATACAAGTATACTTTTCTAAGTATACTTGCACAAAAATAATATTGAAAATATTATTTAATGAAATACTTATATTTATTTTCAAGAAATAATATACGTAACATATTTTGGAGAAGTTAAAAATATAGATTATTTTTAACTCTTATTAATATTCTCATATTACATAAATAAATATATATTTTTGGGAAGTAAACAATTTATTTACCAGAGGACAATACAAATTCAAAATACAAGAACATGACGAACGGGCGAGACCCGGCAAACAAGGGCACGAGCCTCACACATGATGAACATACACACAACCATTACTTAACTTAAGATGGTGACTTGTACTCCGTGTGTTACAAGTCTAGTGACTAACGTACATAGAACACGTATAGGTTACGACGCTTACGAGACAAACCCAGTGAAGTTTACGACACAAGATACGCAAAACAATGAGTTCATGTCCCCAATTTTAAACTTTTACTTGTTTTCTAAACTTGGGGAAAATACATGTACTATGGTATGTAGAACACAAAACTAAGGAATGACACATAGATCATGTAATGAATAGGGTAACATAAGCACCATTAATCAACTATATATCTAGACTGCAGAACAAAAGGTTAGATCTAATGGGTTTCAGGCAGCCACACTCCGTGCCACGTTCTACCTAGAGTGATTTTGTGTCTCGAGTCGTAAATCGACAGAAAAATGCCTATGGTTTGGATGCTTCCTTTGTCGTGACATATGTTAATGTCCTCGTGAAACATTAGCGATCTCGTATTCCTTACATTTATAGAACTCAGTTTACATATACGATTTACAAATTACATATCATGTTTTCATACAAGTATACAAACATTCTATACGAAAGGTGCGTGAATTCACACCAACTTATGTTGACGATTTTCCAAAACGTACATGTATTTCAGGTAACTAAGTGGGCGGTCTCTTGCTCAAGAATGTTGTTTGTATGTCAAGTTATTATGTGTCGAGGCTCCAATGCCACTTTTGTAGGATTTGTTTGTTATATCCCACCTCCTACGGTGATATAATGATCAAAACCTTGATATTTGTTTTTGAAATGAAGTTGTAAACTTTTCATACAATTATCTTATGGGTGATGTAAACTTAAAACTTAACTTTTGTTTTGGATATTAACTATCAATGGCATTGTGGAGTTGTTTTACATTCATGTATGCAATGAGAACTTTTCAGGATCACACCTCGTGCTTCCGCCTTAGAAAGGGGTGTGACAGATTTGTATCAGAGCTGCGATTGTAGTGAACCAGTATTCTTTCTCGAGTCTAGACTACAATCCTTAGGATCCTCTCACGAAAACAATTTTTCAAAAGTTTTTCATTGCATAAAACTTTTCGCGACATCCACTACCTGAACTTGTTTTTCAAGAGTCAAGTAAGGACACTACGAGACTTAGGGTGCACGGAAGTAGCACTTATCTTTGACTAGGGATTACTTGCAACAATGTGTATAAATATATATATATATATATATATGTGTGTGTGTGTGTGTATATTAAGTAGTATTTATTAATATGTATATATATATACATATATATGGCGTAACATTTCTTTACAAGCTATCATGTCTTCCTCCATAAGTAGCGGGATGTATGACGAGCATGATCCCATGGATCTCGTCTCTGACGATGACAGGGGATGCAAGCTGAGAAGGTTTTCACCTCCGATACCTACTCCGATACTGACAAAGATCCCTCTGGAAGATGAAGTTCTACCCTTACCTATTCACGACCAATTCAGTATTGGGCATCCCGATGGCGAGCTTGTCGTCGAGCCTATTCCTATCCATGCCATTCCACTTAGTTCCATCCCTGCTGAGGATTGGTCGTTTGTTATCAACTTAGACGCCGACGCCAACGAGATTCCAGTATTCCAAGAAAACCTCGCCAACGAGGACCTCGATGATGGAGACGTTTTCGACATCGCTATTCTAGACGTAGCATCACCTGTTGTGTCTGTCGTCGATATTTCTTCTGATTCTGACCTTGATTCTGACGCCGAATCCTTCGACTCAGTGACCTCTTATGCCCTTCGAGTCGCAGGATTAGAGGCCTACCCTACCGACGATGATGACGCTAGATCGGTTGCACCAGCTACACCTACCCCTGTTCCCACACCAGCTGATACGCCTCCCCGTACCCCCACACATGTTACTAGCGTCAGGTCCGACAGGAGTATAACCTCTGGCTGGGTACGACACATTCGTTTTGCCTCAGCCTTCCCGCGTACACCCTTTACTCATGAGGGAGAGCCCTCTGACAAATGAATAACCCAGCAATGGCAGGGAAAAGTAACTCATTGTTCGTCGATGAAACTTTGACTTGGTGGAACTTACAAGTCCAAACTCTGGGAGATGATGCCGCTTACGGTATGTCATGGGACGATTTGAAGGAACGAATGAGGGAAAAGTATTGCTCACGCGCTGAACTTCAAAAGCTGGATACTGAGTTATGGAATCCGTCCATCGTTGGTGAGGACATTGTTGGTTATACTCAAATATTCCATGATCTCTCGAGAGTGATCCCCTACCTGGTGACTCCTGAATTTAAGCGCATTGAGCGCTACATTTAGGGATTGGCTCCAGAGTTTCGTAGTTTAGTGACTGCGGCAGAACCCACAACAATCACTCAGCTGTAACTCTGGCTGTCAGCCTTACTGAGGATGTTGTTCGCATGAAAAAAGTTATCGTTGAAGACTACCGAGAAAACTGAGGCGCATGCTAAGTCACCTGGTGACCAGAAAAGGAAACATTCAAATCTGAATCAATTGACCCGTAGCAACAACCAAGGTTCCAATAACAAGAAGCGTGATACTAACCCGCCTAAGGAGGCGAAAACACTTGCAGCTGCGAATGATACCGTAGCTAGAGGATACCAAGGCACTATGCCTAAATGCAACAAGTGGAAGTATCAACATGATGGTGCTTGTCGCATTCCGAGGTGTGACAAATGTTGTAGATTGGGTCACCGAACAGAAGATTGTTGGGGAAGAGGAAACGGAAGCAATAATAAGAACGGGAATGGGAACAGAAATGGAAATGGAAATAGGAATGGAAATGGTGCTGGCAACGGAAATGGTAATCGTAATGACAACGGTGCTGGAAATCGAAATGGAAATGGGAAAAACCAGGGATGTTTTGGTTGTGGTAGTAAAGAGCACTTCAAGAAAGACTGCCCGAAAGAAAACAACGCTCAAGCTCGAGCATTTGTGATAGGAGCAAGGAACGCTCGCAAGGACCCTAATGTGGTCACCGGTATGTTTCTCGTTAACAATCACTTTACATCCATATTATTTGACACTTGTGCCGATTATAGTTTCATGTCTGTGGAATTTAAACGTATGCTTGGGATTGAATCTAGTAGATTAGATATTCCTTATTCCATAGAACTAGCTGATAGTAAACTTGTTGAATCGGGAGAAGTAGTTAGAGGATGTACATTGGAACTTGGTGAGCGAAGATTTAGCATTGATCTTTTGCCGGTCCAGTCGGGTAGCTTTGATGTTGTGGTCAACATGGATTAGTTATCCAAGAATAGAGCCGAAGTCGTTTGTCACTAGAAGATCATTCGCATTCCCCTTGCGAATGATGAAACACTCATAGTGCATGGAGAGAAAAGAGACACGCCTCTACGGATCATCAACTGTATGAAGGCACGGAAATGCTTACAAAAAGGATGTGTTGCCTTCCTGGCGCACGTGGTAGACAAGAAGGTTGAGGAGCCGAAGCTTGAAGAGATTCCTGTGGTAAAGGATTTTCCTGAAGTCTTCCCCGAAGACTTACCGGGATTACCTCCGCAAAGATAAGTCAAGTTCCATATTGACTTGGTTCCAGGCATCGCCCCTATGGCCAAGGCACCATATCGACTTGCGCCATCCGAGATGCAAGAATTATCTACACAACTCCGGGAGTTGTTGGATAAAGGATTTATAAGGCCGAGCTTCTCGCCTTGGGGAGCTCCAGTATTGTTCGTAAAGAAGAAGGATGGAAGCTTGCAGATGTGTATCGATTATAGAGAGTTGAATAAGCTCACTGTTAAGAATCGGTATCCGTTACCGAGGATTGACGACTTATTCGACCAGTTACAAGGATCGAGCTATTACTACAAGATTGACCATCGATCGGGCTATTATCAGTTGAGGATTCAGGATGAGAGCATACCGAAGACAGCGTTCAGAACTCGTTATGGGCACTACGAGTTCCTAGTGATGCCATTTGGATTAACGAACGCACCGGCTGTATTTATGGATTTGATGAATCGAGTTTGCAAGCCATGTCTCGGTAAATTTGTGATTGTGTTTATCGATGATATTCTGATCTATTCACGAATGGAGGAAGAGCACAAGCAGCATCTCAGAACCATACTGGAACTACTGAAGAAAGAGAAGCTTTATGCAAAGTTCTCAAAGTGCGAATTTTGGATTCGCGAGGTACAGTTCCTTGGCCATGTGGTAAACGAGAATGGTATCCATGTAGATCCGTCAAAGATTGAAGCGATAAAGAATTGGGAAGCTCCCAAGACACCAATTGAGGTGCGACAGTTTCTGGAATTAGCGGGCTATTACCGAAGATTTATCGAGAATTTCTCCAAGATTGCTCAACCGCTAACTTCCCTCACACAGAAAGATAAGAAGTTTGACTGGGGAGAAAAGCGGGAAGAAGCCTTCCAACTTCTCAAAGACAAGTTATGCGATGCACCAATACTATCTCTACCCGAAGGAACTGAAGACTTCGTGGTATACTGTGACGCTTCGCGTCAAGATTTGGGTTGCGTGCTCATGCAACGCCAAAAGGTCATCGCATATGCATCACGACAATTGAAGGTTCATGAGAAGATATATACCACCCACAACCTGGAGCTAGGCGCGGTGGTATTTACCTTGAAGATTTGGCGGCATTATTTGTATGGAACTCATTGTACGATCTTCACAGACCACAAGAGTTTGCAGCATATATTTGATCAGAAGGAATTAAATATGCGCCAGCGACGATGGGTTGAGTTGCTGAACGATTATGACTGTGAGATCAAGTACCACCCTGGAAAGGCAAATGTGGTAGCAGATGCCTTGAGCCGAAAGGAAAGGGTTAAGACCATAAGAGTTCGAGCCCTGGAGATGACGATTCGAACGAATCTCACATCACGCATTCATGATGCACAACAAGAAGCCCTCAAGGAGTAGAACATTAAAGCTAAATGTCTCTGAGGTATGGAGAAACAATTGGCGCCAAACGAAGAGGGAACCTTATACTTTATGGGACGCATTTGGGTTTCGCTCTATGGCGGTATTCGAGAGATAATCTTTAATGAAGCTCACAAGTCAAGATACTCGATCCACCCGGGATCAGACAAAATTATCAGGACTTGAAAGAGTATTATTAGTGGCCAAAACTCAAAAGCGATGTTGCTGCTTACGTTGGGAAGTGCCTAACCTGTGCTAAGGTCAAGGCCGAATATCAGAAACCATCAGGTCTACTGCAACAACCTAAAGTTCTCGTATGGAAGTGGGAGCAAATATCGATGGATTTTATAACGAAATTACCGAGGACCCCCAGAGGGCACGATATGATATGGGTAATAGTGGATCAATTAACAAAGTCTGCACACTTCCTACCGATTTGGGAGAAATATAGCACTGGAAAGCTTACTGAGCTGTATTTTAAGGAAATTGTGGCGCGTCATGGAGTGCCTATTTCTATAATATCAGACAGAGACGGACGTTTTGTATCAAGGATCTGGCAATCCTTTTAAGAGGCCTTTGGATCTCAATTGGATCTGAGCACGGCCTTCCATCCGCAAACAGACGGCCAGATTGAACAGACTATACAAACTCTTGAAGACATGCTTCGCACATGTGTAATGGATCTAGGAGGTAGCTGGGACACTCACCTACCCTTGGTCGAGTTTTCCTATAATAACAGCTACCGAGCATAAAAGCCGCACCATTCGAAGCTCTATATGGTCGCAAGTGTCGCCCACCGTTGTGTTGGGCAGAAACTGGAGATAGACAATTAATTGGTCGTAAACTTGTTCAAGAAACGGCTGACAAAATCATGCAGATCCGAGACCGTATCAAGGCGGCTCGTGATTGACAAAAGAGCTACGCAGAGCGTAAATGGAAACCTTTAGCCTTTGAGGTGGGAGACAAAGTGTTATTAAAGGTCTCACCTTGGAAAGGTGTAGCAAGATTCGGGAAACGAGGAAAGTTGAATCCACGGTACATTGGACCGTTCAAGATCTTGGAAAAGATTGGTACCGTAGCGTACAAACTAGAGTTAGCGGAGGAACTTAATGGTGTACATGATACGTTTTATGTGTCAAATCTCAAAAAGAGTCCAACCCAGGAAACAGTTATCATCCCTACGGATGAGGTACACATCGACGACAAACTCCGATTTACAGAAGAGCCTGTTGAGGTAATGGACTGGAAGATCCAGAATATAAGGAGGAGTCGCATTAAACTTGTTAAAGTACACATGGGAACACGAAGACCAGTTTAAATCCAAGTACCCCCACCTATTCGAGGAAGCTCCTGCGAGAGATAACTCAGTTTGAATTTCGGGACGAAATTCTTTTAACGGAGTGAGACTGTGACAACTGGCACAAAACCGGTAATTTTCGTACTATTTTATTAATTAATTATTATCAACAATTATGTGCTTAAACGTCAACATTATGTGATTACTTGCTTTACATACGAATTCATGCATGTTTTATACTTCAAATATCGCATTGTGCATTACATTAAGCGTTGCGTTAGAAAGACTAGAAAACTCACTGGTAAGATACGTTGTGTCAGCACTTCCGCAGAAAGCAGTCAGACAGTAGATTTTGGGCCTAGGAGTAGGTCCAACATCAAAAACACATTAAAACCCAAGTGTGGATACAAGGGTTAATGTATACACTTTCTGGAAGCTAAAATAAGCACTAAAAGACACCTAAAACTCACTTTAAATGCTGAATTCTGCAGAATTCAGTTGAAAAACAGCAAAAAACAGTATTTAAACACCAAAATACTATGCTGAATTGATGTTTTAGAGTCCATAATAACCTGTAAAGTGTCGGGAATTAAAACTGTCACAAAAGGTGTTTCATATCTAGTAAAACTGAGTAATTTAGCACTTTAACGAACCGTTAACCGAATGAATAACCGAACACTACCTAAAACATCAAAACTAGACTAGAAGTATTGTTTTTATGATATCAAGCTAGTTATGGTGATAAAACACCTTAAAAATCATAAAAGCACATAAACACACTTAATATTACAAATAACCTCCTAACTTACATTATTAACCTCCAACTTCCAAAAACTTACACTAACCCCCCCCCCCCCCCCATCCACAACCGGCCCCAAACATGGCCCCACTTCTTTTTCATTAAAAAAATTACCAGTGTGCACTAGATATGGGACACGAAAACCCTTGGATAAACTCATGTTGGATGGATGTTATAAGTACCCATTAGAAGATGAAACAAGTCATTACCATTTCAAATTTTTTTCACCATCTTTTTCCTCCCACTCCCTCTAACTCTCGGCCATTAACACACACATACATCTTCATTTTCACTTCTAAACCAAGCAATCTAAGGGTATACAAGGGTGCACAAGGATGATCTAAGAAGGTTTGGAGCACAAGAAGTGAAAGGACCACCTTGTGCAGCTTTTAACCTCTCACTTCCATCATTCTTCATCATCTTCTTTGTTGAGCCACTTCCCTAGCCAATAGAGCTAGTAGTAAGCACGCTAAACTCTATTTTAGTTCATGTTAATGTTATGTACAAGTTACACCATCTAAGAAACTAAACTTTAAAAGATGATGATGTGAAGATCTAACATAATCTAAAGGAAAACAAGTGATTTTAGTGATGATTGATGTTTGTGATGAAGTTGTTGTTGTTGTTGTTGTTGTTGTTGTTGTTGAATCTTGTGTTTATGTTTATGTTTAGATCTATCATGTTAAAGCTTGTTAGAAGCTTAGATCTAACAAGTTTAAGCATGCATCTTGAAAGATCCATGGTTAAACTTGAAGATGAACTTGAAAGACCATTATGTGAACTTGAAAAATGGTTTTTAAAGCAAGATTTGTGTTCTTGAAGTAACTGAGTTTATGTAAAGTTAACTTTTGAAACTAAACTCCATGAATAGTTTATGAAAGGTTCATCAAGAAGCTTATTTATGAATGATTCAAGTATGTTAGGCATGGATCTTGGAAGATCCATGATGAAACATGATTTTAAACATAAAGATCTTTTAAATAAGCACAAGAATGGTTTTAGAATATGTTTTTCAAGACTTTGAAACCCTAAAACTCATGGATAGTTTAGTTAGTAAGTTAAAGTTTCATAAAAAGTTTGTTTAAAATTAACAAGAACATTTGTTTTTGAAAGATCCTTGTATGTGAAGTGTAGATCTAAAAGACTACACATTTTTAACAAAAATCAAGTTCATCATAAGGTTTTACATGATGTAAGTAGTGTATGTTACTTGTGAAAATCGTTGGAAATTGTTTTGGTGATGAAAAGAAAATAAACACATGTTTTAAAAACATGGGAAACCTCCATTTTTAGGGGAAACTATGTCAAAAATTTTATAGAATTTTGACACTTAGAAAAATATAAGTTTTGATGAAACTTGTTTCCCAAAAATTCATCTAAAAATATTTATCAAGGTTTCCTAATTTTGTTACAAAATTACAAGCTAAGAAATAAGGATTTCTTCAAGTTAAAATCAATATTAAGTATGCATATTTTTAGGGAAAATATATATATTTAGTGATCACCAATTTTTGTGCTAAGTGTATATTATGTGTATTATATGTAGCAGTGTATTAGGAGCATAAAATACACTAAATACTCCCAAGGAGTATCACCAACAAAATACACATAAAAATACATATCAAATACCTAAGAATATTCATACAAAATAACCCATGAAAGCATATATGGACAAATAGAAGAAAATATATTTGTATAAATATATTCCTTAACACATCTTGGACTTGGACAATTATGGACAATTTTGGACTTAAATATATATTTGGACAAATATATATAACTATTACCAAGTAGTAAAAAAATTTTACAAGATCGGAAAATAATGAGAATAAATATATATATTTTACAAGATAACAAAATATATATATTTCACACAAGTCTTAAAAATATATTATTTTTAAGAAATATAATTCCGGAAGGTATTAAAAATCAAAGTATTGATTCTTGGCAAATAATGTAAAATACACAAGTATTTACATAAAAATACAAGTATACTTTTCTAAGTATACTTGCACAAAAATAATATTGAAAATATTATTTAACGAAATACTTATATTTATTTTTGAGAAATAATATAAGTAACATATTTTGGACAAGTTAAAAATATAGATTATTTTTAACTCTTATTGATATTCTCATATTACATAAATAAATATATATTTTTGGGAAGTAAAATATATATTTACAAGAGGCAATACAAATTCAAAATACAAGAACACGACGAACGGGCGAGACCCGACAAATATGGGCACGACCCTCACACATGATGAACATACACAAAACAAATACTTAACTTAAGATAGTGACTTGTACTCCGTGTGTTACAAGTCTAGTGACTAACGTACATAGAACACGTATAGGTTACGACACTTACGAGACAAACCCGATGAAGTTTACGACACAAGATATGCAAAATAGTGAGTTCATGTCCCTACTTTTAAACTTTTATTTGTTTTCTAAACTTGGGGAAAATACATATACTATGGTATGTAGAACACAAAACTAAGGAATGACACATAGATCATGTGACGAATAGGGTGACATAAGCACCATTAATCAACTATATACCTAGACCGCAGAACAAAAGGTTAGATCTAATGGGTTTCAGGCAGCCACACTCCGGGCCACATTCTACCTAGAGTGCTTTTGTGTCTCGAGTCGTAAATCGACAGAAAAATGCCTATGGTTTGGATGCTTCCTATGTCGTGACATATGTTAATGTCCTCGCGAAACATTAGCGATCTCATATTCCTTACATTTACAGAACTCAGTTTATAGATACGATTCACAAATTACATACCATGTTTTCATACAAGTATACAAACATTCTATACGAAAACTTCATGAATTCACACCAACTTATGTTGAAGATTTTCCAAAACTTACATGTATTTCAGGTAACTAAGTGGATGTGCGCGCGGTCTCATGCTCAAGAATGTTGTTTGTATTTCAAGTTATTATTTGTCGAGGCTCCAATGCCACTTTTGTAGGATTTGGTTGTTATATCCCACCTCCCGCGGTGATATAATGATCAAAACCTTGATATTTGTTTTTGAAATGAAGTTGTAAACTTTTCAAACAATTATCTTATGGGTGATGTAAACTTAAAACTTAACTTTTGTTTTGGATATTAACTATCAATGGCATTGTGGAGTTGTTTTACATTCATGTATGCAATGAGAACTTTTCAGGATCACACCTCGTGCTTCCGCCTTAGAAAGGGGTGTGACAGATTTGTAGAAGGACACTGCAATGCAAAATGGATATCTGACACAAATGATTCCAGAGCAACAAGTGGGTATGTATTCACACTTGGAGGTGCTGCTATATCGTGGAAATCGTCAAAACAAACGGTTATCGCTATATCCACGATGTAATCAGAGTTCATCGCTTTAGATAAAGCAGGTGAAGAGGCAAAATGGCTACGTCAATTTGTTGAGGATATACCAAGATGGCCTAAGCCGGCGTCGGCCACTTGTATACATTGTGATAGCCAATCGGCACTTGGCAGAGCTCGTAGCACAATGTATAACGGTAGGAACAGACATATCAGACGTAGACATAATACGATACGACAACTAATCTCTACAGGAATTATCACTGTTGACTACGTGAGGTCAAAGGATAATATTGCGGATCCGCTAACAAAAGGCCTAAGTAGAGAGTTAGTACAGAAGTCATCCATGGGAATGGGACTGGAGCCCTTGAAAATATAAATTCATATGATGGAAACCTAACTTAGTAGACTGGAGATCCCAAGAGTTGAGTTCAATAGGAAAACCTAATTGTATGAATTAGCAAGGTCACTGTGGGGGATAACCCTACGTATATATATCAGGGAGTTTATTGCAAAGCTTAGTAAACTTCCTAGTCCATTCCTAAAAGTGACAAGTGTGAGGCTAAGCCTATGGCTTTTAATGATTCAACTAAAGTAACCATACATAGTGAATCACCTATGTGAGAGAGAAGTGGGGTCACTTCGAAGGGTATTGTTGGGGCACAATACCTAATGGCTCTCGCAGAACCAGGCATCATGTTCATGACCATAACGAACATAACTATGAGGACTTGATTTTGTCAAGGAGAGTCTTGTGTGAAGTGTATTGTCGTCTACACAAATGGCAGACGATTTCAAAGACATCGATGTCTACTCAGAGCCAGTGGGCTAAGTGCACTTCATGGGCGAATGTTCAAAGGGTAACACCTACCTATCGTATGCAAGACTTAACTGCTGAAATCTAATGGGAATTATGTTGTTCAGAGATCGACCTCCATTCATGTGGGGGATTGTTGGAATTTGGGTGTGTGTGAATATAGTCTCATATGGTAAACACTTGTCCCACATTGGTGTGGAGACAAAGAAAAAGGGTATTTATAAGGTAAAACATTTACCTAACCAATATCACTTTGTCACATGTTTTACCACAAGTCCCACGCGCGTGCGCGCAGGGGGGTGCAAAAATTGGAACCGGATTTAGTTGTACTCGTGTGTGCCCGCGCGTCCTGCGGATACGAATGCAGCTCCGAAAACCCGGACCCGCGTGAGGCCGGTTTTTGCACTCAAGACTGTAACCGTTATTTTTTTAACGAGTTTTTAAACTGAATTGAGATGATTATTCGCATTGATGATAATCATTATTTGGTCTTCGGTTTTGATTATCAGTTTCGAAACTGACTCAATGATGACCATTATTCGGTTTTAACTCATGCAATAATAGGCCAGATTTCTGTTATGGTTCAGTGACTATAAAACCAGATGTAGGCTGCTCAGTTGAAACACACTAAAAACCATCTCTTCTCTCTTGATCTCTCTGCAGGATTCTCCTATCTTCTTTCATGAAAGTGTTCAAGTCCGGTTGTGCGTTGTTGCTGCTTCGAACTGGCGTACCCTGGAAACAGACGACGAATCTGTTTAAGGGAATTGTGTCAAACACAAGCCCGGTTCTCGTTAACTGTTTCTTCATTTCTGTTTCAGATTATTTTGCAGCTCTTATCAGTAGCAGTTTTCTAACAGTCATAGTTCAATCGGAGGTTTGTATATGAATCTGGAGATTATGCTTTAGTTTAATTTGGATATATACATGATGTTATTATATATGAAAGAGATTTGATGAGTTAATGAGAGAATGTGGAACCTCTTAAGTGACATGTCGCTTATGTTGGTTCAGGCCCCAAATCAATACTCACCTCACACTCTCGTATGTAAGTAAATGCAGAAGATAAGAACTCAAAATGAAACAAGGTTGGAGAGAAAGAAAAATAGAGAAGCTTTCTACTATATTCAACAAATAGAGGCCTATAAATAGCCTTACAGAACCAAAACGTGGGAACATAAAATAAGCAATAAAATAATAACTTAAACTTAAAACCCGGTAGATACTTGACCCACTCTTCTACCCCACGTACACTTCCTCAAAAGTCGGTCAAAACTTCACCAATTCAACTACTAGCTTCTACTATCCAAATCCACGTGAACTTTTGTGAATTTAATTTAATTTATTTCATGCATACTAGCTTATAAAACCATTAATAATAAATGCTAGTTGATGACCCACAACCGAAACTCGATAAATCAAACCCGATTAACCCAACAGCTTAGATTGTGATCACATGACTCAATGATTAAATATATTTCCAGTTTACCGTCTTCAAATTTCTCCATATGATATAAATAGCCCCCCTCAAGTTTGGGTGTTATACTAAATGGGCTAACGGGCCAAAACGGGTAAATATGGTACTAGCTGGTCGGGTTGAGCTGGAGTACTTTTCTCCAAAAATTTTATAAACTAGTAATAAAACATGCGCGCGTCGCGGCGCGGGTACTTCGCAAATATCGAATGGATTAGTCTAAACGCTATGTGATGTGATAATAATATGAAAACACACGTTTTGACGTATCCGACTGAACTCAATGTATCCTATAGTTGCATTGCGATTGGATTAAAATGTAACGTAAATCGAATTTATATCGTACAATTATAACGTATTATATGCGACCCGACTAACTCGAATTATATTGTCAAGGCAAAAACTCTTGATGGGGTCAAAGTGGCATTTACAAAGTTCAAAAAAAGCTAAGTGGTTCAAAATTGCATTTCGTAAACTTAAGGGCTAAAAAATGATAAAGATAAAATTTGATAAAGTTTTGGAGTAAGAAGTAAACTATAACAAAGTTGGGGTGTCAAAAGCAAAGTATTTGTAAAATGGAGTAGTAGTTTAGGGACTAAGTTTGCCATTTTATAAAACTTTGAAGGTATTAAAATTAAGGGACTAAAATTGCAAAATCATGAAAGTATGAGAAAGGGGGAGGCAAAGCCGGTGGGGTTTCCACCGACTTTGTGTTTTATGAGTGTATAGAATATACAATGTTTCAACTTTCTAATTTTTTAAGGTTTCATTTATAGTTTGTCTTATATGGTTTCTCCCCTTAAGCTTGAGTTGAATCTTCCCTGATTATGGAAATCATGTTTGTGGCGGTCTATTTCAGTTTTATAAAATTTGAATACATATTATATTATTATTATGTTTCTGAAAGGGCTGAACTGTTGTGTTTCACAAGACAGCATTTTTATTATGTGCCTTTAAGGTTCCGATTTCCCTTTACACTGCTGCAGCCTGCTCGCTGGAATGGATGAGAAGCCTTCTTGACTGAGCCCAACTTGAAGTTAGCCCATCATAATATGGATTAGGTTGGAGAGTCGGGCCAGCGATACTGGAGTAGCGGGGACACCGACTACCTCTACCCATATGATGTAATGCGAACATATAATTATATAATTTGAATATTATTAAATACAATAAGTTAGGAGGTTTTGGGCAAAACCGAATTAAACTAAGTAGATAGCATAATTAAACTAAGTAGAAAGTGTAGGTAGGGTATTGTATCCACGGAGAATTTATGATCTGTAAAAAACTTTAATTAAAAACTAAAATTATCTAATTGGGGTTTTGATTGATTGATGTCAAAGACAAGAAAATTAATTAAGAAACTTGTTATCAAGATGAGAAAAAGTAACCTCTACCCAGAATCCCGATTATCCGTTTTAACACAAAAACCCGTTTACCGATTCATAACACCACACAGACATGGCCTTGAAAATAATGATTTTGATTAATTATTAGGGATAGTTTTTAAGACTCACTATAACAACCTAGTAACCCGTTTAATTATACCAATTACCCACCAATTTACCAACCCTCTAACGATGCAAGGAAATTGTCAATACGCTTGATAAATGATAAACAATCTGAAGAAAAATGAACCACCATTTTTTTTTGACCTGCTTGCATGTCGGGCTCCTTCTGAGATATATATAAAAGATTGTTCATGGTTAAATGAGGACCAGTTCACCAAAACTTTTGAAGAAATTGATGCGAGTAAAGGTCCGGCTCAAAATTTTTTAAATTTTTCTAGGCTCAAAGCGGATAGCAAAACTGGGGCCTTTTTTGTAAACGAAAAAAATTGCTGTGAATCTTATTATTCATATATCATCTTTGTATACGCATAATTATAGATCATAAACCTCAATGTTAACAATTTCAAAGCCAAAATTACCAACATATAATACATTTTCTTTAGAATTTGAGGCCCTAGAAAAATAGAGGCCTAAAGCTCTTGCTTTATTTCACTCTCCTTTGAGCCGGCCTGCTAGTAATCTCACTGTAAGCTCTTCCCATTCATCAGATTATTGTATTCTTTATAAATTTGTGGGTGCATTTTGTTAGTACATTTTCTTTGCTAAAATTAAAATGGTGTTTTTAGGTACTACAACCGGATCAATGTTGTTGCAATTGTTGCAAAACGTGTTAGTCCAGACACGCTAACCGGCCCACGCCAGACCGCCCCAGGCCCAACACGTGAGAGGTAAATCAGCCTCACTCAGCGGCAAGGCGATTGGAAGATGTTTACCAGACTATCCTTAAAAGGTGCATGCCGGCTTTCAGATGTTGTGCTAAATGCTCTCATCACTTGTGTATCTTCGTTAAAATCGATTAATTTTGGGTGATGTTCTTTGGTTACTTCAGATATTATCAATAACTTCGCTAAATTCTATCAATTATTAATATTGGGTTTTATATTTGAGGGGGGTTAAGTGGGTAGATGAAATGACATAAATGGACATCATGTTAGGGGCGCATGACAAACAGTTAACCGGGTAGTTGGATGGTGTTTGTGATGAGGGCCAAAATTGTTAGAAAAAATGATGTTGGGGGCACAGATGACAAAATATTCTTTTTTAGTCTTATAGGGTAAAAGTGAACTAACCAGAGAGATCAAAATCGCGATTTACTCTTTAACAAAACAAAACGAAAGCACCCCTTTTATCATATATCTGGGTTAACACTGCCAAGTTTGTGACTGAGCCCAACTAGAAAATTGTCAAGTTTGTGACAACCAAATTTGTCTGGAATTGGCCTTACCCACAAATTTCCTACAAAAAAAAAACTCGTAGAAAATAAACTTGTGGGTAACCGGATTAGCTACAAAAATACGACAAAATCGGCTACAAAATTCCTACAAAATCTCTCGTCGCAAAATTTGCTACAAAATTCTGACAAAACGACCTTCTTGCAAAATTCCGACAATTCTTCCACGTTTTTGCCTTTTTTGTATATTATTTTATGATATTTTATTTTTAAAATTAATAACATTATTAAAAAAATATTCATAATTTTTTATTTTCCCGACAAAATCCCTACATATTATAAAACGTTCTTGCGACAAAATTCCTACAAATTATAAAACTTTTCTGCAACAAAATTCCTACAAATTATAAAACGTTCTTGCGACAAAATTCCTAGACGTTATAAAACTTTTCTGCGACAAAATTCCTACAAATTATAAACTTTCTTGCGACAAAAATTCCTACAAATCATAAAATTTTCCACAAGTTTCCTACAAATTTAGAAATTTTCTCTAAACAATTTGCCACAAATTATCTACAAAATTACCGGTTTCCAACAAATTTCCTACAAAGTTATTAAAATTTCTCTAAACAGTTTGCGACAAATTTCCTACAACTTAGAAATTAAGATTTGCGACAAAATTCCTACAATTTTTTGCGACAGATTTGTGACAAAATAACAATATCAAAGAATTTTAAAAAATCATTTTTGTATAAAAATGCAGCAAAATATAAAACATTCCAAAAAAATTGCAGCAATCAAATTTATAAAACATTCCAAAACAATTGCAACAAGCAAGATTCTAAAACCTTCCAAAAGTTCCAAAACATTTCAAAACACACAAAAAATCGTAATTAAGAGCAAGTTTTTGATTCAAAACTAATCCAACATTCCAATACTTAACAAAACGAGAGCTTTGTTTACTTCTTTCCGATGTTTTTCACCATTTCTTCCATATTATTTTGCCATGCGTCTTGGTCGGCCCGCTCTTTTTCACGCTCTTGTTGAAATTGTTCGAAACGAGCTTCTATGTTATGTCGGGCCTCTCGTTCTCTTTCTAATTCCGCTTGAACGTTTTGAAGCTAAAAATTATAAAATCGTAATCATCACATATCAACCCGAACAGGTCGATCAACACAACCCTACAAAAATCTAACTAACAACGTAAAAACCCCTTATAACAAAATACAAACACACATACATATTAAAAATGAAATATCATATTAAAATGTTGTTATTTATTTGTACTTAATTATTTTACTAAATTATTAAAAAGTATTTATAAGTACGCAATTCCTAATGTTTCTATCAAATTTTACTTTTATTAAACATATTTATACATGAGTGGTCTTTAATTAATTTTTATAAAAACTCATCTCGACTCGTGCTTATTTTGTAAAAACTCCGAACACAAACCAAATAAACCTTGAAAATGAACCCTTCTGACCCAAATCAAAATTGACGTGAACCCGTTCTAACCCGAATCAAATTAACCTTATTTAAAAATAACCTATTCTGACCCGATCCATTTTGACCCGCACGGCTGAACCCATTCTGACCCATGACCCAAACCCGCCCATAACAAACCTATTCAACCAGCAATGTACTCAATCAATCACAAACAAGCTACCTTCAATACCACCATATGGAACCCATATTAGCAAACTCATTCTTCCCATATAAACCCTAAACTATTACCTTCAAAATGTTTATGCTATCTAAATAACAAGAATAAATAATGATACCTTTTGCGAGTGTCGGGCATCATCGTTAGAACCGCAAATTATAGATGATTTTTTTCCGGTCACCAGAAAAACAGGATCAGAAGATCCTATCCCGAACATCTTGCGACCCTTACACTTAGGATGCAAACTTTTCCACAAGGCTAAATCATCGCAATCCACGTCCCCATACAAATCTTTAAGTTGTTGCGAGTACGCGACCTATAATTTTATCAAGTGAAAGTTATCAACAAGGTTTAAAAAACGGAAACGAGCTTCGAGGCGGTTTCCCTTCGCCTTACGATGCGTAAGTATCGAGACGAAAAAAGGCGTAAGGCCGAGGCAGTATCAATATATAAATATAAAATTATATATATTAAACAAATTAAATACTTAACATCAAAAAAGGAGTTTTCTCATCAATTTCTTCCGAAAAAATTCCTACAAGTTATAAAACTTTTCTGGGAAAAAAATTCCGCCAAATTATAAAACTTTCTTGCGACAAAAATTCCTACAAATCATAAAATTTTCCACAAGTTCCTACAAATTTATAAATTTTCTCTAAACAATTTGCGACAAATTATCTACAAAATTAACGGTTTCCAACAAATTTCCTACAAATAAAAATATATTTTTTAATGTAGCTACAAATTTCCTACAACTTAGAAATTAAGATTTGCGACAAAACTCCTACAATTTTTTAACTGCAGCAATATTTATTCATGATCGATTAAACAAAGCATTTAGAATGAATTAACAATAATCATCAATTAACAATCATCAAAAGCGGCCATAACAGAATCAATTAACAACAGCAAGTATCAAATAAAATATATTTTTTAATGTAGCTACAAATTTCCTACAACTTAGAAATTAAGATTTGCGACAAAATTCCTACAATTTTTTGCGACAGGTTTGTGACAAAATAACAATATCAAAGAATTTTAAAAAACCATTTTTGTATAAAAAATGCAGCAAAATATAAAACATTCCAAAAAAATTGCAGCAAGCAAAATTATAAAACATTCCAAAACAATTGCAACAAGCAAGATTCTAAAACCTTCCAAAAGTTCCAGAACATTTCAAAACACACAAAAAATCCTAACTAAGAGCAAGTTTTTTTATTCAAAACTAATCCAACATTCCAATACTTAACAAAACGAGAGCTTTGTTTACTTCTTTCCGATGTTTTTCACCATTTCTTCCATATTTTTTCGCCATGCGTCTTGGTCGGCCCGCTCTTTTTCACGCTCTTGTTGAAATTGTTCGAAACGGGCTTTTATGTTTTGTTGGGCCTCTCGTTCTCTTTCTAATTCCGCTTAAACTTTTTGAAGCTGAAAATTATAAAATCGTAATCATCACATATCAACCCGAACAGGTCGATCAACACAACCCTACAAAAATCTAACTAACAACGTAAAAACCCCTTATAACAAAATACAAACACACATACATATTAAAAAAATGAAATATCATATTAAAATGTTATTATTTATTTGTACTTAATTATTTTAATAAATTATTAAAAAGTATTTATAAGTACGCAATTCCTAATGTTTCTATCAAATTTTACTTTTATTAAACATATTTATACATGAGTGGTCTTTAATTAATTTTTATAAAAACTCATCTCGACTCGTGCTTATTTTGTAAAAACTCCTGACACAAACCAAATAAACCTTGAAAATGAACCCTTCTGACCCAAATCAAAATTGACATGAACCCATTCTAACCCGAATCAGATTAACCCTATTTAAAAAATAACCTATGCTGACCCGATCCATTTTGACCCGCACGGCTGAACCCATTCTGACCCATGACCCAAACCCGCCCATAACAAACCTATTCAACCAGCAATGTACTCAATCAATCACAAACAAGCTACCTTCAATACCACCATATGGAACCCATATTAGCAAACTCATTCTTCTCATATAAAGCCTAAACTATTACCTTCAAAATGTTTATGCTATCTAAATAACAAGAATAAATAATGATACCTCTTGCGAGTGTCGGGCATCATCGTTAGAACCGCAAATTGTAGATGATTTTTTTCCGGTCATCAAAAAAACAGGATCAGAAGATCCTATCCCGAACATCTTGTGACCCTTACACTTAGGATGAAAACTTTTCCACAAGGCTAAATCATCGCAATCCACGTCCCCATACAAATCTTTAAGTTGTTGCGAGTACGCGACCTATAATTTTATCAAGTGAAAGTTATCAACAGGGTTTAAAAAACGGAAACGAGCTTCGAGGCGGTTTCCCTTCGCTTCACGAGGCGTAAGTATCGAGACGAAACAAGGCGTAAGGCCGAGGCGATATCAATATATAAATATAAAATTATATATATTATAAAAAAATAAATACTTAACATCAAAAAAGGAGTTTTCTCATCAATTTCTTTAGATTCAGTAGTTAAAAACATAAACAGCAGCCATAACTTAATCATTAACGACAGCCATAACATTAACAGAAGAAAAAAAAACATTAATAGCACGAAAAAACATTAACCGCAGCCATAACATTTACAACAGAAAAAATAAACATTAACAGCAGCAATACTTATTCATGATCGATTAAACAAAGCATTGAGAATGAATTAACAATAATCATCAATTAACAATCATCAAAAGCGGCCATAACATAATCAATTAACAGCAGCAAGTATCATTAAAATCAGCCATAACAGAATCAATTAACAATCATCATCATCAATTATTATGAAACAAAATAGTTCAAGATTAAACAAAGCATTAAAGAAAACTTACCTGTATTGAAGATTGAAGAAGAATCATGATTTCAAGATTGAAGATGGGATCACGATTTCAAGATTGCAGATGGGTTTTTGTGTATTTGGGATCATGATTTCAAGATTAACCTTATAAAGCTATTTAAAGAAACAAAAAAAAAAGTCGCGCTAGTTTATTATTGACACCAATAAGTTTGCCGCCTAAAAAAACCCTAATCTATCCTGCCTAAAACATAAATGTACGCCTCGACAAAATAGTTCCCCCTCGACACGAATCGTACGCCTCATCCCACTGAGGCGTACGTATAGTATCTGACCCTGAGGCGCCGCCTCATATACGTTTTTTCCTCCGTTCCGCCTCGAGGCGCGCCTCAGTACGGACACCTCGGCCGTTTTTTATACCATGACTGGAACTGAGAGGGCGGCTAGTACCCGGCAAACGGTGGGACGGTGGCGGTGGTTGGAAGTAGCTGGCGGTGGGTGCTGGTAGTGACGTAGAGATGGTGGTAGACGATGATGCTGGTGGAGGTTGTGGGAAGGTGACAGGTGGTTTGTTGTAGTGGCGGTGGATGTCGCTATTTGGTGGTAGAGGTGGTGTCTTGGTGGTTGTGCCAGTGAAAGAGAAAGAAATGTTACTATATCGGAGTGAAATTAAAAAACAAATTGGCTTGCTTTGGTTTTGTCTCGCATTTTTAAGAATGTTATATTGTCACAAAGGATATGGAACTATTCCCTTACTCAACTTTGATTTTTTACAGTCTTATTTTTAATTTTATTCAAATGAAAATGATTGAGACTAATATTAGATATTAACTCTTTGGTATGGTTTAAGAAAGCACTGAATTTAATAACAAATAATATATTAGAAGATCACCAATCCACCATTATAACTAACATTCTTCCATATAAACTTTTGAAAACTTAAAACTTTTTTCGCAATTTAACATGAGACAACATAGCTATGTTTTGTCTTCTAAAAGAGAGCTCCTAGGTCAAAGTTGACTTGACGAATGTACAACTTTCGGTATTCGTTTATAGGTTTCGATTGATGTAAAATATATATCAGTGTCTTTTTGAGAATTTTGGTTTTCTCTTCAGACTGCTATAGCAAGTGTCAGAACTATAAAGAATCAAACCGGTATCAATCGAATACCCGCCGCAAGTGTCAGTACTCTTCAGACTGCTATAGCAAGTGTCAGTACTCAAACACGTATGGCTTAAAGTGACTTGTTGGTCTATAAATTAAGTTTGTTAGGCTTAGCTAGCATGATCCATCATGCTAACTTAAAGACATACATGAGCTAGTAACCTAGTATGACAATTATATAATAAATATTTCTACATCACATAAGTTTGGGGGTATCAAAAGAACTAACCTTATAAGTCTCGACTAGATGATGCAAATTGGCTTATTTGTAAAGCTTCCCGATCTTCCAATCACTAAATCACCAAGAGTAAACAACCAATAATTATTGGAAAACACACTTAAATGAAAAAATATATATATTATATTGGATAATTAGTCTTATATATATATTTAGAGAGTAATATTTAATATATTTAATTAGATGATATGATTCATGCTGATCATTTAAAATACTATGCATGTATGTAGAGATACGTTCATAAATACACACATCTTAAATTTATTCAATCCCTTAAAAGTTTGCTTCTTTAATTCCTCATATGAACACATATATCAGCATTATGGTTATCAGAATATCCAAATAACCATATACTTTCAACTCCACAATGTAAAACACCAGCAATAGTTCATGTCTAAAAAGCAAACATAAAAACAAAGATATGAGGGTAGTTAACAAGAGGGCATTTGGTCTAGTGGTATGATTCTCGCTTTGGGTGCGAGTGGTCCCGAGTTCGATTCTCCGAATGCCCCCCTTTTTTGAAATATTCCACTCATTTCACATGTATCTTGAAGTGCCACTATATATATATATTTTTTTTGTTTGATCACAAATGGAGTTTTGATTTGTTTTATCACAAATGGAGTTTAAGACAAAAGTTCATAAACATGAGTCACTCATTGGATCAGTTACTGATCAGTAACAAATTCTGAAGTAATCTAGCTCACCTGACCTAACTTGATATAGGTAGCACCCATACGTTCGAGTAATTTCCTGAGGTAAAGAGGTGATAGCAATCCAAGCTGAAGCTGTGATGGTATTTCGCTAAGTGAATTCTGTGACTGCAATATGTTACACCAGATCAATCATATATAAACTTAATTTACTAGAATATAGTTGATGTAACAGTATACGAATAAAGTATATCATGTATAAACATTCATTCAGTAGCAGCAAATGATGAGCTATACTATACATTATAGCATATACCCGTGATAATTCAGTTAACCACTCACCACCAACACCAATGACTGCTTGAATACCTTGGGCCAGTCATAAAGCTCCATAAGGACCTGTGTTGATAGATGTCTGGACGATATCCTCCACAAGTTTTGGCAAATTATATATACTATCTGCAAGCAAAAAAACACATTTTTAACATAACAGCGAGATAGAAGAAACTAAACTATATTGATTGACTTTGGTGGTGATATGTAGCATATAACAAAGTCCTTGAGCCCTGATGTGTGCGAGTGTGTATATGTTTTTAAGTATATTTTAAGCCATTTTTACACGTTAGTCAAGTTTTAAATTTATAAAACATGATATTTTACTAACACCAAATACACATATGGGCAAGTGCACCCATCGTGAGCGTAGTATAGTGTTGGCAAGATACCGAGGTCGTCCAAGGACACAAGAGCTTTTAATACCGGTTTATCCTCAATGTCTAATCAAATCAAAAGTTTAGAAAAAGGTTTTAAACTAGAAAAATAAAAAACTAACTAAAATGCTGAAAAATAAAATAAAAGTAAAAACAGATAGACAAGATGAATCACTTGGCTCCGACTCGTGTTTAGTGTAACCATTGATTATTTCCGCACTTTTGCACTTTTTAAGAGATTATCTTAGTTATTGTAGTAGGCCCCTCTTTTGAAGGTGACGTTACCCTCAACCCAGTAGTTTGACTCAGCAAGGATACAATCCTAAAAGGTCGGATTAATGAAAGATAATTAATTAAGTTATTAATGCATATTATGGTAGGCCTCTCTTTTGAAGGTGATGTTACCCTCGGCTAAGTAGTCTGAGTCAGCAGAGATACAGTCCTAAGTAGCCGGGTTAAAGTATTAATAGTAGCTTACATATGAGGGGATCAAAGAGTTTGGACCCCCGCCATCCAATACCGGTGGGTATTGAAGGAGGTCCTACTAAATTTGACCCAGGTCCTTGCAGGATCTATACACTGAACAAGGCAAGACTCTTACCAAACCGTTCCCTTAACCCCCGACCAGGTAGCCAACATATCTCCATATAGACCGTGGAGATATGAATGGTGAAAATCTTTTATTTTATATAGACAGTAAAATAATGCCAAGACACCACGGACAAACGATAAGGAAGAATCACCTTCAACATAAGAAACTAGTTATGAAAGTCATTAATACATAACCAAATAAAAAGTGTGAAAAGATTAAAAATAAAAAGTATTACACTAGACACTTGTCTTCACCAAGTGATGTAAGAGACTTAGGAAAACATGGCCTTTGATTGTCAAGAACTCTTACAATCAATCTTGGATCCTGAGATGACTCACACGCTCTATGAGGGACAATGGATGATGGTGGTGGAAGATGGTGTTGTGATGGTGGTGGGTGGTGGGTGAAGTGTGAGAGAGGTGGTGTGCCAAGGGATGGTTTGCAAATGAGCCAAGCACCCCTATTTATAGGCTGAACAGAGGCTCGGGCATGGCCCCGTGTCCACCTTCCTTCTCTTTCTTCATTAATTGCAGTTTGTCTGCATTAGTTGACCACGCCCCCGTATACGCTGGGCACGCCCCCGTGTGCAGAAGCGTATCTATACTATCAAGATTTCCTCAGATTATGCGAATCTTAGAGTTAACCACGGCCCCGTGTCCACTGGGCACGCCCCCGTGGTGGGTGGTAGAAGCTTCTACAGCTTTGTCTTTTCTGCTGACACTTGGGCACGCCCCCGTGCTCGAGCACGGGGCGTGTTCAGCCTCCTGTCTTCTTGATTTTGCTTGGGAAGATGTTGTCGGGGGGTCGGGCATGCCACGTTTATTCCTTTTCTTGTATTTATGTTAGATTTAGCTGCCTTTTTGCTTCTTTTGTTCATTTGAGCTCATTTAATCCTGAAAATACAAAAGGAAGACAAAAACACACTTTTTACAACATTAGTACTAAAAAAGGGTTAATTTTATACCACAATTGATGTAATTTATATGTTGCATTTTGTACACATCAAATACCCCCACACTTGAATCTTTGCTTGTCCTCAAGCAAAACTTTTTATAATGTGGCTTTACACTCCCAAATGGAATGGGTAGAAGAGAAGGCTTTTAGGCTTGTCATAGAGTGTCGGGATTTCCAAGATTCTTTATTAAGTTTTATTTATTTACAATCCTATTCGTCATGATTTATTTAAAACATTACATAAGATAAATTACTTATTAGGGCATAACATGCCTTTTTTAAAATTCCACTTATATACAAGTTCACATACCTCACGGGGATTACTCAACACTCGGCCGAAGATGTATTTTAGTTAATCACTCGAGAGCGGCATGGAACTTACTCCTACCATAGGCTTGCCAAGCAATCAATCCTCCTCCTTTTTAACTATATACCTTTGTAAATATCAAGAGGACTTTTGGGTGAAGGGTTAGGCTTGGGTTAAAGGTAGGTGGTTGGGTTAGTGGTTAGTAAAAGGGCGAAAGGCGTAAAAAGCGTCGGTTTTCGTAAGACTTTTTATTTTTGAAATTTTTATTTTGATGAAGTCATTATTCAAACAAAGTTATTTTTTGATAAACTTGTTTGTTTATTTCTCTTTTTGCTTCATCGTCAACGTTTTTTTTTTTTTGGGAAAAGTCATACGAAAAACTGAGCTTGTTACTAAAACAAAGGGTTAAAATAAAAAGGTTTTGGTGGGTGAAAGGGTGTTTGTTTTGGGTTATGAAATGAAAAGGTCTAGGCTCAAAGGGGTTAACTATGGGGATTTTGGGTAGGTGGTAAAAAAAGAAAAATAATGGTGTAGAAATGAAAAGGGTTAGTCCTAATGCCTCCATCATTTACATACTCGGGTTTAAGTTGGTAAGGACCAGGAATGTATTGTCGTGGCAAGTTCTAGAGTTATAAGAACCAAGCGGCTATTCACACAAGAAACGAAAAATGAGCATTTAGTTTAAAGATATGTATTTGTATGCTCAATAAAGACTCAAAACTCACTTTTGTGGGAATGGGTTTTTATGTGATCAAGTATATATAATAAAATTTTAACTAGACTTGTCATGTCGTTTCATAATTTTCTTATGTTGGTTTTTTTATCACGAGGCTATCGGTTGTAAATTTGTAAAAATATAACCTTTTTAGAACTTGAAATTCCCAAGTTAAACCTAGACAGGTAAAAAAAAATGAAAAAAATTTGGGGTGATTAGCGGTTCCAATAGAGTTTTGTGTAATGCTTGTAATTAGGACTTGCAAGATTCAAGGTTTTAGCATCCCCTCACACTTAAATTACACATTGTCCTCAATGTGTCCTAAAAATAAGTTTTTATGTTGATTGAATGTGTAAAAATGTGTGAAAAAACAAAAATTTGTGTTAATAGGCGTCTGGACACGGCCCCGTGGTGTCCGGGCACGGCCCCGTGTTCAGATCGCCAGTAACAAAATAAGTTAGAAAGAAACAGAAGCCTGGGCACGGGGGCGTGTTCAGTGAGCACGCCCCGTGTCCAGTTACCTGAACTGGGCATTTCTGCAGATGGTTGGGCACGGGGGCGTGTTGGGCGAGCACGGCCCCGTGCTGAACTTGCTGTAATGAAGAAAAATTTGTCTGGTGGCCCTGTTTTTGTGCATGGGGTGCTGGTTCAAGTTCCATCAGTATCCTTCACCATCCCGAGTGTGTTTTATCCATTTCAACATCATCCAAACACCAATTTAACTAAAAAACGTCATTCCATTGATAGAGAAACTTACATAATAGACCTAGAAAGTTGAAAACAAAGTAGAAAAATAAAAATTAAGGGTCTTAAATTAGATAGGTCAAGTGATACATAAAATCATCCTAAGGAGCTCTACTTCTACAATAAGAACCAAAATTTCGGAAATAGTTTTCCGGTATCCAAAAGCTTTGTAGAACTCCGAGCCGAGGGGTGTTCCCTAGATGTTGTTAAAGCCATTCTTCTATCTCTCTCGGGAGGAAGAAGGCGGCTTCATTTTCCTCAACATCTTGTGGAGGGGGAGTGACACCAACCGGAACCCCTTGTAGTATATCTCGAGGGGGTTCTGAATGTATGGTGTACCATTCGGCCGGAATGATGACTTCCGGTATCACATTCCATGCCCTTTGGGTGACAATCGGTACCAAAGGAGGAGAGGCGAGAATGTTCAACCTTTGGTGCAAAAGGTTGACCTCTCGAAGACATCCTTCTAGTCCCACCGTCAAATGATTAATACGGTCGACCAATGCTTCTTCCACCCCCGTCATCTCATTAATGGCCTCTCTTAAGGCGTAAATGTAGTTTACAAGAGAATCTTCAACCGTTGATGACCTTCTCCCTTGTCGGTTGTTTCTGGAGTGCGATGAAGATGTTCCGCTAGTTCTGCTCGCCATTCTGAGAAAACATACCGAAAAGAGTTCAATTTTATGGAAGCAGTACCTCGGACACGGCCCCGTGTTCAGATGTCTGCAGATTTTTGGGACAAGGAATCATGGAGTTTTAAATTATTTTTGAGGTTTTGAAAGCATTTTTAAGCAGAAATAACTTAAAACATTGTTATAGAACTTATTTTTAACATGATTCCTTGAACAAAAATCTAACAAACATCATCTTAAGCTTGGAATCATGGTGATTTCAAGCTCTAATGGAGGTATTGAGTGAAAAATTGAAGAAGAAGGTAATGGACAAAAGAGGAAAGGACAAGATGGTTGTTTAGAACCTTCTTTTAGAAAATACCTATGATGGTATATGAGAAGATTCTCCCAAATCTCTGTCCCTGGAATGGTTCAAATGTGCAGGATTCTTGGCTGCATTTATAGAAAACGACAGCACGCTGCACACGGCCCCGTGTCGGCTGGACACGGCCCCGTGTGCAGGCAAGATCCTGACACATTTTGTCCGTATTCTGACACGAAATCAGACGGGAATCTTTTGGTGGACACGGAGGCGTGTTGACCTGGACACGGCCCCGTGTCTAGAGGCTGTTCATGAAGTTTTGTTTATTTCTAAGGAATTCATCCAGATCGGGCGGTTCCTTACTGGATGGAACAACCCCAAAGTGCCTAAGATACCTTAATTGCTCTAGATTAAGACGAGAACGCAAGAGGTTGTCGGTGAGGGTGATTCCTATGCTATATGTAGGTGGACAAGTCCAACCCTTTCCCGGGCTCTCGTTAAAGGTGTATGCCGAATCGCTCAGGTCTATGTATGCACCGAACGAGGTCGATGGAGAGTCCTTCATGGCACAATCGGCACAGGGACAACTATCGCTCAAGTCCTCGCTATAGTTAGAGGTTACTTCGGGAACAACGAAGTTGTTTTTATTCGAATGTGATCCCAACAATTCTTCTTGGTTATCGTCTTGAGATAAATTATTGAAATCTATCCTAAGTTCTTTTAACCAATTAAGAATTAGATCTTCCATTTGAAATAGTTCATCAAAAAGCATTTCTCCTAGAAGATCCGGTTGAGAGCATTCGAGGAAGAGATAGGGATTATTTTTATTTTCGCCCCTCTTAAGGCTACAGGAAAACAATGGGTCTATATAATGGGGCTTATAATTTAGAAAATAACATTCTAATTCTTTATGGGAGCCGCCACATATTTGACACCACGCACCATAAGAGTGCCGAAAGTAAAAAATATCAGTATCACTCATGTTTGTGTCAGAAATTACCAACCGTCGGGATCTTACGGTTCTGTTTTCAGCAACTGAATCTTGGGCACGGGGTGTGTTGAGTGGGCACGGCCCCGTGTTCAGCTTACTGTCTGACTTAAAACAGAATTGCCAGTTCCAATGATTGGGTACGGGGCGTGTTCAGCGGGCACGGCCCGTGCTAAGTTCTGCAGAAGCAGAAAAATTAAGAAAATCCTAAAAAAACAGAAAAATTAGAAAAAAACGATTAGGTCGTTGATTCCTAACTTTCTTAAAATCCTTGTGTCCCCGGCAACGGCGTCAAAAACTTGATATGTGCGAGTGTGTATATGTTTTTAAGTATATTTTAAGCCCTTTTTACACGTTAGTCAAGTTTTAAATTTATAAAACACGATATTTTACTAACACCAAACACACATATGGGCAAGTGCACCCATCGTGAGCGTAGTATAGTGTTGGCAAGAAACCGAGGTCGTCCAAGGACACAAGAGTTTGGACCCCCGCCATCTAATACCGGTGGGTATTGAAGGAGGTCCTACTAAATTTGACCCAGGTCCTTGCAGGATCTATACACTGAACAAGGCAAGACTCTTACCAAATCGTTCCCTTAACCCCCGACCAGGTAGCCAACATATCTCTATATAGACCGTGGAGATATGAATGGTGAAAATCTTTTATTTTATATAGACAGTAAAATAATGCCAAAACACCACGGACAAACGATAAGGAAGAATCACTTTCAACATAAGAAACTAGTTATTAAAGTCATTAATACATAACCAAATAAAAAGTGTGAAAAGATTAAAAATAAAAAGTATTACACTAGACACTTGTCTTCACCAAGTGATGTAAGAGACTTAGGAACACATGGCCTTTGATTGTCAAGAACTCTTACAATCAATCTTGGATCCCGAGACGACTCACACGCTCTATGATGGACAATGGATGATGGTGGTGGATGGTGTTGTGATGGTGGTGGGTGGTGGGTGAAGTGTGAGAGAGGTGGTGTGCCAAGGTATGGTTTGCAAATGAGCCAAGCACCCCTATTTATAGGCTGAACAGAGGCTCGGGCACGGCCCCGTGTCCAATGGGCACGGCCCCGTGTCCACCTTCCTTCTCTTTCTTCATTAATTGCAGTTTTTCTGCATTAGTTGACCACGCCCCCGTGTCCGCTGGGCACGCCCCCGTGTGCAGAAGCGCATCTGTACTATCAAGATTTCCCCAGATTCTGCGAATCTTAGAGTTGACCACGGCCCCGTGTCTGCTGGGCACGCCCCCGTGGTGGGTGATAGAAGCTTCTACAGCTTTGTCTTTTCTACTGACACTTGGGCACGCCCCCGTGCTCACTGAGCACGGGGCGTGTTCAGCCTCCTGTCTTCTCGATTTTGCTTGGGAAGATGCTGTCGGGGGGTCGGGCATGCCACGTTTGTTCCTTTTCTTGTATTTATGTTAGATTTAGCTGTCTTTTTTGCTTCTTTTGTTCATTTGAGCTCATTTAATCCTGAAAATACAAAAGGAAGACAAAAACACACTTTTTCCAACATTAGTGCTAAAAAGGGTTAGCTTTATGCCACAATTGATGTAATTTATATGTTGCATTTTGCACACATCAAGCCCCCTCACACTAATGAGTAAAAACTATTTAAATAGTCTGCCTTTTTATTTAAAACACTATCAACTTCCTCACTATCTCCCTCACAAAGCTGCAATACCACCTCCTCTGCAACATCACGGAACTTAGCCACCAGAATAAATCTACTTCTTTCACCACCAGAAGTTAGCCGGAAAGTGCAGAAATTCGTCAAAATATGGCCGGAATTCGATTTTTATCCAATACTTCAACAAAAACACTAATAAATTTCACATTTATACACTAATAATAACAAAAAAACACTTATAGTAGCAAAAAAAACACTAAATAAATTTCACAATTTCAGTCAAATTTAGGTTTTACAAAACTACCATGAAAGTTAGGGACTTAGGGTTTACGATTGGGATCAGGTCAACTTACTGGTTTCACAGTTTGAAGCGCCGCCTAAAACCACCGTCTGGAACGCAGCTTCTGGCCTCTATCTTCGTCGTCTCCTACTCATTTTCTTTGGTGGGAAGATTAGGGCTGGAATGAGTAGCGGGAAAGGGGAGACAACAGCCAAGATAGAAGCGGGAATGTTTATGTTTATTTTTATTTTCAACTAGGGCTGGAATGAGTAGCGGGAAAGGGGAGACAGCAGCCAAGATAGAAGCGGGAATGTTTATGTTTTATTTTCAACTAGGGCTTCAAAGGGTGGGCCACAATTGATGATCCAAAGGTGTAAGTTTGTGATTTCTTTTGATTTTCCATCAAATTAGTAGTGGGAATGCTCGCGCTTTGCGACGGGTGTCCCAACTGATATCAGATTCATTTATGACGTCTATTACGAATCACAACCCATTCTGGGTTTCTAACACTTTATTCCATTCAACAAAAAATAGACGAAGAACCTATAACAAATTTTCATCATAACATCGAAAGTAGGTTTATTAACAACCTTATTAACATTAATGATATTAGGGAGCATAAATTTGTACATGTCCATATACTTCGATCCAATCTCGTTCTCAAAAAATATACTTTAATGATACACGTCCATGGGGCTGAAGTTGCTTTGACCGCGCTTTCTCCACAAGCTCCTTCCATTTCTCGGATAGCAGATAAAGATCCAACTACAATACCACACAAGAAAATATTAGACTCCTAATGTACAACTTGTAAAAATATTAGTGATCAAGAAACAAAAATCACGCAAACCATCACACACCTTATCAGCATCTTGAAGAACAGGGGTAGGGTATAAACAAGCCTTGATGGTCGAGAGCTACTTGTTATCGGCTCGATTAAAATCACGAACGAACCGAGCTTTAACGAGCCCGAGCCCAAGCTCGAGCCTGAGCTTTAGTACCAGTTTTATCCAATTTAACCCTCGGTTTAGAACATAGTGAATAGAGTTTTAATAATCCAAAGTATTATAACTCATTAGTTGTAAAAATTCATACCAATAATTTAATCGATTACACCGAAATCCCCAAAAGTGGGTACCGGCACCGAATATACCTGGTACGGTATGGCTCGGTACCGGTTGGTACTGGTACAAAACCGGTATTTGAGGGTTAAAACCGATGAATACTGGTGCCAAACCGGTACCGAAAATACACCCGGTTTGGTAAATTTGATATTGGTACTGGTACTGGTACCCGATACCATTTGCTCATTCCTTAGTGATGTTACTATTCATTCAATTCTATTTTTATTACTATTCATTCAATTCTGTTTTTAATAAATAGGTTAATATTTAGCATAACTAAGGAGGATGCAAATAATATATAGCTCAGAATATTACAAAAGTCGGAAACCAACTGGACTAGTTCGGGCATACTACTTATTCTATAGTATAGACCTGGACTGAAAATGAATTCTTAACGAAGAGATGACCGATTCACGGGTTGAACATGAATTCCCGTCAAGAACAGTCACCGAACGAACGGGGTGATTCCCATCCGAACGAATGACTAAGGCTTGTTGTGGTTCTATTGTTTGACGTGGGGTCATACCGTCTCGGTTCAATCGCAAAACTTTCTAAACTTAACTGATTTTACAAATCTCTCGACTCGAACAAGTCGTTCGGACGAACGGCCATCCGATCGGATAGCCACCCGATCGAATGGCTATCCGGCCCAATGACTTGTGTTATTAAATACTTAAACAATTTCAAAGTTTCAAAGTTCCCAGTCTCCACTCGGATTGCCATTCGAGCGGACAGCCATCCGTCCGGATGACAGTCCGACCGGACGACCTGAAGGGTAGAGACATTCCAAGTCTTTTTAAATGCTACAACAAAAACTTCAAAGTTCACATCATACACAAACACATCCATCCCAAACGGATAACCCTCCGAGCGAATGGTCATCCATCCGGGTGACCATCCGTCCGGAAGGTCATCCGATCGGATGACTATCCGTCACTTTTCTCACTCGCCTCGTTTTACGCACCGTTCAACGCTCATACTGTCGTACTGTGTTCAGCCTAATCTCTCAGCGCTCCCTTCAATCCAAGACTGTTTTTATTCATTAAACACGATCTATGAGTATACTCGATCCCTTTTTGCTTTAAGCACTTTTGGGTGATACATACGTTACTTATATTCAACTCACAATCGACACACAACGCAAACACTTTTATACGCTAACCGCTCTGCATGTTATACGTGTTATTCGATGAATACTAGTAGGTTATGTTTACACAGTGATTGTTGCCTGACACCTTAACAACGATAGTACTATAGTTTGGACTCAGCACATGTCGTGGACAGGGGTTGTTAAGGGCTTTTCTTCACGTGTCACAGTGGTGATATGTGTTGCGCATTCTACAACTCGCAGTCACGTCTGTGCATATTTCATTATCGATAACCTAACTGCTTCACATTATACATGTTACATGCTGGTTATGCGTAAATCGCTTTCGCTACTATTATTCTATCAAACTTGTATGCTCACCTTTACACTATGTGTATTGACTTTTATTTTAACGTATGTGTCAGGTGTTTAGGATGCTTGCTTGCTGTGATGAAATCAAGTCTAGGGGAGTCTAGAAACAAATAAACAATTTATGAGTTGTCGAAACTATGATTTGTCTTTGAGAACAACTTGTCTGTAATAACTGCTTTATTTTGATATGTTATGGTATGGGACGTAACGTTTAAAATATCTGGTAATTTGGTTGTTATGGATTCTTTTGGACAATCTGTTTCACTCAGTGTCGCACCCCGATGTTTCCGCCATCGGTTGGGTGTGACAATTACATAGTACAGAATCGTATCGTACAATATAGTATATTATAGTATAGTATAGTATATTACGATATAGTACAATATAGTATAGTGTAGTGTAGCATATGATCATATCGTATCTTACAATATAGTATAGTATAGTATAGTATCGTATACTATATACTATATAGTATAATATATTATAGTGTAGTATTGTATAGTATATGATAGCATCGTATTGTATAGTATAGTGTAGTGTTGTATAGTATAGGACCGTATCGTATCGCACAATGTAATATAGTATACTATACTATACTATATCGTATAGTGTAGTGTCGTGTCATGTTGCGTCGTGTCGTGTAGTGTCGGGTCGTGTAGTGTAATGTAGGATTGTATCGTCTGGTACTGTATAAGATTGTATCGTATGGTACAACATAGTATAGTATCATATAATATATGGTATAGTGTGGTATGAGGTATGATATAGTACAGTACAGAATCGTAGGGTCAATTGCCACAAATTTTCGACAAATTTGTCATTTTATAATTTAAAATTATATGTGTTTTCTAAATTGATAAATTAAAATAACCTTTTTGTAGGAAATCTGTAGCAACTGATGTTCATTTGCTACAAATTTTCGACAAACTTAACATTTTATATTTTCAAACTATGGTTTTTTTCTATAAACAACTGTTTTGTAGGAAATTTGTAGCAACTTGTGTCAATTTGCTATAAATTTCCGAAAAAAATATTATTTTATTTTTTAAAATTATCTATTTTTCTAAAATTGATAAATAACATAACTTTTATTTTGTAGGAAATTTGTAGCAACTTGTGTTAATTTGCTACAACTTTCTAACAAATTTAATATTTTATTTTTCAAAATTATGTTTGATAGCCTTTTTGTAGGAAATGTGTAGCAACTGCTGTCAATTTTCTACAAATTGCCGACAAATTTATTATTTTATTTTTTAAAATTATCTATTTTTTCTAAAATTGATAAATAACAAATAACATAACTTTTTTTTGTAGGAAATATGTAGCAACTGGTGTCAGTTTGCTACAAATTTCTGACAAATCTAATATTTTATTTTTTGAAATTATGTTTCCTTCTTAATTTGTTGAATAATACCCTTTTTGAAGGAAATTTGTAGCAACTTCGGTCAATTTCCTACAAATTGCCGACAAATTTATTATTTTATTTTTTAAAATTATCTATTTTTCTAAAGTTGATAAATTACAAATAACATAACTTTTTTTTTGTAGGAAATTTGTAGAAAATGGTGTCAATTTGCTACAAATTTCCGACAAATCTAATATTTTATTTATTTAAATTATGTTTTCTTCTTAATTTGTTGAATAATTGCCTTTTTTTAGGAAATTTGTAGCAACTGCTGTCAATTTGCTACAAATTTCCGACAAACTTATCATTTTATTTTTTAAAATTATATATTTTTCTAAAATTGATAAATAACAAATAAAATAACTTTTTTTGTGGGAAATTTGTAGCAATTTGTGTCTATTTGCTACAAATTTCTGACAAATTTAATATTTTATTTTTTAAAATTATGTTTTCTTCTTAATTTGTTGAATAATAGCCTTTTTGTAGGAAATTTGTAGCAACTGGTGTAAATTTGCTACAAATTTCCGACAAATTTGATATTTTATATTTTTTAAATTATTTATTTTGTTGTAGTTACAAATAATATATCATTTTATAATTTTTGTCGGAATTTTGTCGAAAAGGTTATAAATTTTGTTACGAAATTGCTACAAATGCTTATTATGTGGCAATTTTGTAGGAAATTTGTGGAAAAGTTTTGGGTTTTTTTTTTCTTTTTTTTTTCAAAAAATTGTAGAAAAATTGTAAAAAAATTGAGTTGTGGGAAATTTGTAGGAAACTTTTGTAGGAAAAAATATAGTTTTCTAGTAGTGACTTACCCATTTAGATTACGGTGGAGGTATCCATACATGACCACCACCCACCGTCCACGTCCACCACCACCGTCCACCACCCACCACCACCGTCCATACACCACCCCCAGTTTATTTTAGAAGTCTACATACTTTAAAAAATAAATAGCCTTCTTCTTGCAGACTGCAAAGATTTATTTAATCAATGTCATTCTTCTTGCAGACGGCAAATGTTTATTCTAAAAAAAATATATATGTTGCATCATTCTAATTCTATTCTAATTTTCCTCAGGGTATTTTAATTTTTTTACTTTAAATTAAAATACCCCGAGGAAAATTACATATAAAAGATTTATTTGTCAATTACATAGGAAGAGTTAATCCTCTTCCATGTTAAGAAGAGTTGTCCCTATGAGACATATGAGACATCTTGTGGTAAGGTGTCTCTCATTTGTTCTAGAGGTGAAATATGCGTGGTTAATAGGAGTATATTAGGATTAGGAGTTATTAAAAGGAAATTCATCATTGAATATCACTAGATACAGATAATATATTACAAATAATAGTAGATCTCATTTATTAAAAACAAATCGTTTTGTAAACAATTTCTTAATGAGAATTAATTAATATTAATGAACAAACTAAACATACAAAAGCACCACAACCTATTATCTCATGATAAGTTACATTTTCTAGGGTAAAAGAACTAGTGGATTGAAAAAGGAAAAAATAAAAACTACAGTCGCCAACAAAAATAATAAATCATTTAAAAATTTGCAAATATAAAATATTCCATTTTGAGTAATTCACATATACGTATTTTCAAATAAATCTTTCTACATATGTTAAGAAAACGAATTTAAAAACTTCTCATTCGAATTTAAAATTTTAATAGAGTAAATTATTATTTTGACCCATGTGGTTTAACCAGTTTAACCCTTTTAGTTCGAAAAAAAATCTTTTAACATATCAGAAAACCCTGAGATTGCATTTTATAATGGTTTTGGCCAGCGGCGGACTTATAATTTGTTCTATGGGGATGCGGAATATTTTTAAAGATTTTAGGCCCCTAGGTATATTAAAAAAAATCCGGTTCATATCGGGGTGGGATCGGGTCGGGTCATGTAAAACAAAAAAAACATCAAACTAAAATTTATATAACCATCTGAAACACGTCAAACGTCATTACATACATGTTCAAAATTGTGCCTACGGATTTTCAGTTTTTGAAATATATAACATCATGTATAGCTACTTTCCTAATGGTTCCTCTTGAGAGATCTCGCCAAAACTTCCCGACTCATAGTTCCTATCACATATCAATCGATCCATAAGTTCATAAAAAACACTAAACACTTAAACAAAGTAAACACTCATGTTCAACCATAGTCCATAATTTTCAAGCCCTAGTAAAGTCTAGAACAACAAAAAAAAACTTTAAAACAACAAAATAGTGCTACTAAAGTCTAGAACAACAAAAAAAATACATCAAAACACATAAAATTTCAAACCCTTTTAACACATTTATAACTTTATTTCTTCTAAAAAACCACATAAAATAGCAAAAAAAATATAAAAAAACGAAGGTACCTCATTAAATTTTAGATTCCGGGTGATGGGTTGGCCGGAATCAAGCTTTTCCGGTGAGAATACAGTCGCTGCCGTCGTACCTGTTGACTGCTTACGTGCGTCGGTCGCTGTGCGATTAGAAAAGGGAGATCGGGAGAAAGAATTGGAAAGGGTGGTTGGGTTGGGTTATTTTATTTAACTTCAAATATAATTGGGTTAGGTTAATTGGGCTTGGGTTACAATGGAATATTTATTGGGCTAATGGCTAAATTGTTAAGTGAAAGTTATTGGGTTAAATTGTTAAGTAAAGTGGTTAAAGAATAATTATAGAGTAAATTACAAGTTTTGTCCTTTATGTTTACATCAAATTGCAGGCGTTGTCCTTTTGGCCAAAAGTTTACAGGCGGTGTCCTTAACCTTTCAAAATCTTGCACGTTTTGTCCTTTAGGCCAAACCTGGTTAGAAATCTCATGCTTGTCATGTGCAATGCACATGAGGGTACAATGGTCTTTTTCTCTCTCAACCCTTTCTATTCCCCAATTTAAAACCCTCACTCCCTTTTCTCCAACCTAGTTGTGTGTGTTCTGTAGAGAGAGAAATGGGGTAAAGAGAAACAGTGATGATGGTTTAGGGTTGTAAAGATTGTAAACGGCGATGGGTTATTATCGGCAGGACCGACAGGACCAGGTGTATCTGTAAATGCATCTTTCGTATACCGATACTGTTCTCTTGCGTTATTTCTTGATATTTTAGGCTTTGACCTAAACATGTAGTCAAACTTTTGTTCTTGCAGATATGGGATACAGCTGGACAAGAAAGATTTCAGAGCCTTGGAGTTGCTTTCTACCGACGTGCAGATTGTTGTGTTCTTGTGTATGATGTGAATGTGCAAAAGTCATTCGATAATCTCAACAACTGGAGGGAAGAATTCCTTATTCAAGTACACTGACAAAAAATACGCGGATTAAATTCAAATGTATTGAGTGTAAGACCCAGCAATGTGTTTCATGAACTGATTGCAAAAAAAAAAAATGTTGCAGGCTAGCCCTTCGGATCCGGAAAATTTCCCGTTTGTTGTTCTGGGTAACAAAGTTGACGTTCACGGTGGCTATGAAAAATTGTCGATGATGTGTTATGCGATTCCGACGATATTGTCCGACCTCCGATGGCCGGAAAGAGTGGAGGTTGGAGAAAAGGGACTGGGGGTTATAGATGGGGGAATAGAAAGGGTTGAGAGGGAAAAAGACCATTGTACCTCTGACAAGAATTAACTGAGATTTCTAACCAGGTTTAGCCTAAAGGACAAAACGTACAAGATTTTGAAAGGTTAAGGATACCACCTGCAATTTGATGTAAACAGAAAGGACAAAACTTGTAATTTACTCATAATTATATAAACTAGGTTATATTTTGATAAAAATCAGTGTTTACAAGTTTTTTTTGCGGTTCACGAGCCAAGCCAAGCCGAACCGAGCGGAGCGGCTCACTTAAAACCAAGCCTCAAATCAAGCGAGCATTTTTCGAGTAGTAAATATTCCGAGTGAGCGTCGAACGAAGTTCGAGCGATTTAGACAATCGTGTCGCCCCAAATAAATTTGCTGAGATAGATAGTGACAGTGTTTGGTCTCAATTTTTTATGTCTTTAAAAACATACACATTTCGTGACATAATATTTTTCTTATGAATTACAATGTTGTGGATGACGAGGCGATAATCATATTGCACGAACAAATACGTTGAGAGCAGGAGATGATCGACTTAGATAACATGATGAAACATTGAGGCGATGAGCATCCTATCGTTTATCGGTTTAGGGTTTAACTTTTAGATTTGATATTAATTTTTTTTATTGGCGTGGTTGGGCTAGTATGTATAGTTGTAAATTTATATATAGCGGACCAAAATCTAATAGAGTGGTATATATAAAACTATAAATTTAATTTATATTCAAGTATATATGTATGTATAATGTGTGTGTATATATGTGTAATTTATATTTGTGTATATATATACTATTTAAAAATAATAATTCGAGCTGAACCGAGCCGAGCGGACCTTTGCTCATGCTTGGCTCGTTTGCAAACCGAACCGACCAGAGCGGCTCGTTTACAATCGAGCGTCAAATCAAACGAGCAATTTCCGAACAAACGTCGAGCGAGCGATTTGAACGGCCCTACTTTCTACCGACGTGCAGATTGTTGTGTTCTTGTGTATGATGTGAATGTGCAAAAGTCATTCGATAATCTCAACAACTGGAGGGAAGAATTCCTTATTCAAGTACACTGACAAAAAATACGCGGATTAAATTCAAATGTATTGAGTGTAAGACCCAGCAATTTGTTTCATGAACTGATTGCAAAAAAAATGTTGCAGGCTAGCCCTTCGGATCCGGTAAATTTCCTGTTTGTTGTTCTAGGTAACAAAGTTGACGTTCATGGTGGCTATGAAAAATTGCCGACGAGTGTTATGCGATTCCGACGATATTGTCCGACCTCCGATGGCCGGAAAGAGTGGAGGTTGGAGAAAAGGGACTGAGGGTTATAGATAGGGGAATAGAAAGGGTTGAGAGGAAAAAAGACCATTGTACCCTCATGTGCATTGCACACGATAAGAATTAACTGAGATTTCTAACCAGGTTTGGCCTAAATGACAAAACGTACAAGATTTTGAAAGGTTAAATACACCACCTGCAATTTGATGTAAACAGAAAGGACAAAACTTGTAATTTACTCATAATTATATAAACTAGGTTATATTTTAATAAAAATCAGTGTTTACAAGTTTTTTTTATGAATTCAAAAGATTTTTTTCTAAGGGGGCGGTTGAAAATTCCAAGGGGTGCGGTTAAAATTTTTCAAGAGGTGCGGTCGGGATTTTGTACGAAATATAACCCTAAAATATATTTTTTCAAATGGGTGCGGCCGCCCACTCACACCAGTGGCTAGGTCTGCCCCTGGTTTTGGCTCCTAACACTAACCATGTTACTTTTTTCTAGATAAACCTAAGGTATTATGATTCTTTTATAGCTTGGAGGCTGTTTATGTAAGTTATAAAGTTCTTTTAATATTTTTATTTCTATAATTTCTTAATATTTTTATTTCTTTATTTCACGATTATTATTTAGCATAATACGTTTTACATATACACATAAATACATATTTCTTTAACAAGTTTTTTTTTATAAATTTCGTTTAAAAAATTGTTTTTAACCTTTATAAAACCATTTATCGTTTTTAAAATTGTTCCTCTTTAAACTGTTTGTTTTTAAAATCGTTCTTTTTTAAGAACTCATTTTTTTTATAAATTGAACAATTCATTTATTTACCATTCTTTTTAGAACCATATTTTTTTAACTTTTTTTAAACAATTAATTTTTAAATACGTTCATTTTAAAGCCGTTTATTTTTAAAGCGTTTCTTTTATAACCATTTTTGTAAAGCGTTACTTTTATTTTTAAATCGCTATTTGAATCGTTTATCCTTTTTAAAATCCTCCATTTTTTGACTATTTGTTTGTTCGAAATTTGTTCATTTTTTAAATATTTTGTTTACTAAAATCATTCACTTTTTGAAACCTTATACTTTTATCATAATTTTTAATACCATTTTTTTATAAATGTGGTTTTTTTAAATCTTCGAAAAAACGTTCATTTGTTTAAAATTGTTCATTTTTTACCTTTCGTTTTTTTAACAATCGTTTTTTAAACTTTGTATTCTGTAAATTGCCGATAAAAAAATTGTTAAAGAAATATGCATTTATTTGTATTTAAAACGTATTTTGTTAAATACTAATCATGAAATAAAGAAATAAAAAAATTAAGTAATTACACAAATAAAAATATTATAAGAACTTTGTAACTTACATAAACAGTCCTAAGCTATAAAAGGATTATAATACCCTTAGACTTAGCTAGAAAAAAAGTAGTATGGTCAGTGTTAGGGGTCAAAACCGTTATAAAATGCATCTCAGTGTCTTATATGTCAAAAGATTCCTTTTTAAACTGAAAGGGTTAAACTAGTTAAACCAAAAGGGCCAAAATAGTAATTTACTCATTTTATGCCCATGGCATTATAGCCTAGTGGTATCTTGGTGGTGGGATAAGGCTTATGATCAATAGGTCATGGGTTCGATTCTCACAAGGGGAGTTTTCCTAGATTTATTGGGTTTCCTCTTGAATTGGTGTATAAGCATTATTGACTAGTGGAGATGGATATGATCGGGTGGTTCCGCTAGTGGCACGATGATACTCTAGTGGTCTGTTAGTGATCCAAATTTGCCCTTAAAAAAAATATTTTATCATCGGAAAAGACAAAAAATACCTATTTATGTCTAGGTGTTCTGCCGTCTTTACTCGATTACTCAGTTGTTTCCCACTAATATCTTGACTCATTGTTCTACACTCGTATGATTCTTATTGCCGTCCAATGAACACAAAGTCACACACCTTATAAACACAAAACACACACAAGTCCTAAACACCTCTTAATATGTCTAGACCACAAGCTTTTGAATTTTGATGTAACAAACACCAAGCCATCTTCCATGATCATGGACCATGACCAAGAACCCAATCACAACACCGACGAGTATTACAACTATGACTACGAAGAGATTGTTTCAAGCAGCGGTTGTGGTTGTTTCCGCCTTTTTTCTTACTTTGGTACGCGCCATCAAGATGGAGAAACGACATCATTTATCTACCACAGGCCGGGAGATGTTTTGGATAACAACGGTTGGTTGATGAACCGGTTCAAGAACATGAAGGAGTTTTCAGAGGTTGTGGCGGGCCCGAAATGGAAAAACTTCATTAGAAGGTTTAGCAAGAAACCGAAAAAGGGGAATTCTTCATTTCAATATGATCCCGAGAGTTATGCTCTTAATTTTAATGATGGTGGTGGTGGTGGCGGTGGAGACGATGATGCATTGCCTTATAGTTTCTCCACAAGATTCGCTCCTCATTCGAGATCTATGTCAAGTTGATTGTTTTTACTTTACAATTTTTGTTCATTTACATGCTCTTAATTCATTTTTTTTCTTGTAAAAAAATGAAACTTGTTATCGAAACTTCAAATGAGATTTTGTTGCATTCAATAGCTATATACAGACAGGTGACAATCACGATGGATTGAATTGCGGAACCGAACAACTCGTTTGTTCATACCAAACACATCACAGATGGGTTGAATTGTTGGACCGAACAACTCGTTTATTCATACTAAACACATCATGTAAATAAGTTTAAAACAACTTATGTTGAACGGGTTGACGTTACATGTCTATCTGAACACGGATCACAAGTACCAAATAAGTAAATGTAGATATCTCAATGTATCAAACAATCGAAAAAATAGAAAACACCATGGTTCTATGTATCAAATAAAGTAGATCTTGCTGAAATGCAAGTTCACCAAATGCTTCAATCTCTTAAACAGAGAATCTCACAATCTTGCCGACGTACATAAGCATTCTTAACAACAAAAAGCAAAAAAACAGAACTAATTCGCCCTAGGAGCAGCCCATTCAACACTCAAGATAAGATTATCATACCCATACCCATTCAGCTTAGCAATAGCTCTTTCACCATCTTCCCTCCTCACAAAATTAACAAACCCAAACCCTCGGCTCATACCCGTCTTCTGATCCATAGCAACATAAACCCGCGACACACTACCAAACGGGCGGAACAGCTCAAGCAAGTCAGGCTCACGGGTATCCTCTGAAAGGTTATTGACCCGGACAGAGTTCTCATCGTTCCTACGTCTCATGTCAGCACCACCAGCAGGAGTTCTGACGGCACCAGCACGCATGGTGGGTGGGACATATGCACCGCCTTTGCTGGGACCGAAAGCACCTGACTCTGCAGGGTTAGGGTTCGGGTTCTCGACGAAGGTTTCGCTGGGCTGGGCCAGATCCTTGTATGGGCACTTTGAGGTCCAATGGTCACCTTTCTTGCCACATGTTCTGCATACCATAAGAACCGCACCTCCTTTTGACATTTGAGCCAGTGGGTCTCCGGATGCGTTGGACTCCTCAGCTTTTGAACCTGTTTGTTACAGAGTCAGCTCACAATATCCATATGTAAATAGTCAGCATCATTCAAACTAAATTAAGTGTTGGCACATAATATTCATAAGTAAATAGTCAACGTCATTCAAACAAAATAAGTGGAGGACGGTTAATCATGCATCATGTGGTGGCGTTGATAGCTGAAAGACAAAAGGGTACATGCACTAATCGGTCTTTGTCCCGATTGCCGAGTGTTATGTGCCTTATGTCCAAGGCTTGATGCAAAACTACTATCGAGCTGGGGGTCTCACTGGAAGCAGCCTCTCTATTCCTACGGGGTAGAGGTAAGGCTGTCTACATCTTACCCTCCTCAGACCCTACCTTTGCTTTGCTATTGGTGGGATTTACTGAGTATGATGATGATGATGATGATGATGATTCAAACAAAATAAGTTAAGACAAACTTTCCAAGAATTTAATTAATATTATATTATTTTTATTGTAATACAAGCTAATGATACGTCAGCTAACATACTGACAATCATCTAAATCTAAAAAACCTTCAAACAAGTTATGAACAAGAAAAAAATGAAAAAAAGAATCGACAATTACTTTGCCATGACCTCCTGCTATGAACACTATCAATATCCTTAGGGATCTACAATGTATACAACTGATAAAACCTATGCGTATGCATTGTCACAGCTTAGCAAAAAAAAGGTACGTAATTATGTACATGAGCGTATGCATTCTTTATAAACGATCGCTAGAGTTTAACTTCAAGAAAATTAACATAAAATGAAAAATATTGAAACGCAAATAAAAAGGTTTAATTTAGAGCTGCAGTCACCAAAGTGTAACAACTTTACATGATTTAATCACATTATAATGTTATATACTAGACAACTTTTGTTATTCAAGTCATCAAAATTTTGAAATCGCTTATGTAGTTTACTCAGTCACTCATCTTTACAAAAAACAATCACTTTGTAAAAATGTACCTTTGTAATCATTGTGTCTTTTGGAATAGGTTATCGGGTCGACAAGTAGCAAGCACAATAGCTAAAGAAAGTGTATACTGAAACTCTCAAAGTGGCCATCTATATACAGTGTGTTACATTTTGATAATGATACATGTGTGTAACTGTATATATGCATATGCACATGTAAATTCGTATTTATGTATGCACATTAATTTGGATATAGGTTAAAGTCTAGAGAACTTGACAATAATGGCCACCTCGTGCTTAATACTTTCTAAAGTTATTGTACTCAAAAAAGTCTTAGGGACCCAAATAACCAATTTTAAACATAACAATTTGCCAAAAATGCACATTACACAAAACGACCGTATCAGAAAAATTGAGAGACTTGCATAACTAATTTTAAAAATTCAGTGACCCAAAGCCAAACAAGGTTATATAACACAAACTCGCATAGTGATAACTTTGAAAATGTGAGTAACCCACACACAACTGATTTTAAAAGTTCAGCAACCCGAAATCCCGAATAACCACAAAAAAGTGCATCACATAAAGCTAGCATCTTTATGAAGCTCGTTACACTTTAACTCTTTTAATCAATATTAATACATCTAAGCAGAGTGACTCGTATGATCAGTTTCAAACTCTAGTAACTTGAATGACCAAAACAGAGTATGACACACAAAGTGAACATTTTTATGAAGTACTTTCCACTTTGATGACTTTAACCCTAAGACAATTGTACAAAATCTAAACAAATAATCAAACCCAAAACTAAATATGCACGAATAAAATCAACATTAAAAACTTATTTTTAAGCTATTTAAAGCATGTTACGAAACCATGTTGAATTGAAAAAAGTCACCGAAAATAATCCCGAATTCATGGAACTTGATTATTCTTTTCAAGCATTCTAAAAATGCACGAATAAGATCAACATTAAAAACTTATTTTTGAGCTCTTTAAAGCATGTTAAGAAGAAAGTGGAACAGAAACAAAATGTGAAAAAATCAAAAAATGTTCAAAGTGAAAATAAAAGATCATCAGTTCAATCATCTAATCGTGATAAAAAATCACAAAAAGTTGAAAATCAAAACTCAAAAACAGTTGGTAATAAGTGGTGCAAGTTTGACCACAGTGCTCAAAAGCCAAATCCAGCAAACAAGAAGAGAAATGATTATCACCAAGCCAAACAGTGCTATGATCTGAATGTTTGGACTGAAAGTGGTGATTTGTACGATAACAGAGTGTGTTACACTTGTGGTGTGAGAGGACACATTGCAGTTAACTGCCGGAGTTTGAGTTTTGAGAAGAGAAGATGCTTTGAATGCAATATCAAAGGTCACATTGCCAGAGATTGCTCAATGAGATCAAAGGGAAGATCGAGGGTTGAATCTCAGAAAATGGCAAAGAAACCAGTCAATGTCAAGCCCAAAGAACAGAAAGTTCAAGAACCTAAAGTTCAAGAACAGAAGATTCACGAACAGAAAGTGAAGCTTTCACAAGGGCAGAAAGACAGACTGAGGAAGAAGAGAAAGAAAGCGAGGGAGTATCTGGAAAAGATTTTGTCCTCGGGTATGAAACCATGTTGAATTGAAAAAAGTCACCGAAAATAATCCCGAATTCATGGAACTTGATTATTCTTTTCAAGCATTCTAAAAATGCACGAATAAGATCAACATTAAAAACTTATTTTTGAGCTCTTTAAAGCATGTTACGAAACCATGTTGAATTGAAAAAAGTCACCGAAAATAATCCCGAATTCATGGAACTTGATTATTCTTTTCAAGCATTCTAAAAATGCACGAATAAAATCAACATTAAAAACTTATTTTTGAGCTCTTTAAAGCATGTTACGAAACCATGTTGAATTGAAAAAAGTCACCGAAAATAATCCCGAATTCATGGAACTTGATTATTCTTTTCAAGCATTCTAAAAATGCACGAATAAGATCAACATTAAAAACTTATTTTTGAGCTCTTTAAAGCATGTTACGAAACCATGTTGAATTGAAAAAAGTCACCGAAAATAATCCCGAATTCATGGAACTTGATTATTCTTTTCAAGCATTCTAAAAATGCACGAATAAAATCAACATTAAAAACTTATTTTTGAGCTCTTTAAAGCATGTTACGAAACCATGTTGAATTGAAAAAAGTCACCGAAAATAATCCCAAATTCATGAACTCGGTTATTCTTTTCAAGCAAACAAAATCACATCTAATGATTCTAATCATCAATTCAAAGCACAAATCTCACAACAGAACATATCTAGGCCATAACAAAAACACATCAATAATAATTTTCGGATCTCGAAACAAATTACCTGGAGCCCTAGGTCGCTCAAAGATAATTTCCTCAGTAGAGACCATAGTCAACCTAGCACCAACATCCTCATGAACAGCATCACCAAACTTAGCCCAAGACCGCCTCTCCACGGCGCGCTTGCTGAGCCGCGCATTCGCAAGCTTACGCACACGCGTGGTGGTAGTTATCTTAACCCGGTCACCCTCGTCATTAAACTTGTACTCAATCACCTTCTTCAAACCGTGCTCATCCGGTCCAATCACCTGTTTCGGCGGCAACAAGAAGTCGTAATCACTTCCGTCATCCTCTTCTTCTAGTTCGCCCCATCGCGGCTTCTGAGCAGGTGCAAGATTATCGATCGCCATGGCTGCTGTAAAAGTGAAACAATCTGCAAATACTAATCACAAAACGATTGATTACGCAATCGATATGAAATCTTTTTGAAATACTTTAACAATTAGGATAAATAGGTTGTTAAATCTATCAAAAAGAACTAGAGTTTGCTATCAGTAGGAATAATATAACGTAATGAAGCATTAAAACATGAATTATTAAATATACATAAAATTGTGAATCAATTGAATAAAATTAGGGTTTGTAAATGTGATGAAAAATTTGTTTTTTTTTTAATCGGTTAATCTGGAAAATTATCAAAAAGTTTTAACAATTAAAAAACCCTAAGACGTGAACGATTAAGAATAAATAGATTGTTGAATCAATCGAATAGAATTAGGGTTTGTAATTAATGAAAAAAGATTGATTCCTCAATTAACCTGGATATTATCGAAAGCTTTTAACGATTAAAAAACCCTAAAACGTGAAGATAAATAGGTTAGGGTTTGTAAAGCATGAATAACGAAGAAGACGAAGGGAGATGGGGTACCTTATCGGAGTGTTGTTTGCTCAGACGGACGGCGGCGTATGTATGAGTTTAAGTTGCTAGTCGCTGTGCACCTATTTCATATTTTATATATTATATTTCCTTGTTTCCCACAAGAGACACTTACCGTATACAATATGGTAAAGTAAAAAACGTTGAAACCGGTTCATCGCACCCTAATCTCTTCACTCTAAATCGTAACGTAACTGTAATGAGTTTAATCAGAGTTCGTTTAAACCGGCTTCCTACGTTTTTAGGTTAAGAATAAGGGTGCTCGCGAGTTTGCACCCCTATTCTTAACCTAAAAACGTAGGAAGTCAGTTTAAACGAACTATGATTAAACTCATTCCAGCGACATTAAGATTTAGAGTTAAGAGATTAGGGTACGATGAACCGGTTTCTACATTTTTTACTTTACGATATTGTGTACGATAACTTCCTCTATGGAAACAGGAAATATAATATATAAAATCTGAAATTGGTGCACAGCCACTAGCAACTTAAACTCATACATACGCCGCCGTCCGTCTGAGCAAACAACACTCCGATAAGGTACTCCATCTCGCTTCGCTTTCTTCATTATTCATATTGATTACAAACCCTAATTCGAGAAAAAGCTCGAAAAGAGTCGAGCTTTATCAAGCCCGAGCCAAGCTTGAGTCTAAAACTAAAATAAAGCTTGTCGAGCCCGAGCTAGATTCTGGCATGTGAAGCTAATCGAGCCTTATCGAGTCTTAGTGTAATGTTAGTTTTTTTTCATAATTAATAGCATTTACTCCTTATTTAAAGTTGTCTAGTAAACGAGCCGAGCTGAGCTTATTTAAACTTTTTAATAAGCCGAGCCATACTTATAAATAAACTTGTTTAGTAAACCAGCCCGAGCCCGAGCTTCACTTATCTAGCTCGCGATCCTAAACGAGTCTATTATTTTTATTATTCTTATGAGTAAATTGAGGTTTTGGTCCCTGTGATTTAGTGCTTAGTTCTATATTTTACAAAATTCAAAAGTCTTGCAATTTACATACAAAGGTTTCCATTTTATTGCAATTTAAGTCCACTACACTAACTCCATCCATATTCATGTTAAATCCAGGTGAGCATTTTGGTAATTAACCATCTCAATTGAAAGAAAACAAATATTATTTAAGTATAAATTCAATAAATTGTTACCATAAACTGAACTCCTTTGATTCACTTTCGTAGGAGAAAAATCTTGTAGATGGGCTCAAAATAAAAACAAGTCGATATTTGAGTGGAGTTATGATAGGAAGTTTATTTGGCTAAGAAGGCTAGGAAGTGATATTGACCATCCATTTAGTTAATCAAGGGCTAAGATTAAATCAGAGAAATTGAAGAGAAGAAAAGAGGCGCGTGAGTTTGTTTAGGGGTATTCTAGTCAATCCAAGCCAATAGTTTCTCTCTCCTCCAATTCCTCCCCATTTTTTAAACGTTAATAACTCTTTCATACGACATTATTTTTTTATAAAAATTTCACCAAAAAAACGAGCGCTTTTTTTTATTTTTAAAACGAGTATACTATTGCTATATTTTCGAAAAAATTTTTCTAAAACTCAGTTGCGTAAAACGCAATGGAAAAAACCCAGTTGCGTAAAACGCAATGGAAAAAAAACCTAAAAAATGACATTTTTCTAAAACGCAATGCACAAAAAACACAAAGAAATGTCTTATTTGTAAAACGTAATGGCCAGAAAACACAAAAAAATGTCTTATTTCTAAAACGCAATAGCCTAAAAACTCAAAAGAAAATGTACTTTCTAAAACGCAATGGACTAAAAACACATAAAATGTGTTTTACCTAAAACGCAATGCACCAAAAACACAAACAAATGTCTTATTTCTAAAACGCAATGGCCAGAAAACACTTAAAATGTCTGTTTTCTAAAACGCAATGGACTGAAAACACATAAAAAGTGTTTTACCTAAAACGCAATGCACAAAAAACACAAAGAAATGTCTTATTTGTAAAACGCAATGGCCAGAAAACACTTAAAAATGTCTCATTCTAAAACGCAATTGCCTAAAAAAACAAAAGAAAGTGTTCTCTGTAAAACGCAATGGACTGAAAACACCTAAAATTGTGTTTTACCTAAAACGCAATGACTAAAAACACTTCAAGAATGTGTTTTTCTAAAACGCAATGGCCAGAAAACACATAAAAATGTTTTAGTTCTAAAACGCAATTGCCTAAAAACACCAAAGGAATTGTTCTCTCTAAAACGCATTGAACCATGACAATAGTTTTGTCTGTGCTGTGAATTGTCTGTGCTGTGAATTGTCTGAGCTGTGAATTGTCTGAACCAATGCAGTTTACGAATGCAGTTTTCCAGAGGCAATTTACAGAAAATTAATTTTTCTGATGCATTTTTATCACAGCAATTTAATCGGAAAAAAAAATTGCTCAACCCCAGCCAGGGGCTCTGCCCCTTGGACCCCGCCAGGGGCTGCCGCCCCTGGGACCCCGCTACCAGGGGCGCTGCCCCCGAACCCCCACCAAGATCGTAAAACGCAATGACTAAATCAAAAACCCAGATCGTAAAAATGAAATTAAAGAATTTATTACATGGATCGAAGTGATTTCTTCAACAATTGACGAATTTTGAATGATTGAAACACTTATCAGCGCTCGAATAGAATGGATCGAGTGATTATCTTCAAAATCACCAGAAAAAACGAGATTTTGTATGAAATTAAACTGGGTTTTCTTCAAAAAAAGCTGAAGAACACGTTGATCGGGTGTTTGAATCATTGATTGGTGACGAAAATCGCACTATAATGTAGTGATTATTGAGATAGAAAGTGAAGAAATGGTTGAAGATGGTGGGTTTTGAAAATGGTGGGTTTTGAAGTTATTGTGTTTTGAAAAGGAAGAAGAAAGGATAAGATTGACTAAAATACTCTTCCTCTTTATTTTAAATTTTGCCACATGTCCTAATTCTATTGCTTCCTATCCTTCCTAGCCAAAATAAACTTCCTATTTGATCCCCACCCAATAAAAAGAAAGATTTTACTTTAATGCACTTCTTGTAATAGTTTAACGCCATTAAATATGTTTTGAAACAGTAATTATTGTGAAAAAGTATTATGTATGACTATTTTTTTAATGTATAACTAATAATAAATCAGCTGTTAAAGGCTATGCGTCTGCAAGGTTTGCGTTACAATTCTCGTTATAGTTTGAATTATGCTTAACAAAATGCCCCACAAATGCGGCCTCTCATGTGACCAACATTTAACATGAAGATGGATGGAGTTAGTCTAGTGGACTTAAATTGGAACTAAATGAAAACCTTTATATGTAAATTGCAAGAATTTTGGATTTTGAAAGATATAGCAATAAGCACTAAACCATAGGGACCAAAACCGTAATTTAATACATTTAACGTGTTCGTGTTTTTATATAGATGGAGATGTAGGATTCAATGAACGCTCTAAGTGCTCTATGCAATAGTTTCAAAATTGTCTCGTTTTCTCCTAATTAATACATTAATAGATTATTAATAAACTTTTTCCAATTAATACATTATTTATGTGTATAATAATTTATTTCACATAAGATTTATATTATGGTAATGTGTGTGTGATGTATGAGTGTGTGCATGAGATGTGTCATGTGGGTGTGTGAAGTGTGCATAGTTGTAAGGTGCATGTGTTTGTGCACCAAATACTTAAGAGAAGGGTGTTCTTATTAGCTTGTGTATACATAGCATTGTCCTTTAATGGGTTTCACAAGGAATGTGATTGGGGTAGTCATAATGAAACCATAAGTTGGTGGAGCTTATGGGGTGATTTGCACTCCGTTGTATCACGCGGGATCCCAACTAGTAACTGTATAAAAAACACGTCAGCCCTAGCCGAGTTTGTGTGTTGCATACCCTAAATACTTGGTTGATTGAAACTTCAACATATGTTATTTTTTAAATATCTATATTTTATGGGGTGCTTTTACTTTTTTTTACGACGGCGGCGGCAAACCAAATTTGGAAGTTGGACCTCCCAACAAAGCCAAAACCGCAAGGCCCTTCGAACCACTAGCTTTTGTCTTAATCTCTTGAACACTTGTCGGGGCATAAGCTGTGATTGGCGGGGTTGTGAGTTTTCTCTAACAAAGTTACGAAAAATTGAAAATAACCGTCTTCGAATATATAAATTCATATAAATAAAAACGTACATTAGGTACATCTCATGTACAAACACCTCGGAGAAGGTTTTGAGGCTAATTTTCATTTCAACAAGAATTGTGAACTTGGTGAAACAAACAAGTGAAGTGAATCAAGGCAATGAGGGTGAGAGGGTGGGCTTTGTTACTTTGACTTCTCCACAGTTGCTGATGTACAATGTTTTTTGAGGTCTGTCCCATATTGCCCGTGCACTTTTAGCTCTTTCATCTCCAATAAATTCGGCGAAGTCATTGTATTGTCTGACTCTTTCCCCTGGTTTGTATGTTGGAATTGATGATATGTTTGCCACAACATCCATACCTACCAGAAAAACAACAAAAATAAAAGAAAACTAAGAATACATTTTTGCATTCGGCCAGTTGTTTTATATATAGTATAAATTAGACAGAATACATTAGACAGAATACATTTTTGCATGCATATTTATCATTCGGCCAGTTGTTTTATATATAGTATAAATTAGACAGAATACATTTTTGCATGCATATTAAATAGTTTCAGTAGTTGGATGATCTAAATGAAGACAATTAAATATTGGATGTAACTCTTATACACTATCACAAATGTTTTAGGATTGATAACCATATATACATACAGGAATTTGTTACATACATGCACCCATAAAAGTTGCTAGAAACTTTATTATATAATCAATACTATTAGGTATATATTATTATTGAGTAAATTACTTTTTGATTCCCTGTATTTTAGTGGTTTTAACCACTTAGAGTCCAAAATCAAAAAGTTTAAAGCCTTGAGTCCCTAACCACTCATTTTATAACGTTTGGAGTCCAATTTTGTTCATTTTATAATGTTTTGAGTCCAATTTTGTTAAAAAAATTGGACTCAAAAGGTTAAAAGATTCAACTCAATAGGACTCAAGGTTATAAAAAAGCGTCCAAGGACTCAGGGCGTTAAACATTTTGATTTTGGACTCATAATTAAAACTACTAAAACACAAAGACTCAGAAAGTAATTTACTCATTATTATTATATAAAAACACAAATCAGTTGCTTGACAAAAGAAAGGATAAAAACAAACAAGCTACCTCCTAAATTATCAAGAATAACCTTTTTCACACAAACCATGTTCTATGACATGCACATAGATAAAAAACAATAATCTCGACCTTTGTAAACTAAACCAATTATAGTTGGTCCTTTGTGAAACATTTGTTGATCTTTATCTTCGATTCTAGTACATATGCAAAACCAAACACGTTCGCATCTAATGCCTTGTGTGTGTTCTATCTTTCTGCATTATGGAGGGATAAAACTATAAATCAATCAATCATACCCAGTAAAATCCCACAAATAGCAAAGCTATTGGTAGGGTCTGGAGAGGGTGGGATGTAGGCACACCTTACCTTTACCCCTTGGGATAGAGAGGGTGCTTCCAGTGAGACCCATGGCTCCAAAACACCCAAAAAAGAAATAAATAGAACATGAGGTGTGTGTGTGTGTGTGTATGAAGCTACAAATATAACATGAGTGGTGAAAGTGTGCATGGTAAAGAAGACAAATATAACAACACAAACAGCCTATACACATAGTTACATATCTACGACCATACACTACACCTAAAAACACAATTGTACCTCTCCTAGAAATCCTTAACCTTAATCCTACGTCTCCACGAGCTCCTATCATGGACCATGTTCTCAGAGAGGTGCAATCTTTGCAAATCCTGCCTAATCCGCTCATCCCAAGTAATTTTGGGTCTGCCTCTACTCCTCCTCCCCTCCACCTCGAGAGTTTCAACCACTCTAACTGACTCTATCGTATGCCTCCTCTTCACATACCCAAACCATCTCAATCTTCCCTCCTTTATCTTATCTGATATACTAGCTACTTCTAACCTCTCCCTAAAAACATCATTTCTTATCCGGTCTAACCTTGTGTGCCCACACATCCATCTTAGCATTCTCATCTATGCCACCTCCATCTTGCGTGCTTGTACTTCCTTAATGGCCCCACGATCGGTTCCGTATAACATAGCTGATGTAGACTAGAAAACGGGTTACGAAATCAGACCTGTTGATTCACACAGAATACCAGGAACGATTCTTCCAAAATTCGTTGATTCTCGTAGAATACCGAAAATTGGGGTTTCACACTCAAAACACTCACAAGTGAATTGGGAGAGAAAAATGACTTTTCATAAACTTCAAAACTGATTATCTTCCTCCCTTTACATCCATATAAATAATAACGTAAATTGAAAACGGGCCTCAAAACACACTTGGGCCAAAAGCTAGAACGAAATAAAAGTCCACGAAAAGCACTAAAAAACATAAAAATATAAATAATTCATAGAAATAAGCGTTTTTGGGCCCGAATGATGACCCAAACCACCTACGGTCGTTTGTAGAAAGATGGGCTTCGTTCTCACGATCGATTCGCCTGGTCGCACGCCCAAAATGGACACCTGTAGCCCAAGTTAGAGCCATTTTAGTGAAGCCCCTTTTGTTACGCGATCTTGAGCCTCCAAATACAAGATGGCCCGCTCCTCCACACTTGGGCCCGCATCAATAGCAGGGATAAAACTATAAATATTTTTTTTTATCATAACTCATAAGATTGAGTCGATTTCACCATATTAGTAACCCGTGCCATCATATTGTTTTGACTATTCTAGATAATATAAACTATGTATCCTCACCAATAATAATTTATTAAAAAAGATTAAACAGTAATCAAATGCACAGAAAGGCCTATGCACCTTGAACATACGCAGTGTGTTCTTCCTCACCAGGAACTGTGAGGTTAGCTTAATTAATCAGTTTGTTTTATCAACTTTAGTAGAAACCCATGAATAAAGGGGCTATTGACTGAAAGGACCAAGCGACAGCAGCCAAGCAAAACTACCCTATTATGCCAATGTGCTCTAGCTATGTCACTGGATGAAGAAGCGGATCAATTTGTTCCGAAGGATCGTTCTCATCAGCCACAGCCAAAAGACAAGGTAGTGAAGTGGGTCGCCCGTTTGCCCAAAAGTGGTGAAATGGTCAATAGGATGGATAGAACTACGGCTAGTCGGATACAGATTCACCAACCAACTAACGTAGGGCTACAAATTCAGTGCTAGCTCGACAGTACAAGGTTAGGTGTAAAAAAATGTTGTTTAAAAAAATGATTCAAGTGTTGTTTGGGTCAACCTACAACACATTCTGTCTACTTGATCCATATAATTAGCAAATCAAAATTATGAATGCTTCTACCCAATCACTCAAGATTGATTAATGATTAATCCATTGAAATATTCAGTATAAACAGACGCCTAAACACCCCTTAGTTAGCTTCAACAAGACTCAAGCTCTAATGCCGTGTATGCGTTTTATCTGTCAGCATTGTGGAGTGATATTGCTTATACATAAGATTTTTGTAAGTTTCATCATGTTGGCACCTCATCCCATTATATTGATTTGACTATTGCTACTACTTAAATATTTCTTAAATTTTCTACTACTTCATCGCTATTGCTATGTAGCATACAGGTAGCTTGTCGCTATTTACCACTATTCGCTATTAACAACTATGAACCAGTACAAAACATAATTTCTTAGCAACAGGTCAAACACATACTTATGGATGGTTCCTTGTTTTGGGCCTTTTGGCATGCGCATCTCCTAGCCAAATTTCTTTACATGAAGCGATGTGGGGTAATAAAATAAATTTCTTTAACTTAATGGACTTTGATTAGAAATAAATCATCTCAGTTCTTTATTATATTTGTAGAATAGTACCAAATTACCAACCTTCTACGCCTATTCTATACTTTATACTTCGTTCATTATTACGCTTCTTTGCCTCTTGAGATCACCTTGCGCCTTTGACCACCTAGTACTAGAGCCTATCTATCCTCTCAATCGCGTCAACCCACAAAATACTATGCTTACCCGTGGTCATAAGTCATAACTCATAACACAAACCTAACCAAATCTGGTGTGCATTTTGAAAGTGATTATTGGTATTTCATGAATCAAAATCTATTTTGAATCAAATAATTGAAGGATTAAGACTAGAGATTGGTATGTTGTTGTAGATTCGTTTAAATAATTGGTTTTCTTAATGTAATATAAATCGTATATATAACTACATACCCTGTAGCGACCGCTATTGCCAACTATGATAACAACTTAATTCAGACAAACTAGATTGTGTAGCCTATCCTATGTAGTCAAAGGCAAGTCACGTGCATGGTTTAAAAAAACGGCCGAGGCGGTCGTACTGAGGCGCGCCTCAGTTCGAAACGGAGGAAAAACGCATATGAGGCGGCGCCTCAGGTTCAGGAATTATACGGACGCCTCAGTTGAGTGAGGCGTAAGTTTCAGATCTGAGGCGGTACGAAAATGGCGAGGCGTAAGTATATTTTTTTAGGCGCTTCTGGTAAGCTTCCGGCCAAAAAACGACTTTCCGGTGACTATTCCGGCCGGATTCCTGCCCAGTTTCAGGCGAACTTTTGCAAACTAGTGCCATTTTTCGTCTGGACAGTGGTTGTGAATGGATCATCGGAGAGCAGAAATTTGATGAAGATGAAAAGAAAAATAATGAAAACAATCTGATTTCAGATCTGAGGCGGTATGTGTTTTGAAGAGAAGAGGAGATTGCTTAAAAACTAAGCTTAACAGTGTTTTGTTGCAGAAAAAGCTACCTTTTGCAGAAAAAGCTACCTTTTGCAGAAAAAGCTACCTTTTGATGTTAAGTATTTATTATTTTATGATATATATAATTTTAATATTTATTTATTAATACCGCCTCGGCCTTACGCCTCATTCCGCCTCAATACTTACGCCTCGCGCCTCGAAGGGAAAACGCCTCGATACTCGTTTCCGTTTTTTTAAACCTTGGTCACGTGCACACGAGACCTAGGCACCTCAAAAATAAACAAGGCTATACGGTATGGGAGAGGCTCATCCTTGGAGGATGACCCTCCACATAAGCGCCACGTAGGATGGGTGTGAGGATGGGGCAAAGGGGATGAAACTAAGGAAATGGGGGATGAGCCTAATGTATATATATGAGTTGTATGTATATGTGTGTGTGAGAAGAGAGTGCACAACTTTTGTCTTCTTCTCCCCGTCTCAAACGTCGTGTGTTGGGCGCGCCGGGCCACGACGAGGCTGGGACGAGCCCCACACCGGAGAGCCTAAGGCAACTAGGCAAGTGGGCGCTTAGTTTTAACTTGACACCAATCCCGGCCTAAACCAATACAAAACCAAATTTCTTAGCAACAGGCCAAACACAGACTTATGGCACCTTGTTTTGATATGCCTAATTGCCTATTTCTAATACCCATTTCCCTGGCCATATATATCTTTACATGAAGCAATACGGGATTAAAAAAACAACTTTTGTTTTATGTTTTGGACTTTTGATTTAAAAAGAAATTATTGCAGAATTTTATTATATTTGTAGAAGAGTATCAAATTATAAAATTTCTATGCCTATTTTATATCTTATATTTCTTTAATTGTTGTCTTTTTCTACGTCTTGAGTTCATCTTGCGCCTTTAAAACATATACCATGCTTACTCGTAGTCATAACTCAAAACCGAAACATATCCAGGGACCAGGGGTGTTTCAATGTGCATTTCGAACGTGATTATTGCTACTTCATGAATCAATATCTATTCTGAATTAAATATCTGGAGGAATGAAACCATAGAATGGTATTTAACGTTAGATTCATTCAAATAATCAGTTTTCTTGAAGCAAATTCTTTTACATGATTCTCCAAATAATAAGAAAATCGAAATAATTATTACTTCTACCCAATCACTCAAGATTGATTAATCTATTGCAAAGTTGTTAATGGCGAATAGTGACAAGTAGCGATAAGGTACCTATATGCTACATAGCGAATAGCGATAAAGAGCAAACGGCTATTTAATAAATAGCGATACACTAGAAAAATATTTTAAAAAATTCTATACGTATATTATATAAAAATACCCTGGTATATGTGCTATTTTACACGTATATTTAACAAAAACCTAAAATCCAGCTATTTTATAGCTATATTTAATTGCTATTTATATTTTAAAAAAATAAAAATAAGGTCTCGCTATCCATCGCTACAACCCTAATAGCGACACTATACCTATACGCTACATGGCACGCTATAGCAATCGCTGCCTACGATCGCTATTGACAACTATGATCTATTGTAAAACTGTTTTAACATACATCTAAACTCCCCTTCCCCTTAGATAGCTTTAACAAAATGCAAACCCTTTGGCCTTAGATATGAAGTAAAATTAGTTCAAAATTTGAAGTAAATAAACCTAATTCCCAATTCCAATTATCGATTTCCACAGGTTAGAACTATAATCAACCAAATAAACTTCAATTATAGCTAGTATACATGCATCCAAACACTATTTTACTAAACTATTAAACAGAAATCAAACTGACCTTCAAGAACAGAACCAAACACGATATTCCGACCATCGAGATCAGGGCAAGGACCCGGACCAGTAGTAATCATAAACTCCACATTATGATAATCCGGATCAAGTTTAATATCATCCTCATCATCATTCTCCGACAAACGCAACGACAAAACACCACCCTTCGTGTGTCCTAATTCGAACGCCTTAGGCTCAACACTCTCCGTATTCCTAACCAATTTCACTGGCGGCTTCACTTCCCCCTTGTCTCTCCGCCCCTGACGCCCCGCCATAAAATACCTACCAGGAAATATCTTCTGTATCAATGTACCTGTTAACATTAAAATATAATTACACTATATATAATATACTAATTAAATATATTACTAATACGAATGTTACTAAACCGATATAAAACGAAGGCTGGACCCGTTTAAGGATTGACCCGAACACGACGATTGTTATTTGAATTGATAATAATGGTTTTAGAAAAGATTAATCAGGTTAACCCAAATGAACTTAAAAAAATTCTCATAAATTCTCGGAGTTGTTAACAACTGTTGTTACATATCTCTTGACTCTTTATATTATCGAGACTTTACATATCATCGAGATTCTTCATTTGGTGCTTTCTTGTAAGTTCGAATGTCATACGAGCCAAGGTCGATTGCTATTTGCTACTATAAGTTCTACAACAGAGTTTACTTCTAGAATCATAACTTTCTGTATCGTCTTCATTCCATACGAGCATTACAATCTAGTTTCTTACCCCAGTGACTCTCTATGGGAGGTCGCCGGTTGGACTCTCGTTTGTGACAAAATGTCATTTGCGAGGTTTTATTACAGCGGGCTTTCGGGCGGCGGGTTTCCTCTGAAATTGGTGACAGGCCGGGGCACCAACGTTTGTTTGCAAGCGTGGGTGACCTTTTGCCAATGGGTGTACCCAGGTATTGTTGGATGTCAAAAGAAGAATACTTGTACTTAGAAACTATGCAGTTAATATCGGTGATATGCATAGTTATCGATAGCGAATAGCGGTCAATAGCGACAGACTACCTATATGCTACGTAGCGATAGCGACAAAATAGCGCTCGCTATTTCGTGTTTAGCGATAAGGCAGTAGAAAATTTTAAAAATAAAAATATAGCTATTTATAATCATATACATATATTATAATGCTAATTTTATACTTTATATGTCTAGATTTGTAAGTTTAAGAACTAAATGTAAACTAGTGAAGATATAGGGGGTTAAATGTTAAAATACACCAATTAATTTCACTCTTTTTATGTTAAAATTTACATCTTTTGAGAATGAATGTAAAATACAGAAAGACAGAGGGGTTAAATTGTAAAACTACTCACATAAAGTTAAACCTAATTGTCACCCCCATTTACCTCCGCCGTTTCCCGTCCAGATACATATACGCTACCAGTCTACCACCACCATGAAATTACAGAAAATCTGTGGGAAAACTTCTACGACTGCCATCAAAACAAGGTACTTGCTTCTTTCTTTCCATCAATTTGAGCCTCTGGCTCCCTCTTCCTCGTTTCCGGCAGGAGTTGCAGCACCGTCGCCGGAATTTGCCATCAGACGTCGCTATTTGGTCGATATGTGTCGCATAGTACCTTGTAGCGGCATGTGGCCGCGTCGCTACGCTATTCGCGATAGCGTCCGCTATGGACGCTATTGATAACTATGGTGATATGTCGGTGATATATCGGTTATATCGTCCCCTGGTAAAAAATTGGTCTCAAATATCGGTCAAAATATCAGTACCGATAATATCGGCGATATTTGACCGATATAACCGATATTTGACCGATATAACCGATATTTGACCGATATATCACCGATATTTGACCAATATAACCGATATATCACCGATATTTGACCGATATATCACCGTTGTTTGACCAATAAAACCGATATAACACTGAATTATCAGTGTTAAATTGCTATATATATAAATTCTGCATTATATTAAAATTACCGATATCTCACTGAGATAACCTATATCTCAAATATCGGTCCTTGACCGATATCCGATATTTTACCGCATTAACGTATAGCTTAGAAACCGGAATACCAGATAACCCAACCCAAATTAACCAAAACCCAATTAACCCGAATCTTATTTGAGCCAGTAAAGAGTTGCATTTCAATAACCGAAAACTCGAAACAACCCAATTAAAAAAAAAAAAAACCCAAAAATGTTACATTCTATCTAAAATTCATATTATGTTAACTGTAATAGATCTTAACTGATATACTAATCGTTTACCTTTATAATAACCGGAGACACCAGTGCACATAGCTTTGAAATTAGAAACAGTGATAGGAACCAGATTCCCATATAACCCAAGAACAATGCGTCCAACAGGCTCGGAGTCAGGACACGAAGCGAGATCAGAACCAAGGGTTCGGGCTTGGAAGTAGCTAGGGCAGATACTAAAGTCCATAAACACACGGTCAGTGATGGTGGTGTCGGGTTGTTTTAGTGGTGGGGAGGCGGTGGAGAGGGAGGGGAGGGAGAGGGTGGTGGTGGTGGTGGCGGAGAGGAAGAGGAGAGAGCGGCGGGGGAGGTGGAGTTTGGTGGGGGGAGGAGGAGGGTAGGGAGGGAGTGTGGCGGTGGTGGTGGTGGTTGTTGTCATGGTGGCGACGGTGCATGACGGAAAGGGTGGGGGTAAGTGGGAAAGGAGTTGTAGATTTTTGGTGGGATTCTGTGTGATCCAAGATCATACACGAAAGCAAGGGTAGTAGTAGGGCCACTAGCAAAATAGATAAGACAGAAATAAAAATCAGATTTTACTACGGTGTCTTTTCTCTGAAATGATGACATCATCTGCATTTGCGGATGTGGATGACTTTTTGCTATTGAATTTACTCGTATGATCAGGTTTTTGTTGATTGTTCAAAGAAAAAAATATAAGTAATTTTAAATTTTTTAATGTAATATAATACTATAATCTAGACCTATGGTTTAAAATTATTATTTGCTTTACATGTTGTTACACTATAAATCTGCAACTCAAACATGACTTTTTAACTTGATGTGACTTTCATACATCATCCATCAAAGGACTTTGATACATCATCCCTCGGCGAATGAGGAAGCGATGGGTGTGACTCGAGGAGACGTGTTCATAATTAAAAAAAGCTCTACAATAGATTTTGAGTAGTTTAGACAAAGATGAGTAGTGGGCCGATTCGATCTCGAGAGTGACCAGGATAATTTTTTTTTATGTTGGATATTGTGATTGTGAGGCGAAGTTTTGATTCCATTGGAAAAGGGGGAGGAGATGACCGGAAGCTGAGTAAAGCTCAATCTCTATTACCTTATTAGATAGGGTAAGTCGGGTGTTGAACCACGAGTAGTATTGTGGAAAATGTTGTTGTTAACTTATTCTTTAGTAACTATCTAATTGTATGGAAAGTAAGATTGATTGTTCGAGATTTTATTTAAGAACTAGATTAACAAATTAATTAAGTAGGTTGTAAATAGTTGGAAGAAGAAGTGATTCCTTCGGGGTTTAGATTCAAAGTAGATTCATGAACTCAGTTTTAATTGGAAAAATCACATAGACATGATTACAGGCATCGATTAATTGATTGTGATTACAAGTACAATTTACTCGTATTGCAAAACAATGAAAGGTTTATCACTTGATTATCAATTATAAATTACCAACCCAAACCCTTTTCCAATATATCCCAATTACTAGAACTCGTAGAACTTAAGGCTTAAGACAAGGTTTCAAATAAAATACAATCGTTTACAATGAGTCAAATCAAACCATTAAGCAAACCAAACCAAACCCTTTTCCAACATATCCCAATTACTAGAACTCGCGGAACTTAAGGCTTAAGACAAGGTTTCAAATAAAATACAATCGTTTACAATGAGTCAAATCAAACCACTAAGCAAACCAAACCAAACCCTTTTCCAACATATCCCAATTACTAGAACTCGCGGAACTTAAGGCTTAAGACAAGGTTTCAAATAAAATACAATCGTTTAAAATGAGTCAAATCAAACCATTAAGCAATAAGCATGGAATGTTTAGATTGCATGTGCCAAATACAAATAAAAACCAAGTTAAATAGTCTACTTACAAGAATCCTCTACTCCACGGGAAACCACCAAAGGATTAGCCGCTCATGTTCTCGATTAAATCTTCAAAATTGATGTTGGATGATGGCACGGTGATTGGATGGTGTGAAATATTCAAAAACCTCAAACTCGGTCTCCCAAAATTGCCTCTATAGCCTCCGGGATGAATTCGAATGAAAGATCCCTTCAAAAACCTAATGTTCGTGTTTTTATACTCACAAACCCGTATTCGGATCGTAAGCTACAATGGGGTTGTAGCTTACGATCCCTACAACAACACTCTAAGTCACCACGCCACTGCCTTACAGTAATGGTCTACAATACTTCAGTCGTTGTAGCCTACGACATTGTCGTAGGTTACGGCTCCCCAGATTTTGGCCTTCCGACCCTAACTTTGTGACAACCCTCATAATTACAGGTATCCGTACAATTAATTAATATTAATTTGTGCTTAATGACTGTGCTTGATTACAACTGTTGATTTAACTGCTTACTGATTTCTGTTACATACATACACATGCATCACCTTCATATTGTCACTCCATTATTATATACAAACATTAGTGACAAACTCGATGTACAAAGCACAGTTAGCACAGTAAGCGAATAACCCATAAAACATGCTGATAATGCCAGCACCTAAACAGACAATGTTTTTTAGGCCAGTATGAGCCAGAGACAGGGTACTACACTAGTAGGGAGTGTAGGGAAGTGAGGACCATAAAACTGCGTCACTAGGTGATAGTTATAGTGCCGGGAAGTGCCTAAAACACACTTTAAATGCAGAATTCTGCACTAAATACCAAAATTCAGCATTTAATAATGCTAGTAAAGTGTAAAAACTTGGTAAAATAATCCTAGATACTTTCCAAAGTGTTGGGAATTTAATGTGTCACTAAAAACAATATAAAAGACACTTTAAAGCTTTATTTAGCACTTTAACGGAACAGTATCAAACCGAACAACCGGACTTTACCCGGAACATAAAAATATTATCAAACACACTGTTTTTATTTTTCTAAGCTAGTTAGGGTCCCCGAACACCCTAACACACTATATAATTAACAATACACCATAACCCACTAACTAAACATTTGAAATGTAACTAAACTAGTAACCACCCATTGAAACCCAACCATATACCCCCCCCCCCCCCTGTCACACCCTGGCTTTGCGGAAGCGTGGTAAATTTTGGTGTGACTTCTTAATACCATAGCTTAATCATACCGAAGCTATATGAGTTAAAAACATGCAAGATCATCCATTAAGTTTTGAAAATCAAACACAATACCATTGTTTTAACATACCCTGACAAACATAATCTTGTTTCAACAAACTTTACAAACTGAAACATAACATAGACATGGTTTAAGGATTGTGTCTTGTCCAGGAAAGAGACACATCCCCTAAACCCCGGATGACCTTGGAAACAAGTGCAGCGGAAAACATGCCATACCGTGCCAGATCTCGTTAATTTCCTGAAATACATGTAAGTTGAAAAATCAACAATAATGTTGAGCGAGTTCATGTGCAAGTGAGTAAGTAAAACACTTGTAAGTATAAAAGTTTCCTGGTATGTAGCAGTGTAAGAGGACTTGTGATCACCAATGGTTTGCAAGGCCATTAGCATGTTGTGAAATGCAAGTAGGAAGACACAACCCTAGCCGATTTTTGCGTTGGGCAACCAAGTCACTCCAGGTCCGTTCTGTTGGTCCTCAGAGAGGTCCGTTCTGTTGGGCCTAGAGCTGGGCTCGCTACACCCAGATAGATCTACCGCTTAAGTCCCTCGGTGTTCTAACTACCCATTCACATGATCTAAAACCTCCTTACGTTAATCATACCATGTATAAAGTACTTGTAAACAAAGTAACATGTATTTCACCCCCGCAGTTAAGAAAACTGAAAACAGTTAGAGAAAAGGGGGACATGAACTCACAGTCAGTGCGTCTCTACCAAGTGTCTCCAAATCTGAAAGCTGTGCGACGACCTACAAGTGCTAATTCTATTAGACGGACGGCCGTGCCTTAGCTTTATAGTTTAAGTTTTTTGTGAAATAGTTAGACAACTATTTCGTGTTTACTTTTTGTAATACTTGGTAGTTATCTTCTTCCCAAGGATGGGGGATACAATACATGTGCGTAAGTTACGTTTTATCAATCTTGTGGTAATGTAATTACCGGTGTAACTTATATATTCATGGTGAAAGCGTTCGCAAAGTTTTGGGATCATTAACGCTTGTAAATATTATTTTCACTCTAAAATAATATTTATGTAATTTCACAAAATAATCATAAACAGTGTTTTGATAAAATATATTTATCACGTTAATTTTTGTGAAAATCCCACCTCCGAATGTTTAGTAAAATATAGTTCTGGCGAAATTTATGTTTCGAAAATATGTCAAAAATAGTTCTAACACTTGTTGTGTAAATAAATTCTAAGTGTTAGGTTTTTAGAAAATTTCGCCAGAGTTTCCTCTGTAACTGGAGGTGGCCACGCTTTCAAGCGTATCATTTTCTTTTAACAAATCAATTCAACAACTTCTTTATTCAATCAAACAATTTCCGACACATCAAACTAGTCGATAAGTATGTAAATCGCATAATCGCATGAACTTGTAGTTTTTCCGCATCTATAATGTAAATCCCATTATATTTTGTAGATCTTTATATAAAGTAACCTTAATCTCATAAAAACCTCGTGTTTAGAGAAATCCGACTTTACAACTTCTAGTAACAAGTGACAAAGCTAGTTCTTTGTCGGATCTTTTCATTTCACAAGTGTTTACACACTTGTAGTTTATAAAATATCATATTTGTTAGTGTAAGATCCATCTTTTTAGAAAACATGATTTCTTTAACGTGTGGTTCTTTGAAAATACCACTTGCGGATACGTAGATCCGCTAGTTTTAAACACTACCGTACAAGTTAAATCACTTTTACACAAGTAAAATATTTTTACACAAGTTCATGTCTCGTGTGTGGTAGAGTTTCACCTTTTAACCCTTGTGTTAACTAAAAACGAGCTTATGTGAAGATCCACGATCTTATCAAACCGGGTTAAATGGTGATCCGAGCTACCACAATCATAGATCGGGTCTCAATAATCACAATACTCAAATACTACAACTTTTACACAACACATATGTTATTAACCACCATTTTTATAGTTTTTACTAGACTTTAATGCTTCAAAACGTATGTTATCGATATTTCACCGACAAAATTCCTTTTAACCACTTTAGATAAGTGTAAAAACGAGTTTTAAGTGTTATACCTCTAGCTCAAGGCTAGGGAGGATCTTTGGTGAAAAATGGGTGGATAAAAGCTAACGGAAATGGTCCTTCGCGCTCCGAGTGCACCAAGGCTCCTAATACTCGTCCTTTGATGTTTGTATGACCTTGGATTGGCTTGAACAAGAACCGAAAATGGGTGTATGGGGGCTGGGGTGTTCGGCCGAGAGTGAAGGGAGAGCAAGAGAGAGTTTGTGAGTTGATGAAATGTGATAAGTGAACTCATGTGTTTAGTGTTTATTTTATAGGCAATTTAGAGGTGATTATCCCATGGATAATATGTTAGCTAGATACTAAACACAGCTTAATAAAATAATCAATCTTGTACTTGCTTGTTCCCCTTGGTTTGGGCCGATTGTAATGTGGGGGGGGGGGGTCTAGTTCGATTACAAGTAGATAGTTAGGATGAAGTTTAGGTTAAATAGGTTAGTTTAGTATTTAATCTCGTTAGTAATATAAAGCGTGTTATGACGGGTGTTAGGGTAATCAGGGACCCTAACTGGCTCAGAAAGATATAATTAGTGAAAATAGTAATATTTTCATGTTCCGGGTGAAGTCCGGGTGTGCGGTTGGATAGTAATCCGTTAAAGCGTTACAAAAGCTTTAAAGTGTCGTTATTGTTATTTTTAGTGACACAATTCAATTCCAACACTTTAGAAAGTGTCTAGTGATATTTTCCCCATATTCTGGCACTTTACTAGTCAGCTAGAAGCTGGATTATTTATTAAAGTGCTGTGTTTTGTACTTAAAGTACGTTTTTGGCACATCCAATCAGTGTATCTTATTCCTAGAGACGCAGTTCCACAACCCTTATAACCCTACACTCACTACCAGTGTAGTCAGATATTTGAGGCTCTTAACAGGCCTTAGAGGCAGTGTCTGCCTGATGCTGGTTATATCAGCATGTTCACTGTGTATCCGTTTAGTGCTACTGTGCTTTTTGTGCATCATGTTTGTCACCAAGGTTCAGCATGTAAATATTGTAGTGACAGTAAGCAAGTATGATGCAAGTAAGTTCATGTATCAGTATTCAGGTAGCAGTTTATCAGCAATTTCAGTTAAGCACAGTAATTTAGCAGTAATTAATCATTAATAAAGTCGTACGGATACCTGGTTTAGTGCGGGTTGTCACATTCTCCCCCCGTTAAATAAATTTCGTCCCGAAATTTAAGTTCTGCTTGTAGAAGCAGGGTTCTTAGGAAAAAAAGTGGGGGTATTTCTCTTTCATCCGGTCCTCACGTTCCCAGGTGAATTCAGGACCATGTCTGGCATTCCAACGAACTTTGACGAGTTTGACACTGCTCCGGCGGGTCTTGTTAACTTTCCAATCCGTGACCTCAACAGGTTCTTCAACGAAGTGGAGCGTGTCGTCAATATGAATCTCGTCGATGGGAATGGCAACGTCGACTTGAGTTGGACTTTTCTTTAGATTGGATACATGAAATTTATCGTGAACACCATTCAGTTCAGCAGGTAGGTCCAACTTGTATGCTACAGTTCCAATTCTTTCCAGAATTTTGAAGGGACCAATGTAGCGCGGATTTAACTTCCCACGCTTTCCAAAGCGTGCCACCCCCTTCCAGGGTGAAACCTTTAATAACACCATTTCTCCAACTTGGAACTCCACATGCTTCCGGTTTGGATCCGCATAGGCCTTTTGTCTGTGGCGAGCTGCTTCGATGCGTTTAAGTATTTGCGCAATCTTGTCTGTCGTCTCTTGGACGATCTCGGGGCCAACAAGTTGCCTATCACCTGCGTCAGACCAACATAGGGGTGATCGGCACTTGCGTCCGTATAGGGCTTCAAATGGCGCGACACCAATACTGGTGTGGTAGCTGTTGTTGTATGAAAATTCGACCAAAGGTAAGTGTTTATCCCAGCTACCGCCCAAATCCATAACACATGCCCTCAGCATGTCTTCCAAAGTTTGTATCGTTCGCTCGCTCTGGCCGTCAGTTTGCGGATGGAAAGCAGTGCTCAGATTCAATTGTGAGCCAAAGGCTTCTTGGAAGGATTGCCATATCCTTGACACAAATCTTCCATCTCTATCAGAGATGATTGAGAGAGGTACTCCATGGCGCGCGACAATCTCTCTCATGTAAATTTCCGCGAGTTTACTAGTACTGTCTTTCTCTCTGATTGGCAGAAAGTGTGCGGACTTTGTTAGGCGGTCAACTATCACCCAAATCATGTCATGGCCTCTTGGCGTTCTTGGCAGTTTTGTAATAAAATCCATGGAGATTTGTTCCCATTTCCACTTGGGAATCTCAGGTTGTTGCAGTAGCCCTGAAGGCTTCTGGTATTCCGCTTTAACCTTAGCGCACGTTAAACATTTGCTCACGTAAACAGCAACATCGCCTTTCATCCTAGGCCACCAATAATATTCCTTGAGATCCTGGTACATCTTATCCGATCCAGGGTGGATAGAGTACCGTGACTTGTGCGCTTCGTCGAAAATAACTTCCCTTAATCCACCAAACAGAGGAACCCAAATCCTTTTCTCAAAACATAACGTTCCTTCCTCGTTTGGTACCAAAAGCTTTTCCATCCCGCGAAGATATTCTTCTTCCCGGTTTCCTTCCTTAAGGGCTTCTTTCTGTGCAGCACGAATGCGCAAGGAAAGATCGGTTCGTATGATCATTTCCAAAGCCCTGACCCTTATGGGCTTGATTCTTTCTTTACGACTTAGGGCATCGGCGACTACATTCGCCTTCCCTGGGTGATACTTTATCTCGCAGTCGTAATCGTTTAACAATTCAACCCATCGTCTTTGCCTCATATTCAACTCCTTCTGGTTGAATATATGCTGTAGGCTTTTGTGATCTGTGAAGATTGTGCACTTCGTACCATACAGGTAGTGTCTCCAGATCTTTAGTGCAAAAACCACTGCGCCAAGCTCTAAATCGTGGGTGGTATAGTTCTTTTCGTGCACTTTCAGTTGGCGTGATGCGTAAGCAATGACCTTTTGGCGTTGCATCAACACACAACCCAATCCTTGACGCGATGCGTCGCAGTATACCACAAAATCGTCGGTACCTTCCGGTAGAGCTAAGATTGGCGCGTTACAAAGCTTATCCTTCAGTATCTGGAATGCCTCTTCCTGTTTGATTCCCCAATCAAACGTCCTTTCCTTCTGCGTGAGGAGTGTCAATGGTTGAGCGATCTTTGAAAAATCCTCGATGAACCTCTGATAGTAGCCAGCCAAACCCAAGAATTGCCGAATCTCGGTTGGCGTCTTTGGCGTTTCCCAATCCTTGATCGCCTCGATCTTTGTGGGATCAACATGAATTCCATCTCCATTAACCACATGCCCAAGGAATTGGACTTCTCGTAGCCAAAACTCGCACTTGGAGAATTTGGCGTACAACTGTTCCTTCTTTAGCAGCTCCAAAATGGTTCTAAGATGCTGCTCGTGTTCAGCCTTCGTCTTTGAGTAAATCAAGATGTCGTCGATGAATACAATCACGAACTTGTCCAAGTATGGCTTGCAAACTCTATTCATCAAGTCCATAAAGACTGCATGTGCGTTTGTCAGACCAAACGGCATAACAAGGAACTCGTAGTGTCCATAACGCGTTCGGAAGGCTGTTTTCGGGATACTTTCCTCCTGTATCCTTAACTGATGGTATCCAGATCGAAGGTCGATCTTAGAGTAAAAGCTGGAGCCTTGCAGTTGATCAAACAGATCGTCGATTCTTGGCAGAGGGTACCTATTCTTGATCGTCAGCTTGTTTAATTCTCTGTAGTCAAAACACATTCGAAAACTACCGTCCTTCTTCTTGACAAACAGGACCGGAGCTCCCCAAGGCGAGAAGCTTGGTCGGATAAAACCCTTGTCTAACAACTCTTGAAGTTGTGTCGACAATTCCTGCATCTCAGACGGAGCAAGTCTATACGGTGCCTTAGCCACAGGCGCGGCGCCTGGAACTAAGTCAATGTGAAACTCTACTTGCCTCTGAGGTGGCAGTCCAGGTAAGTCTTCTGGGAAGACTTCTGGATACTCCCTTACGACAGGGATGTCTTCGATTCTTGGCTCAGCAGCCTTCTTATCCACGATGTGTGCCAGAAAAGCAACACATCCCTTCTGTAAACACTTCCTTGCTTTCAGGCAGCTGATAATCCTTAGCGGTGTGTCACGCTTCTCTCCATGAACCACAATTGTCTCACCATCATCGGTTGGGATACGAACAACTTTCTCGTGACATACTATCTCAGCCTTGTTGCGTGACAACCAATCCATTCCTACCACCACGTCGAAGCTTCCCAATTGGACTGGTAGTAGATCCAAAGTAAACTCACGTTCTCCCAATTCTATCACACAGCCTCGGATTACATCGTTGGCTTCAACTAACTTTCCATTAGCTAATTCGATCGAGTAGGGAATATCTAACTTATTGGCGGCTAACCCAAGCATATTCTTAAATTCTAACGATACGAAGCTATAATCGGCACCAGTATCAAATAAAACAGATGCATAGCGTTGATTCACAGGGAACGTACCAGTAACAACATTGGGATCCTGGCGTGCTTCCCTAGCTTCGAGTTGGAACACTCTACCACGGGCTTGGTTCAACGTTGGGCAGTTCTTCTTAAAATGCCCGATTTCCCCGCAGTTATAGCATCCGAGTCTCTGCCCGTTTCCACCCCCATTTCCGGCTGGGTTGTTGTTCTGGTTTGCATTGCCAGCCTGATTCACATTGTTGCCTCGATTTCTGTTTCCTCCAAAATTTCCTTGTGGGCGATTCCCATTTCCACCACGGTCATCATTCCTATTTCCATATCCTCCCTGGCCTCCCCGACCGGCAGGGGCCCAACAAGTGTCCTTCGAGTGACCACGTTTCCCACATACTTCGCATACTTTTAGCCCACATTGACCAGAATGGTGACGCTGGCAGGCATTACACTTGGGCTGGGTGCCCATATATCCCCTTCCTTTCCTTCCACTGCCAGCTGTACCCTGAGCTGGCGTGTTTGGTGCTCCTTTCTTACCATCACCGCTAATGCCTTGCTTGAAGTTCGAGAACTTTCTTTTGTTACCCCCTGACGACTCGACATGAGTCTCTTTCTCCTTTGCCTTGACATCACCAAACTTGTTCAGGCGGATCGCCTCCTCTGTGAGAGCCACGCTCAAATCAATTGCCTCAGTAATTGTCGCAGGCTTTGAAGAGGTCACCATACTTATGATTTGGGGAGCCAAACCCCAAATGAAGCGCTCGATTCGCTTGTATTCAGGTGTAACCATGTAAGGAACCACTTGAGATAAGTCGTGAAACCTTTGGACGTATTCTGCAACCTTTGGTCCATCCATCTTTAAATGCCAAAATTCAGTCTCCAACTTCTGAATTTCCGCGCGAGAACAGTACTTTTTGCGCATAAGTTCTTTCAGTTCGGTCCAAGTCAGCGCGTAGGCAGCAGCTTCGCCTAGTGTTTGTACTTGTAGATTCCACCAAGAGAGGGCTCCATCCAAGAATAGCCCTGGGATATAGGTAACTTGCTGATCTAGCGCGCATTTGCTCATGCGTAAAACAGAATCGGTCTTCTCAGCCCAGCGGACAAAGGCAACTGCACCTCCTGTGCCATCGAAGTTGACCGGTTTGCAGTCTAGAAACTGCTTGTAGGTGCATCCATGAGGTGGATTATTATTGCCTTGGTTAACACTTCCGCTCGCTCCTGGCTGAGATGCTGCGTACTGTGCTATGGCAGCTGCAATGACTTGCTGTAGCTCTGCCTCGTTAGTAGGCATGCGAGTCTCACGTCGTGGCGGCATCTTTCTAAAAGATGGTTTACGTTGGTCAGGCCATAGTAAAATGTACGTATATAGTAATAGTAATAGCACGTAATATCACATGTCATCAATACATCACATATATCAATCACCCACATCTCATAACATAACAATGCAAATAAGTAATCAAGCGAAGCAGATATGATGAGAATACTGCGATTGCCATACATCAAGACCACAGAGTAAGTGTATCAGTACATCATAGTGTCATACAATCATCCATCAACTAGGGGCTACATCACCCCTGTCCAAAAACTACATCAATCAGTGTCAAATACAACAATATAAGTCAACAAAAGTCAGAATCAACTGTGGTCTCCAAAAATACTGTGCAATCCAACAATCGCCGTCTTCTCATCCTCGTCTACCTAATCAGTAGCTGGTGAGCTCTATGCAGATGGTGGTGGAGGAGGGGGAAAATAAGTGTAAAACAAACGTCGTAACTGGAGCCAGTCCTCCTCCTGGGCTCGCTGAGTACGAATAATGGAAGCAATCTGCTGCTCTAAAGTAAAGAGACGGGCAGCAATATCTGGAGGTAATGGTCGAAACGGCTGTAGAGGGGAGGGTGCCTGACCATGGCACTGACAGGGTGACAGCCGAGCTCTCTCGAGCTCCTGGATGCGCTGTGTGTGGGACTCATGCTGTGCGACAAAGGACATCAAGACGTCCTCGATAGTATATCCCCTGTGAAAAGCATGGTAGGGGTCAGTAGGTGGCATGCCAGAGTCTGGTGCCCAAAGAAACGGCTCACTAGTAGGGTCGAAAGGTGCCACGCGAAATGGAGGAACAGCGGGTGGAACAGATGACGTCTGAGGCATGAAAGGGATAGGCATCGGTACATGCCCATCAGGGTGAGCTGAAGAACCCTCTCCAGGCCCTGCTGGAGGTACAAACATAGGAACCTGAAATGAAAAGTCAATATGTGGTGCAACGGGAATCTGTGGTGGAAAAGGTGGAACATCCTCATCAGCCGGTATCCAACCGTGCTGTGCATGCTCATCTGGTGGATCCATGCGTGCCGCGAACAGTGCATGCTCGGGCTCTAGTGGAACGGGATCAGGTAAGGGAGCAACAACAGGGTGAATGGGTGCAAGGTGCTCTATAGGATGGTCAGCAGGTATATCACCAACGGGTAAAGGAACAACGGGATCAACAGCAACATGATCGCCCTCAATCACAGGAACATCTACAGGGAGATCAGCAACAACAGGCTCAAAAGGGATATCAGCATGTACTGGGTCATGCTCAGGTATAGGGTCTAGAGCGGCTGCCTGCTCAGGAGCAACGGCAGGCTCGAAGTCATCAAAAGCCATCTCAAACTCAAAATCTGGGTCAATAGGATCCACTGGGTCAACAGGGTCTACTGGATCCTCCATAAACTGATCCATCGGAACAAACTCTATGTCACGATCAGGGTCGAATCCTGGGGGAAACATAGGATCGGAATCCCCCTCGTCATCATGGTCAAAAGCAAAACTGGGGATAGGGGCAACAGAAGATGCCTGATCAGGATCTGACTCATGAGAGAAGTGCTGCGCACTCTGGACATGTGAGGGTACAGAGGCCACAGACTCAAAGGAGTCTGGGACTGGGGAGTGAGCAGGTGACTCCGCGGCAGGAGCATCTGCGATCAACAAGGGATCGGCAGCAGGAAGGGCCTCGCCCTGAGCATCCTCCTCGAAAGGCTCCTCATCAAACATATCGACATCATCCTCCTCATCGTCGATGGGTAAATCGTAAGCTGGGTACGCAGCCAGCGGTATAGGAGCAGGGATCAATGCCAGTGGTAGATCCCCGGCGATAGGACCATCTGCGAGCTCGCCAGCACCGTCAGGTAGTGCAAAGGGCTGGAAATCGTCCTCATCTGTGCTGGTGAAGTCGGACGTATAAACCTCGTGCTCCGATGACTCAATGTCGTCTGAAACGATAGGCCTAGGGCCTGTGGTGCCTGAACCACCAGTGTCTGCAGAATCCATGTGTCTGTAACATATACACAAACATGCACATATAGTCAATCATAAATCAAGTAATCACATAAGTCACCAAGTAAGGTATCACGTAATTCTCCTAGTCTTACTAGCCAATTTCATCCAGTCTACAAGACTGCTCTATCCTCCACCTTGACCACTTAGATCGCTCCTCAGTCGTCATGACTGAGCCTACCCTTCCTAGCCTTGCTAGCCCACTACCTCGGTCACCTAGACCGAGCCTCGATCCTCCAGATCGAACCTATAACAAACCAACGTGCTCAACTACTTCGATCACCTCGATCCTCCAGACCGATCCTCAGCCCTCCAAGCTGAGCCTATAATAAAATGTGCTCAACATTTGTTTGTAAAAAGTTTTGGATCTGGACTTAAGTGGTATGCAGAAAAATGTTTTCGTGAGAGCCCTAGTGATCATAGTCTAGACTCGAGAAAGAATCCTAGTTCGCTATGATCAGAGCTCTGATACCAAGCTGTCACACCCTGGCATTGCGGAAGCGTGGTAAATTTTGGTGTGACTTCTTAATACCATAGCTTAATCATACCGAAGCTATATGAGTTAAAAACATGCAAGATCATCCATTAAGTTTTGAAAATCAAACACAATACCATTGTTTTAACATACCCTGACAAACATAATCTTGTTTCAACAAACTTTACAAACTGAAACATAACATAGACATGGTTTAAGGATTGTGTCTTGTCCAGGAAAGAGACACATCCCCTAAACCCCGGATGACCTTGGAAACAAGTGCAGCGGAAAACATGCCATACCATGCCAGATCTCGTTAATTTCCTGAAATACATGTAAGTTGAAAAATCAACAATAATGTTGAGCGAGTTCATGTGCAAGTGAGTAAGTAAAACACTTGTAAGTATAAAAGTTTCCTGGTATGTAGCAGTGTAAGAGGACTTGTGATCACCAATGGTTTGCAAGGCCATTAGCATGTTGTGAAATGCAAGTAGGAAGACACAACCCTAGCCGATTTTTGCGTTGGGCAACCAAGTCACTCCAGGTCCGTTCTGTTGGTCCTCAGAGAGGTCCGTTCTGTTGGGCCTAGAGCTGGGCTCGCTACACCCAGATAGATCTACCGCTTAAGTCCCTCGGAGTTCTAACTACCCATTCACATGATCTAAAACCTCCTTACGTTAATCATACCATGTATAAAGTACTTGTAAACAAAGTAACATGTATTTCACCCCCGCAGTTAAGAAAACTGAAAACAGTTAGAGAAAAGGGGGACATGAACTCACAGTCAGTGCGTCTCTACCAAGTGTCTCCAAATCTGAAAGCTGTGCGACGACCTACAAGTGCTAATTCTATTAGACGGACGGCCGTGCCTTAGCTTTATAGTTTAAGTTTTTGTGAAATAGTTAGACAACTATTTCGTGTTTACTTTTTGTAATACTTGGTAGTTATCTTCTTCCCAAGGATGGGGGATACAATACATGTGCGTAAGTTACGTTTTATCAATCTTGTGGTAATGTAATTACCGGTGTAACTTATATATTCATGGTGAAAGCGTTCGCAAAGTTTTGGGATCATTAACGCTTGTAAATATTATTTTCACTCTAAAATAATATTTATGTAATTTCACAAAATAATCATAAACAGTGTTGTGATAAAATATATTTATCACGTTAATTTTTGTGAAAATCCCACCTTCGAATGTTTAGTAAAATATAGTTCTGGCGAAATTTATGTTTCGAAAATATGTCAAAAATAGTTCTAACACTTGTTGTGTAAATAAATTCTAAGTGTTAGGTTTTTAGAAAATTTCGCCAGAGTTTCCTCTGTAACTGGAGGTGGCCACGCTTTCAAGCGTATCATTTTCTTTTAACAAATCAATTCAACAACTTCTTTATTCAATCAAACAATTTCCGACACATCAAACTAGTCGATAAGTATGTAAATCGCATAATCGCATGAACTTGTAGTTTTTCCGCATCTATAATGTAAATCCCATTATATTTTGTAGATCTTTATATAAAGTAACCTTAATCTCATAAAAACCTCGTGTTTAGAGAAATCCGACTTTACAACTTCTAGTAACAAGTGACAAAGCTAGTTCTTTGTCGGATCTTTTCATTTCACAAGTGTTTACACACTTGTAGTTTATAAAATATCATATTTGTTAGTGTAAGATCCATCTTTTTAGAAAACATGATTTCTTTAACGTGTGGTTCTTTGAAAATACCACTTGCGGATACGTAGATCCGCTAGTTTTAAACACTACCGTACAAGTTAAATCACTTTTACACAAGTAAAATATTTTTACACAAGTTCATGTCTCGTGTGTGGTAGAGTTTCACCTTTTAACCCTTGTGTTAACTAAAAACGAGCTTATGTGAAGATCCACGATCTTATCAAACCGGGTTAAATGGTGATCCGAGCTACCACAATCATAGATCGGGTCTCAATAATCACAATACTCAAATACTACAACTTTTACACAACACATATGTTATTAACCACCATTTTTATAGTTTTTACTAGACTTTAATGCTTCAAAACGTATGTTATCGATATTTCACCGACAAAATTCCTTTTAACCACTTTAGATAAGTGTAAAAACGAGTTTTAAGTGTTATACCTCTAGCTCAAGGCTAGGGAAGATCTTTGGTGAAAAATGGGTGGATAAAAGCTAACGGAAATGGTCCTTCGCGCTCCGAGTGCACCAAGGCTCCTAATACTCGTCCTTTGATGTTTGTATGACCTTGGATTGGCTTGAACAAGAACCGAAAATGGGTGTATGGGGGGCTGGGGTGTTCGGCCGAGAGTGAAGGGAGAGCAAGAGAGAGTTTGTGAGTTGATGAAATGTGATAAGTGAACTCATGTGTTTAGTGTTTATTTTATAGGCAATTTAGAGGTGATTATCCCATGGATAATATGTTAGCTAGATACTAAACACAACTTAATAAAATAATCAATCTTGTACTTGCTTGTTCCCCTTGGTTTGGGCCGATTGTAATGTGGGGGGGGGGGGGGGTCTAGTTCGATTACAAGTAGATAGTTAGGATGAAGTTTAGGTTAAATAGGTTAGTTTAGTATTTAATCTCGTTAGTAATATAAAGCGTGTTATGACGGGTGTTAGGGTAATCAGGGACCCTAACTGGCTCAGAAAGATATAATTAGTGAAAATAGTAATATTTTCATGTTCCGGGTGAAGTCCGGTGTGTGCGGTTGGATAGTAATCCGTTAAAGCGTTACAAAAGCTTTAAAGTGTCGTTATTGTTATTTTTAGTGACACAATTCAATTCCAACACTTTAGAAAGTGTCTAGTGATATTTTCCCCATATTCTGGCACTTTACTAGTCAGCTAGAAGCTGGATTATTTATTAAAGTGCTGTGTTTTGTACTTAAAGTACGTTTTTGGCACATCCAATCAGTGTATCTTATTCCTAGAGACGCAGTTCCACAACCCTTATAACCCTACACTCACTACCAGTGTAGTCAGATATTTGAGGCTCTTAACAGGCCTTAGAGGCAGTGTCTGCCTGATGCTGGTTATATCAGCATGTTCACTGTGTATCCGTTTAGTGCTACTGTGCTTTTTGTGCATCATGTTTGTCACCAAGGTTCAGCATGTAAATATTGTAGTGACAGTAAGCAAGTATGATGCAAGTAAGTTCATGTATCAGTATTCAGGTAGCAGTTTATCAGCAATTTCAGTTAAGCACAGTAATTTAGCAGTAATTAATCATTAATAAAGTCGTACGGATACCTGGTTTAGTGCGGGTTGTCACACCCCCCCCCCCCATAACCGGTTATGAAACAAGGGGACACCCCTTGATTTTTCCTTAACTGTTTAATGGATGTGTTAGTACTATGGTGGACATATGGACTAGGGGATAATGGAGTGTTGGAAGTTTGTTTATAAATCCACTAGACATACATTCTTATCATCCTCACAACTTCAACACAAAACACTCTCCTCCCCTCCTTTGTGCTCTCGGCTGAACTAAAGGCACACCACCATCATCATCATTCAACCATCTTCAACCATTTCAAGAGTATACAAAGGTGCTACAAGGTATACAACGAAGCTCGGTGTTCTCGGAAGTTGAAGGACCTCTTGCAAGCGCTATTAACCCACCACATTTCTTCACCCGAACTCCCCTAGCATTGAGCTAGTGGTAAGAACTTATATCCGTTCATTTTACATGTTATTTAAGTGGTTAATAAATGTATTATGAAGAAAACATATGAACACCATAAGATCTTGCACTTAAAACTTGAACATAAGTTTAAACAAGATGATACATGAAGAAATGATGTTAAAATGATGTTGTTTGGTGTATGATGATTATGTGCTGATATGAAGGACTTATAATCTGCTGTAAGTATCGTTGTTTATCGCTAAACATGTTAACGGAATCAATCAAGCGCGCTTTAGAGTGTTAAAGACTGAAAACATAAGGCTGTTTGGTGATTACAGCCAACTTCAGTTGGCTGTAACAGGACCTTAATAAAACAAAAAATGTATTTTCTGAAGTCTAGATTTATGTATTATGAAATATGGTTCTAATGGCACTGGAATCATAATTTTTGGACTTCGTTTACTATTTTTAAAGTGTCATTTTGTAACAGCAGCTCAAGCTGCATTTTTCTGCTGAAAATACGCGTTCTGTTTTCCGTCATAACTTGGATTCTGTGTAGAGTTAGATCATGAAAATTGTACTGTAGATGAACACCGATGTATTTGTAATTCTTTTACTGGAATTCCATAAATCGGACTCTCGATGAATTTTAAATAAATTATTCCGTGGACTGCAGTCAGAAAAAGATAAATCTGATTTCAGTCCGGAAAATGATTTTCTATAAAATATTGGTGATGATTTGGACCCCGATATTTTTACACAATAATAATTGGATCGTATAAGACATTCTGTAAAAATTTGGGAATTTTTGGAATAAGATAACTATTTTAATAAAATACCCGAAAACAGCCTAGTTTCGTATATTAAAACTGAAAGGATATAAGTAGTATTTTGCATGTCCAAATGTCGGGTTGGTTATTGAGAACGATCTAACGTGTTATATGTTAAAGAAAATGATATGCTATTTAGCATGGGCGCCTCCATTTACAAAGGAAACTCTGGCGAATTTTTCTAAAATTCTAATACTTAGAAAATATTTTACTAAACAAGTGTTACAAGTATATTTTGTGTATCAAATATAAACTTCGCCATAAATTTTGTTACGAAATACAAAGTATCGGAGGTTGGTTTTCGCAAATAAAAATGGGTAAATATATATTTAGAATATGTATTTTATATACTGCGACACTTGTGTGATTATTTGTATATTTTGTGAACTAGTTATATTATTTTAGGGTAAAATAATATAACTTACAAAATACGCTAGAAATTACAACTCCAAAATAATACCGAATTGCAAGGAATAAAATACTGAAGTTACACACGTAATATTATGAAACCGAACAAGAAAACGTAACTTATGAAATATTCCGAGATATACCATTACACTATATTTTTGGGTAAAATATTATTTTGGAAACAAAGGAAGTAAAAATATATTGTTTTTTGGGAAAAATATATATATTTTGGCATACGTTATTTTTGACAAATAAGTTATATATTTTCTAAGTAAGACTTGAAAATATATTGTTTTTGGAAATATATATTGGGAATATATTGGTATATTTTAATGGGAATAATGCACCGAAATACGACGCCATTACTTGGCAAGATATACAAATACGAATACGAAAATACACAAAGTATGAGATACCCCCCCTCCCCATCCTTGGGAAGGAAATGCGAATAAAAATACATGAGAAGTATTACTACAAAAATATTGTTTAACAAATTATTCCAAAAGAAAATGCAAGTTAAAATATTTATTATTTTAACAACCAATTATATAACTTGGAATACTACCAAAGACACTTTTAAACGTAACTCAAAGGCACCAATCAATATTAAGACAAGGCACGACCCGTTCGTCTAATAGACGTTAGTACACATGTAGGTAGTCGTGCGTTCTAGTGGAAGCTTCAAGTTACATTGGATACGAAGATGCAAAACAGTGAGTTCATGTCCCCCTTTTCTCTTAACTGTTTTCAGTTTTATACTTCGGGGGTGATTATATACTGCTTACAAACAATTACCATGGTATGATTAGCTAGGGAAAGTTACTGCTAGATCACGTGAGTGGGTAGGCCATTAGCTTAAGACCATTAATCCTTGTATGAGGACCGAGGGGCATGAGTGATAGATCTATTGGGTGTTGCGAGCCCCACCCATGGGCCTGCGAGTGGCCGCATGTGGTGACTATGTCGTTCCGCCGGAGGGGCCGGTATGAAATACACATACAGGTTTGCGTACTTCCTATGCCATGTCACTTTTTAATGTATTAGCTACACATTAATTGATCTATTTTTCCTTATTGTTTCATACCAATTGTTGGTGCATTATATGTCTGTTGATTACGTCATAATCAAGTCTTGTGTCTAGATTGATTGAAAGAACACACAACAGGATCTTAATTAGGGTTTAGACATGTTTAGTATGAAGATTTCGCTTGAAATCTCTTCAAGCGAAATCAACATAGCTTGATTTCGCTTCAGGACAAGTGATTTCGCTTTAGGGATTTCGCTTCAGGCTAGTTCAAGCGAAATCTACTTGTCTATATATAGGGTTGTTGTCATTTCACTTGGTACGCGACTTCTGAAGGTGTAATGAAGTGCTGCCGGTTTTCTGTCAGGTTGTAAACACTGTTATTATCAATCAAAGCAACAGATTAAAGAGTATAAGCTGTTTACGTGTCCGGTTTACTGATTCCGCCTTTAAACTGGATGTAAAACTCTTCGGAACGACTCAGTAGGGTCAAACAACGATCCAACAAGTGGTATCAGAGCTCAGGACGAGGAGTTCATACTACTACAGCTTGATTCTACCGGATTATCTTCTTTCTACTCATTTCTTTTTACGTTTTTCAGATCTGAACTATTTCCAACGGTCGAAATGGTCTGATTTTTGAGTATAACGTGTAAAACTGAGTTTTAACAAAGCCTACAAAGTTTCGGATTAAAAATCAGACTAAAACATGTTAAAAATTACCTAAAACTAGGTTTCGCTTGAAAGTTGTTCGTAGGTTATACTTGATTTGGCTTCAGATCTGAAGTTTTGGTCAATTTCGCTTGAAGTTCTGCTGAAGCGAAACAGTTTTGCTGGATTTCGCTTGAAGCTTGAAGCGAAATAGATTGTTATTGTTTTCGCTTGAATCAGATTGGTTCGCTTGAAGTTGAAGCGAAATAGTTGATTTCGCTTGGAATAGTGTTGTTATCTGATTTCGCTTGAAGCTGATTATATTTCAAGGATTTCGCTTGAATTGCTGTTTTCTAACATTTTGAAAAATTTTCTAAGTGTTTTGTTTTGTTTTCAGGTGATATCAAAATGTTTGACGAACTGGAAAACATTAAACTTGAAAGAGTAAACAATTGGACTTGTTGTTCTCTTCTTGAGAAAAAGGAGGTTTTGGTTGAAAGATTTGAACATTTTATGTGTAGGAAATATGAGAATTTTAGTGATACGTATAAGCGATATGAAGAGTTACATAAGAGTTTTGAAATGCATTACTTAAGGATATCAAATACTGAAAAGATATCTAAGTTTGCAGATGCATTACCTTCAGATTGGGATGAATTTTTAGAAAAATTGAAAAAGGATTCTAGGTTTTCAAAATTTGGTTATTATGATTTCATCAGAGAGCTTAGAAAACGAAATGATGAGAATGAAGAGAAAAAGAAGGAGGTGGTAGAGAAATTAAAACGAGAATCAAATTGGTTAAGTTTGGATGTGTTTCTTGAAATAATCAAAAGAATTGAAAATGGTATTGATGTAAGAAGAAAGATGAAATATGATTACAAGAGAGGTTGTTTTTTAAATGAAGATTTGAATCCTGCTGATATGGTTAAAAATTTTCTTGCAGGAACATCAAAGAATGAAGAATCAAAGATGGATGAAACATCGAAAAGTAAAATTGTATGCTCAAAATGCGAAAAATTCGAAGCTGAAAATTCAAATCTCTTGAAAAATGTAGAGAATTTGACAGTGGAAATTAAAAACTTGAAGGATGAGAAAGAATTTGCTGATAAACAGATTCTTGAAATGAAAGAAAATAGTGTGAAATTAAGCTCAACGGTACTTGTGACTTGTTATTAACTGATATGATCCTCTAACGCATACTTAAAAACAAAAATATTATCTGTAAATATGTTTGTACATATTTCTTTACTGCTTTATGTTTTTCAGAAAATACAAAAAGATTTTGATTTCTGCTTTATTTTCGACAACTGATGTCTGAGTGCTGAGTTTCAAAATCTAAGTAAGCTGATTGTGTTTCTGAAAATAAAACAAGTTCATTAAATTGAAACTTGATTTAAATTCAAAAATTTCAAAAACAGTTTGTGATATCTCCAAAGGTCATTAACTTGAACTTGGATGATAAACTGTGAGGGAGTTGGATTCTTTAATACTGCTAAATTTATACAGTTTGTTGATAGGGGGAGTGGATTAGAGAATTTGTGTGGAATTGCCAGGTTACGATTCCTGGATAGTCTAAAATGTTGTTACTCATAAATGTTTGAGGAATTGCAGATGATAGTCCAGACTACGATTCCTAGAGCAGAGTCTAAGGGGGAGTCTGAGGACAAGCTGAAAGTTAGGAGGAGCTTGTAGCTGAAAAGAGAGGTGTAGATCCCTAAAAGCACGGAAGCTTGACGAAAGGGGGAGCCTGCTGATGATAGAGATTGAAGGAGAGTTTTCACAAGGTTTGAAGATTGTTAAAGACAAAGACTTGAAGCCAAAGACTTCATCAACATCCAAGGGGGAGTCTGTTGGTGCATTATATGTCTGTTGATTACGTCATAATCAAGTCTTGTGTCTAGATTGATTGAAAGAACACACAACAGGATCTTAATTAGGGTTTAGACATGTTTAGTATGAAGATTTCGCTTGAAATCTCTTCAAGCGAAATCAACATAGCTTGATTTCGCTTCAGGACAAGTGATTTCGCTTCAGGCTAGTTCAAGCGAAATCTACTTGTCTATATATAGGGTTGTTGTCATTTCACTTGGTACGCGACTTCTGAAGGTGTAACGAAGTGCTGCCGGTTTTCTGTCAGGTTGTAAACACTGTTATTATCAATCAAAGCAACAGATTAAAGAGTATAAGCTGTTTACGTGTCCGGTTTACTGATTCCGCCTTTAAACTGGATGTAAAACTCTTCGGAACGACTCAGTAGGGTCAAACAACGATCCAACACCAATTTACACAGACATACATACATACTTACAAAAGTTTTCAAGAACGACACGTGCATACTCACTTACACATGAACTCGCTCAACTTTATGTTGATTTTTCAAACTACATGTATTTCAGGGAATTAGTAAATGGATCTGGCGGGCGTTGGAGTTTTTAAGCTGCGTTGTGAATAAAGATGTCATCCAAGTCATTAGGGCTTAGGAGACGTATCTTAATCCTGGACGAGATACGTGGTCCTAAACTCGGGTTTGTTTTAAAATCTTTTGTTGAGTCTTTTTGAACTCCTTAAAACATGTTATGGTTTGTAACTTGAATTTGGTGTCGACATTTCAGACAACTATGTTATACTACTTTTAAGCTTAAATTAATGGATGTACATCTACTGGTTTTATCATATAGTATTTGTTATGATCGTATGCAATGGTATTAAGAAGTCACACCAATAATCACGCTTCCGCAAAAGTCAGGGTGTGACAAACTTTGGCCTATGGCGCCTAGCCGCTGCCTTACGACAGTGTCTTATGGCGAGACTATCTTTCAAACTCTCATTCCCTCGACCCTTTTAACCATTCCACTTACTGTTTCTTCGTTTAAGTTTCCCGATAGCATGTTCCACCTACAATAACACAATCGTTCGTAGTTAAACAATTCCATGTAATTAACCCACCAAAACCCATAACATTTATATTCATTAACAAGCATTCCAAACATTGTTCATCAGAAGTGAGGTTAGGATGGGAAGGTTGAAGCTCATAATAAAAGAGGGACGACAAGGTTACCTTCCTCTTGATACCATGAAAGAGATACCAAATATGATTTTGAGATAGTTACCCTTATTCCATTCAATATACATCTATACATAATTACAAGCCATATCTTCTAAAGTAGCGTGTGTGTGTATATAATGGAAGTATCTATAGAAAACCCTTATAATTTTGAAAACTTGGGAAACTCTAACCTCCCGATTTCTTTTTTTTTTTTTTTTTAATTTTACACATGGTATATACATGTTTTTAAGGGTTTTGGGCAAAAAAAATCAAAAAAGCGCCGAGTGGATATTTAAAAAAAAAATAAACAAATTTCTGGGGTAACATATGTCAGACGAATGTAACATATGTTACACCAAAACTTGTTTATTTTTTTTTAATATCTACTCGGCGCTTTTTTGATTTTTTTTTTTTGCCCAAAACCCTTAAAAACATGTATATAACATGTGTAAATTTTTTCAAAAAAAAAAAAAATTCGGGAGCTTTGAGTTTCCCGGGTTTTCTAACCACAAGTGGGTTTTCTATACATCCTTCCCCTATATATATATATATAGGGGAAGGATCCACTAAAAAGTGGATTTTGCCTAATTAGCCTAAGAAGTATTGTGATGATGACATGTGGCACTCCTAATAAGTAGGAATGAAGGGCATTTTGGTCCTTATAAATAGGAGTGAAAATGACATGTGCCACCCCTTTTATTTTTTAAAAATACAACAAAAAAATCTACAAAAAAATCTAGCACAAAAAATCTAGTAACAAGAAAATATAGCACAAAAAATGTAGTACAAAAAAATATAACACAAAAAAAATCTAGTACAAAAAATATAGCACGAAAAAATTCAGCAAAAAAATGTAGTACAAAAAAATCCAGCACAAAAAATTGAGAAAAAAAAATTTAAGACAAAAAAATCAGCACAAAAATATTATACAAAAATCCAGCACAAAAAAATGCTATACTGTGATAAAAACCAAAGAGAAATAGAGATAAACTGAATTCCATTCTTCATTTTATTCAACATTACAATATATAAAGATAAACATAACTATAAACCCTAAATCCCATAAGTAATGGGTTGGGCCTAAAATGTTTGGTTTATAACACTCCCCCTCAGACATTTAGAATTATACACAGTTTAACAACATACTTCAGGATGATGTTAAATAGGTACTTCAGGACCTGAATAAATAAACTGATACTACTGGATCAGCTATGCTGCCTTATTAAAAACCTTACTAAGAATACCCAGTGGGACAAAACTTAGTTAAGGGAAAAAGAGTACAGCGTGCATAATTCTCCCCCTGAATTCAACAAACATCTTTCAATCTACGAAGACCGAACTTGTGTGATAGCTGCTCGAAACTGCTTCTAGGTAAAGATTTCGTGAACAGGTCAGCTAGATTTTCACTTGACTTAATCTGGCGAACATCAATTTCCCCTTCTTTTTGTAAGTCATATGTTGAGAAAAATTTTGGTGAGATGTGCTTTGTTCGATCACCCTTGATGTAACCTTCTCTGATCTGAGCTATGCAAGCAGCATTGTCTTCATAAATAATTGTCGGCTCCTTCTTGATCTGTTCTAATCCTCATGCTTCTTGTATGTGATTAATCATTGATCTCAACCACACACATTCTCGACCAGCATCATATATTGCTATCAATTCAGCATGATTTGATGATGTTGCTATAAGTGTTTGCTTAGTTGACTTCCAAGAAATTGTTGTGCCACCGTATGTGAATACATAACCTGTCTGAGATTTTGCTTTGTGAGGATTCGATAGATATCCGGCATCAGCATACCTAACAAGGTGGGACTTTTGATCTTTCTGATAGAAAAGACCTAAGTCTTGTGTCCCGCAAATATACCAGAATATATGTTTTACACCATTCCAGTGTCTATGTGTTGGATTCGAACTGTATCTCGCTAGTACATGAACTACAAATGCAATGTCAGGTCTTGTGTTATTTGCGAGATACATAAGGGCACCGATCGCGCTTAAGTACGGTACTTCTGGACCAAGTACTTCTTCGCCTTCTTCTTGAGGGCGATAAGGATCCTTGTGTGGATCTAGCGGTCGGACAACCATAGGTACGCTAAACGGATGTGCTTTATCCATATTGAAACGTACTAACATCTTCTGGATGTAGTTTGATTGATGGACAAATGTGCCATTCACAGATACTCAAATTGTAGTCCGACGCATACTTTTGTCATACCGAGATCTTTCATCTCAAATTCTGTAATACCCCGAACCTTAATATACTGTTTATAAACGTATGAAATATGTAATTTATATTTCATATATTGTTAAACGAGTAAGATGATGGTGTGAAAGGTGAAATATCTTGACAAGCCTTAGCTAGTATAGGAGACCGTTTAATATTAATAATTAAATATATTATTTTTGACCTTACTCTGTTTTTAATGAAACTTAGGTTAAAACGTAGATAAAAATATGCTCGTTCTAATGACATATTCGTCGTTTTATAAAACGTCATATTTTAAAAGTTATACAAGAAAAACGAGTGAAGCAGCTGAAATAATATAACTAAGCTAGCTAGCTAGCACGTCAAGCTAGCTAGCTAGCACGCCAATTGTCCCACATCGCCCAGAAAGCCATTGAGGTGCTTGCTTGCTTCACATATATATAGGAGTTAAATTGTAGGATTTTAGATACACCAAAATTTTAACGGGAACACTCTAATATTGAGAATCCCGAGTATACGATACCCCGTTGGGTGTTGTTAGTAGTCGTTTTTGGAGCACGAGTAGGAGCAGGAGTAGGGAAACTCTACATCAACGTGCCGTAGATAGTTTTGAGGTATACTCTCGTTTAAGTTTATGTTTAGTTATTTATTATTTATTTTTAGTAGTTAATATTAGTTTTATTATTAGTAATAATATATTAGTAGTAGTAGTGTTAGTATTATTTTTAGGTACTAGGGTTATTGTCAGGGGCGGGTATTGGGTAGCCTAGCCTTAGTTAGGCATGGACTGATCACCCATGCTTAAACAAGGCAGCACTAACCAATATCCAACCATGATAATGACTAGTTAGGTGTACCATTACCTAACCTAGGATTATGTAATTGTGTCAGGACCTTGAGACATAACCCAGTCGTACTAGCGGCAGTTAAGCAATTGCTAATCAGGTGAGTCATCATACTTGTCTTTTAAACTGTGATAGTATACTCGTCCATAACTGGTAATAATGAGAATGCTGCAGTATGCATGTGTCAGTAGGGGTATATGGGATCCTATTATGCTTAATGAGGTGTGTCACTCTGGGAAGGGTAATAAGGTGTTGTACCCACAGGCACTTCGTGCTTATAAGGTCCAGCGACACACACTCATACCTATGTGACGGCCGTAGGGGGACACAGCTGGAGGACCAGTATGTCTCTTGTACGGTGGTTTGTGACAAGTCAAATGTGACCTATAAGGTTCAATGAGGCCTAACCTGACCATAATGTGGTCACATGCCCATATTGTGTATGCATATAATGTAAACTGTGGTCTGTCTTTATAAAAATTGTATAGTATGAGCTCACCAGTATATATCTGACGTCGTTTTGAGTATACTTATCTCAGGTGAGTCATGAGGAAAGCTATAGGAACTACTTGACAGTTGTGGAGTTTAGAAGATCAAGGAGTTCTTAGTTGCCGAAAGTTTGTAAATAAATAAAGTGTTGTACTCAGACTATTATAAGTTTTAATGAAAGTTTAGTTTGTTTCCGCTGTAAGTGTATCAATTGTGCACAATCACCCGGGTTACGGGGTGGGTGTTACAGTTGGTATCAGAGCCTGAGGTTTTAGTGAATTAGGTATTGCAGGAATGCCTAAGCTTTAACCAATAGTTCTTTAAAGATTAATAGCACACTCAGACTAGGCCAAATAACATGTTCTCAGGAAAAGTACTTGAATAGTCAATTGAGTGACGCTAGAAGAAGTAAAACTATGTTGTGCCTTTTTATGTGCTATATATATATACGTATATAGGGTGGGAGTTGGCTACAAAGTCCATTTTTCCTACAAAGTGTACAAAGTCATAAAACAACATAATGTCAACCATAAAACACACTCAAAACCCACAAATAACATAGTGGAGGTTACTAAAACACCATATTTGTGGGTTTTGTGTTTTGTTTTGAATGATAAGGCTTTGATTATCGAATGACTAACATTAGTGTGTTTTATGTTGATTATCATATTGTGTTTTATATTCATAGTTGTACGATGGTGTGTTTGAAGTTTTTAAGGAATGTTAGGGTTTGGATATTGTGTTTTAGTGATCTTCACTATGTTATTTGTGGGTTTTGAGTGTGTTTTATGGCTGAAATTGTGGTGTTTTAAGACTTTGTACACTTTGTAGGAAAAATGGACTTTGTAGCGGAACCCTACCCTACGTATATATATATATATATATATATATGTGTGTGATGTATATAGTTGTTATATTATAATAATGTATCATACATACTAGTAACTCTTTATACTCATATTACTATAGGAAGGAGACAATGTCTGAACATAGAGATGAACAAGGGTCTAGAAATAATCAGAATAACAGAAGGAGAGAGGAAGGCTCTTATAGGACTCGAACTCCCTCTCACAGTGTCAGGTCCCGGTCAAGTACAAGCATACGTCTAAATACTGAGGATATCCACAATATAGCTGTGGAAGTGGCTAAGGCAATGAAGAATGCACAAACCGGTAATGTTAACCAATCTGGAGAACGACATGAAGAAAGCTCAGCAGCCTACACGCCAGTACAAAGGGAAGGAATGGGCGAAAGGAAAAACACTATTGCAACCATGCCACTAGAAGGAAAAGGTGAATATTCCAAATCAAAGGAGTGTACTTATAAGCACTTCATGTCCTGTAAACCCCTGTCCTTTGACGGAAGAAAGGGAGCACTAGAAGCTCAAGACTGGCTTAACAGAATGGAGTCAGTATTAGACATATGTGAGTGTGATGACCGCAACAAAGTACGGTTCGCCGTACATATGTTTGAAGCTGAAGCCTTTCACTGGTGGAACATTGTGGTCCGAACAGAGGGAAAAGAAAAGGTTAAGGAGATGAAGTGGGAGGAGTTTCTTCATAAGTTTCTTGCTAAGTATTGCCCTCCCAGTGAGACTGAGCAACTGGAAGTGGAATTCTTTCAGTTAAAAATGGGAAATAAAACCTATCGAGAGTATGTTTCTCGTTTCAATGACATATCTCGACTGGTTTTTTATTTAGCATTGACTGAGGAACAACTAATCAATAGGTTTATTTGGGGTCTACCCTCTGAAATGAGGGTGTTTATCAAATCCAAATCCCCCAAGACTTTTGCAGAAACTGTTGAGGCTGGCGCCGTCATGGCTGCCGAGATGATTCTGCGACAGGCTGAATCTCCCGCACCAAAAAGGAAGTGGGAAGAAAGAAAGGGGGACACCCGGAATAACAACTTTAAAAGGCCTAAAACATTTCCTCAATGTCAAATTTGCAAATGCTTTTATATGGGGGAATGTCGTTTTCCTTGTGCAAATTGTAAAAAAACGGGTCATGCTCTTCAAGAATGCAAGGAAAAGAAGAAGTGTTTCAAATGTGGAGACCCTAACCACATGAGATTTGAATGTCCTGAACTCAAAAGAAATGATAGGACACAACCAAATCAGCCAAAAGGGCGTGCATTTGTACTCACCACGGAAGAAGCCAAGACCAATACAGACGTTATCACGGGTACGTATCTCGTAAATGATGTATATGCGCGTGTGTTATTTGATACCGGTGCAAATAGAAGTCTAGTGTCGACTACCTTTAGACCTTACTTGAACCAGGCGTCCCAAAACCTAGATCATGCCTTTACAATAGAAATGGCAGATGGAAGTCAAAGAGAGATAGTTGACATTGTTAAGAATTGTAAAATAAGCTTAAACAACCATGTTATCCCTATAGACCTAATGCCTATGGAACTTGGAGAATTCGAGATAGTCATAGGAATGGACTGGTTGACACCATATCATGCGGAAGTTATATGTGATAAAAGGATCGTCCGACTCCGATTACCCAACGGCAAACAACTAACTGTATCGGGAGACTGCACTGACAAGACTAAGAACCTCATCACGATAGCACAAGCACATAAATGCCTAAGGAAAGGGTATGTTGCCTTTCTAGCATATGTCGTAAACACTACAGAAAAGCAGAAGGTCGAGGACGTGCCAGTAGTACTAGAATACCCTGAAGTGTTTCCCGATGAGCTCCCGGGACTACCATCGGATAGACAGGGGTTTATCCAACCTAGTTCGTCGCCATGGGGAGCACCCATCTTATTTGTCCAGAAGAAAGATGGGACGATGCGCATGTGCATCGATTATAGAGACTTGAATAAAGCCACTATAAAGAACAAACACCCTTTACCCAGGATCGACGATTTGTTTGATCAATTACAAGGGGCAAGTTATTTCTCTAAAATAGACTTGAGGTTTGGATACCACCAAGTGAAAGTTGCACCAGAAGACATACCTAAGACTGCCTTCAGGACTAGGTATGGTCATTATGAATTTTTGGTAATGCCATTTGGATTAACCAACGCACCTGCAGTGTTCATGGACCTCATGAACAGGGTTTGTAAACCTTACCTCGATAAGTTTGTGATCGTTTTCATTGACGATATCCTTATCTACTCTAAGAATGAGGCAGAACGTGAACAACACCTGAGAGCAGTCCTTGAATTGCTCAAGAAAGAAAAACTCTATGCAAAGTTCTCTAAGTGTGAATTTTGGATACGTGAGGTGCAATTCCTAGGCCACGTGATAAATGAATGTGGAATACAAGTTGACCCTGCAAAGATCGAGGCCATCAAGAAATGGGAAGTACCGAAGAATCCCACTGAAATCAGAAGATTTCTGGGGTTAGTAGGATACTATAGAAGGTTTATTCAAGACTTCTGAAAGATTGCAACACCATTAACCACACTAACCCAGAAAGCCTCTAAGTTTAATTGGGGACCTAAACAAGAAGAAGCCTTTAACACGTTAAAGCATAAGTTATGTAGCGCCCCAATACTGTCACTTCCTGAGGGAATAAAAGATTTTGCCGTCTATTGTGATGCATCTCACTATGGTATGGGATGTGTACTCATGCAAAGAGGCAAAGTAATTGCCTACGCCTCTAGACACTTGAAGATTCATGAACGGAACTACACAACCCATGATTTGGAACTTGGTGCCATAGTGTTCGCATTGAAAATTTGGAGGCACTATCTTTACGGTACAAAGTGCACTATCTATAGTGACCATAAAAGTTTAAAACATATATTTGAGCAGAAGGAGCTCAATATGCGTCAGAGACGATGGATGGACTTATTAAGTGATTACGACTGTGAGATCCAATACCATCCAGGTAAGGCAAACATAGTAGCAGATGCTCTAAGTAGAAAAGAGAAACCTCAACCAATAAGAATTCGTGCAACCAGAATAGAGGTTAAAACTAGTCTCTTAGAACAAGTTAAGAATATACAACAAGAAGCCTTAAAAGAGAATCATATTATAAAAGAAAGAATGATTGGGAGACTGAAGCTACTGACAATGGGAATTGATAATATCCTTAGGTTCAGCAATAGGATATGGGTTCCTAATTTTGGAGGACTGCAGGATACAATCTTAGAGGAAGCTCATAAGTCTAAGTATTCCATTCACCCTGGCAGTGACAAGATGTATAAGGATTTAAGGAGAGATTATTGGTGGCCGGGAATGAGGCGATCTGTTGCCCATTATGTGGAACAACCAGAGATTCCAGAATGGAAATGGGAGAAAATCACCATGGATTTTATCACGAAGCTCCCAAGGTCAAGTCACAGTTATGATACTATTTGGGTAATAGTGGACAGACTGACCAAGTCTGCACACTTCGTGCCAATTCGTGAGGACTATAAGATGAACAAGCTAGCTCAAATTTACATCAAAGAAATAGTCTCACGACATGGGGTACCTGTATCGATCATATCTGACAGAGATAGTCGTTTCACATCTAAATTCTGGCAATGTTTCCAACAAGAGTTAGGAACCAAGCTTAATCTAAGCACTGCATATCATCCTCAGACGGATGGGCAGAGTGAACGGACTATTCAGACATTAGAAGATATGCTTCGGGCTTGTGTAATTGATTTTGGTGGAAGTTGGGACACTCATCTACCACTCATCGAATTCGCCTACAATAATAGCTATCACGCCAGCATCAAAGCTGCACCTTATGAAGCTTTATACGGAAGAAGGTGCCGAACTCCTATCTGTTGGACATAAGTAGGGGAAAGTCAACTGTCAGGACCAGAAATCATTGTGGAGACCACCGAAAAGATTCAGCAAATCAAAGAAAGGATGAAAAGTGCTCAAGATCGACAAAAGAGTTATGCAGATCAGAGGCGTAAACCCCTAGAGTTCCAAATAGGGGATAAAGTAATGCTTAAGGTATCACCTCTGAAAGGAGTGATTCGGTTTGGAAAGAAGGGAAAGTTGAAACCCCGATACATTGGGCCGTTTGAAGTAACAAGCAAAGTAGGACCAGTGGCTTATCGGCTAAAACTTCCTGAACAGCTGGCAGGAATACATAATACTTTTCATGTATCAAATTTAAGGAAGTGCCTAGTGGACGAAGCCCAACAAATACCCCTGGAAGACGTACAGGTTGACGACAAACTCAACTTCATTGAAGAACCACTACAAATCGAAGATAGGAATGTTAAAAAGTTACGCAAGAAGGAAATCCCGTTAGTCAAAGTCAAGTGGAACGCACGTCATGGACCCAACTTTAAATGGGAATTAGAAAACATAATGAAAGATAAGTACCCTCATCTTTTTAAGTGATGACAAATTTCGAGGAAGAAATTTTTGTAAGGAGGGAAGGATGTAATACCCCGAACCTTAATATACTGTTTATAAATGTATGAAATATGTAATTTATATTTCATATATTGTTAAACTAGTAAGATAATGGTGTGAAAGGTGAAATATCTTGACAAGCCTTAGCTAGTATAGGAGACCGTTTAATATTAATAATTAAATATATTATTTTTGACCTTACTCCGTTTTTAATGAAACTTAGGTTAAAACGTAGATAAAAATATGCTCGTTCTAATGACATATTCGTCGTTTTATAAAACGTCATATTTTAAAAGTTATACAAGAAAAACGAGTGAAGCAGCTGAAATAATATAACTAAGCTAGCTAGCTAGCACGTCAATTGTCCCACATCGCCCAGAAAGCCATTGAGGTGCTTGCTTGCTTCACATATATATAGGAGTTAAATTGTAGGATTTTAGATACACCAAAATTTTAACGGGAACACTCTAATATTGAGAATCCCGAGTATACGATACCCCGTTGGGTGTTATTAGTAGTCGTTTTTGGAGCACGAGTAGGAGCAGGAGTAGGGAAACTCTACATCAACGTGCCGTAGATAGTTTTGAGGTATACTCTCGTTTAAGTTTATGTTTAGTTATTTATTATTTATTTTTAGTAGTTAATATTAGTTTTATTATTAGTAATAATATATTAGTAGTAGCAGTGTTAGTATTATTTTTAGGTACTAGGGTTATTGTCAGGGGCAGGTATTGGGTAGCCTAGCCTTAGTTAGGCATGGACTGATCACCCATGCTTAAACAAGGCAGCACTAACCAATATCCAACCATGATAATGACTAGTTAGGTGTACAATTACCTAACCTAGGATTATGTAATTGTGTCAGGACCTTGAGACATAACCCAGTCGTACTAGCGACAGTTAAGCAATTGCTAATCAGGTGAGTCATCATACTTGTCTTTTAAACTGTGATAGTATACTCATCCATAACTGGTAATAATGAGAATGCTGCAGTATGCATGTGTCAGTAGGGGTATATGGGATCCTATTATGCTTAATGAGGTGTGTCACTCTGGGAAGGGTAATAAGGTGTTGTACCCACAGGCACTTCGTGCTTATAAGGTCCAGCGACACACACTCATACCTATGTGACGGCCGTAGGGGGACACAGCTGGATGACCAGTATGTCTCTTGTACGGTGGTTTGTGACAAGTCAAATGTGACCTATAAGGTTCAATGAGTCCCAACCTGACTATAATGTGGTCACATGCCCATATTGTGTATGCATATAATGTAAACTGTGGTCTGTCTTTATAAAAATTGTATGGTATGAGCTCACCAGTATATATCTGACGTCGTTTTGAGTATACTTATCTCAGGTGAGTCATGAGGAAAGCTATAGGAACTACTTGACAGTTGTGGAGTTTTAGAAGATCAAGGAGTTCTTAGTTGCCGAAAGTTTGTAAATAAATAAAGTGTTGTACTCAGACTATTATAAGTTTTAATGAAAGTTTAGTTTGTTTCCGCTGTAAGTGTATCAATTATGCACAATCACCCGGGTTACGGGGTGGGTGTTACAAATTCCTTCTTTAAAAACTGAGCAGCTTTCTCTATCTCTTCAGAAGATCCGATGATGTTGATATCGTCAACATAGACTGCTATTATAGTGAAATTTGAGAGTGATCATTTTATAAAGACACATGGACTGATTACATCAGACTTATATCCTTCCTTTTTGAAATATTCACTAAGTCGATTGTATCACATACGACCAGATTGTTTGAGACCATATAAAGATCTCTGGAGCTTTATAGGACACATATCTCGAGGTGTTGATTTTAATGCTTCAGGCAATTTTAATCCTTTAGGGATTTTCATGTAGATGTCATTTTCAAGTGTCCCGTATAAGTATGCGGTGACGACATCCATTAGTCTCATATGAAGTCCTTCAGAGATTGTGAGGCTGATTAGGAACCTAAGGGTTATCGCATCCACTACAGGAGAATACGTTTCCTCATAATCAACTCCTGGGATTTGGGAAAACTCTTGTGCTACAAGTCGAGCCTTATATCGTACAATCTTATTCTTTTAATTTCTCTTTATTGCAAACACCCATTTATAACCTACTGGTTTGACGTCTATGGGTGTTCGGACTACAGGTCCGAAAATATGTCGCTTTTCGAGCGAATTCAATTCGGAGTTTATGGCTTCTTGCCATCTTCGCCAATCACTTCTGTGCATGCACTCTTCTAAAGTTTTAGGTACGTAATCATTTTCATTGATTACATCCGTTTCTATAGCATATGCGAATATATCATCAACACGTGTTTTATTCCGGTTCCACATTGTACTATCTTGTACATAATTAATAGAGATCTCATTTTCATTCGGTACCGGTGTTTCTTCTGAAACTTCATTTTCCTCTGGATTCATAGTTGTCTCTTCTGGGACATTTACCTCTACCGGGGGTTCACTTATAATCTTTTGTGAGTTTTCACCAACTGTGTTACTTTGCTCTTTTCGTTTCCGTGGGTTTTTGTCTTTGGAACCGATTGGTCTCCCATGCTTTCGTTGTATAGTAATCGCTTCTGGGATTACTTCAATTCAAGCAGATGCATTTGATGCTGGTACATGTGACTTTGTCACTCTATTCGTGTCTGTGAATGCATCTAGTAATTCATTCGCTATTCTTTGCAAATGTATGATCTTTTGGACTTCATATTCACATTGACCAATTCGGGGGTCGAGATTTGATAGCGATGATGCATTCCATGTTATTTCTTGTGTTACCAGTCTTTCTTTGTCCTTATCTCCCCCTAAGACTGGGAACATTGTTTCATCAAAATGACAGTCAGCATACCATGCTGTAAACACGTCTCCCGTCATTGGTTCTAAATATTTAATAATGGATGGGGAGTTAAAACCAATATAGATACCCAGTCTTCTTTGGGGTCCCATTGTAGTACGTTGTGGTGGCGGTATTGGTACATATATCGCACAACCAAAAATTCTAAGGTGGGACAAACTTGGTTCTCGTCCGAAGACCAGTTGCAATGGGGAGTATTCGTGATCAGTAGTTGGTCTCAATCTAATCAGTGCAGCGGCATGCAAAATAGCATGACCCCATGCAGAAGAAGGTAATTTACATCTCATTAAGAGTGGTCTATTATTTGTAATCGTTTAATCAGAGATTCAGCTAAACCGTTTTGTGTGTGAACATGAGGTACTGAATGTTCAACATTAATCCCAATTGACATACAATAGTCATTAAATTCTTGAGATGTGAACTTTCCCGCATTATCCATCCGGATGTTTTTAATTTGATTATCGGGGAAATTGGCTCTCAATTGTCACACCCCGACCGCGTATATACAACGAACCGCGGCGGAAACGCCGGGGAGTGATCGCGACAGAATTAATTGTTTTATAACCATGGCATACAAAGTTGTATTTTATTTATTAAACAAGAGTGTTACATTGTTTTAAACAGGAATACAGAGTTTATAACATAATTAAACATAGTCTAGCTCCATTTTATGTCTCTAAGGCACAGGTCCGCCCTAGTATCGTGATCAACATCCTACGGAAAAGCTCCTGAAAACACATGTGAAAATAGGTACGTCAGCATAAAATTCCTGTGAGATACATAGGTTTTGTGAAAATAGGATTCATGACTTATGTTTAAGAAAAATGTTTAGTCATGAACCTTGTAATTTGCTTTGTCTTGTAAATCATTTGAAAACGATAAGATCAGATGATATGTATAAGTAAATGTAAGGTTAAATGAATAACCATGTAAAAATGAGTTTGTATAAGATAAGTTGTTTGTAAAACAATGTCTTGTGAAAAGTATGTTATTTGTATAAAATGTTATATGTCTCAAACTGAAATGATTCAAATAACGCAACGATATGTAATACCATACAAACACTTATATATAGGAAGTACCAGCGGCGTATCCACCATGTTTGTATCATATTACACACGCATCGTTACTTAAATCACTTAATCAAACCAAACCAACAATGTAAGATGTCTATGTCTAAACCAATTGTCAAATGTATTGGATAATATGTCAAAGTGTTTATGTCAAGATGTAAATCATGTAGTGTAAAACAAATGTCAAACATGTTTATGTGTCAAATGTAAATCATGTCAAAATGTCTATGTCAAATGTCCATGTCAAATGTCTTTGTCAAATGTCTTTGTCAAATGTCTATGTCAAAATGTCATGTATGGCAAGTGGAATGTATCAACTAAACCATATGCACAAAAACAAAGTATTGAAGTAAAACATGGTTTAAATCAATATTATGTCTTGTGGAAAAATGCATGCTAATATTGATTATGAACATTTATGCGGTATTGTGAAAATGCATACATCCAAGCCTTGTGACTGTGGTGATAAACCCTTAAACAAATTAAAGGTCTATCTGTATTATATCATCGAATTCGGTCATTCCTTTCATCCCCACCTAACCGGGATGTCCGGAACGGGAGTTGTCAATTCCTATGGTACCACTACCTACTAACGAACGGCGTGATCAATGTTAATGAATGTATTGTCCCATGTAAACAAACCAAATGTCATACCAAAATGTAAGCATGTGAAAACAATGCACTAAGTATGTAATCAAATGAACATACATAGCGTGAAATGTCATGTAAAACGATGTACTAAGTAATGCACACAATGGGCACACCTAGCATAAAATGTCATGTAAAACGATGTACTAAGTAATGCACACAATGGGCACACCTAGCATAAAAACAATGAAATCATGTACTATAATGTACTAACAAACATAGCAGATATATGATGTGAAAACAGGAAAGCATGAATGTAACAAGTAGGCACATGTGTTCCACCCCAAAACAGTTTGAAAAATAGTAAAAGAGGGGTTCTATGTACTCACTTGAGATTGCTCAGATGTCTAAAGATAACCTCCAAGTAATGCTAGAGATCTCGGAAATCAAACGGCACCTAATATAGGTAACTATGTTAATAAACCGGACCTATATCGGAAGACTGGGTAGCATGAGGGTTTGTAAACCAAACGAGTATGGATACTCGTGTAATATGGTTTAACAAAGCCTACATACTAAATGAAACCTAACATAATTGTTTACGACCCATTACGACCCGTTTAGGTAGCTTATGCTACTTTAACGCATCGTGCGCGTAAAACGCGTTCGGACAGCCTAACTAGTCCTACGACAAGTGTTGTATGCCTAAACATGTTACATAATCAGTTATGTGACAAAAGTTTAGGTTACATATGCTCAATTACCAATTATACATGAAAAGGGTATTCTGGTAATTTACCTAAGGCATATAAACTACCTATCATACAACTACTTAAACGAAGCGGCCATAAGGTATAACCTCGGAAGGTTATTCCCTACACTATGGTCACCTAATGTATTTGGTCGGATCCTAATGATCGACCAAACTGGGTCGGGTTCGAAGGTATAAGCGATTTATCAGATCGCTTACCCTACGACCCTAGACAACGTGGTAATCAGTAGGCTTAGTCCCAAGGGACTATAACCATCGTGATTACAATCACGTTGCGAAGTTCAAACGAACTTCGCATTGACCATAAGCTGGTCAACGCTGAAAGTCAAACAAAGTTTGACTTTCTGACTCGAAAAGCAATAAAAGAACGAAAGAATACTTACGAAGGGTCCCCGAATGCTAATCGTGATCACAATAACTCAGGTATGAAACAATGGTTCCAACTTAGAGTCACTTAGATCAGATTCTAGTGGTTTTGAAGTAATGGGGGATGGGGTATTTATAGTATTCGGTCCACCGTTAAGATTGTTTCATGGAAACCGTGATTCGATCACATCCGTACACTTGTTGAAAGGTTATGGAAGCTAAATATGATCCTTATCTGATGACTAAGCAATTTAGAACATGTGGTGGTGGATCAAACAGCTGCAACCTGATGTTAAATGCATTTAATCTGGTCCAGAAGTCGGACGCGGCCCGCTTCAGGATGTGCAGAAACTCAGGCGGGCCGCCTGGGAGTTGCAGATCAGAAACATGTTTGCAGAATTACAGTTTCAGTCCCTGTTGATGTTTTAAGCCATTTTCGACACTTCTAAGGCCCGTAAAGCCAACTTTAAGGCCCTAAAATGTTTCCTAAACATTGTGGACATGAAACATGCTCAAAAATATGCCGGATGATGGTTTGTTTGGTCGTACGAACGCGATGTTCGCTTAATTACGACGGAATGCGCACAAGCGCGAAAAACGATCCAAATGACGCGACGAATGGATTTTTCTTATGGCGAACACTAAAATATAATATAGTCATGCTTACATAAATTTTTGGATGTCCGGATGTATTCAGAACGTAAGTTATGCGCGAAAATGCAAACTTGTGCACTTTTTGACACTTTTAGTCCCTGAATGATCCAAAAGTTTATTTTAGCACACCAAACCCCTCAAAGCCTATTTCTAAGCTATGTAAAGGATATTTAAGGTGTGTTTAACTTATGGTCATGTTCCGGAATGTCTGTTCCAGTACGAATCGTCATACTTTCACAGTTTGTCAAGTTTAGTCCCTGTAAGCGAATTAACTTGTTTTTGCCATACCAAAGCCTTCAAAACTTATTTCTAAGTTATGTAAAGGTTATTTAAGGTATGTTAAGTATATGTTAATGTTCCGGAGTATTTCTCGCATTAAACTGAGTACGTTTACGCACCAGTTTGCGTATAACTCTCCAGAAAGTGATATAGAGTTTGAAGTTGGATAAAAGTCAAAACATGAAAAATGTAAAACATAACAAAACAAACATTGTTTTATTGATAATTGTACTGTTCACAATGATTACAAGCACAGATGTTACAGTCTCCCCTACTTGTGGAAATTTCGTCCCGAAATTTATTTAGAGGAAACTCGTGGAAAAAGATGTGGATATTTCGCCTTCATTTGGTCTTCGCGTTCCCAAGTAAACTCGGGTCCACGTTTGGCTTCCCAGTGAACTTTGACCAAAGGAATGCGCTTACGTTTAAGCCACTTGACTTCACGTTCCATGATTTCCACAGGTTTCTCAACAAATTTCAGTGTTTTACCAACACGAATTTCGTCAAGTGGTATGCGGAGGTTCTCATCAGCTAAACACCTCTTGAGATTGGACACGTGAAAAGTTGGATGAACATTTCCAAGTTCAGGAGGTAACTCAAGTCTGTAGGCTACCTTTCCAATTCTTTCGACGATCTTGAATGGTCCAACGTATCTAGGTGCAAGTTTTCCTTTCTTTCCAAATCTGATCACACCTTTCCAAGGTGAGACCTTAAGTAATACTCGATCACCGACTTGAAATTCCAAGGGTTTGCGTTTTGGATCCGCGTAACTCTTCTGACGGCTCATAGCTGTCTGAAGGTTATCGCGAACTTTCTTGACCTTGTCAGTTGTCTCTAAAATGAGAGCAGGTCCAGTAAGCTGAGCCTCGCCAATCTCATTCCAGCAGACTGGTGAACGACATTTTCGACCATAGAGAGCTTCGAAAGGAGCCATTTTAATGCTAGTGTGATAACTGTTGTTGTAGGAGAATTCAATCAGTTTAAGATGTGAATCCCAACTACCACCAGAATCGATCACACAAGCTCTAAGCATATCCTCCAAAGTCTGGATTGTTCTTTCAGACTGACCATCCGTTTGCGGATGATAAGCTGTGCTCAGATTAAGTTGGGTCCCCATAGCAGATTGCATGGTTCTCCAAAAATGAGAAGTGAAACGAGCATCTCTGTCAGAAATGATGTTCAAAGGAACACCATGTCGAGCTACAATTTCATCCACATAGATTTTAGCAAGTCTGTCAGCAGGAAAATCCTCACGGATTGGCAAGAAATGAGCTGACTTTGTAAGACGATCAACGACTACCCAGATGGCATCATGACCTTTCTTTGTGCGCGGAAGTTTGGTAACGAGATCCATAGTAATGTTTTCCCATTTCCAAATTGGGATCTCTGGTTGTACCAATAAACCAGAAGGACGCTGATGTTCAGCCTTAACCTTTAGACAAGTAAGGCATTTTGATACGTATAAGGCAATGTCTTTCTTCATACCAGGCCACCAATAGTGAATACGAAGATCCTTATACATCTTATCTGAGCCCGGATGAATAGAATAACGAGACTTATGGGCTTCATCCATAAGCAAGGTACGAAGATCATCCTGGCTTGGGACCCACAAACGGTCCATGAAGTAATATGATCCATTGTCCTTCAGTTCGAGAGCAGGTGTTATGTGATAGGGAAATTCCTTATCCATCATACCTTGTGAAACACAAGATTGTTGAGCCTGAGAAATGCGGGCTTGAATATCAGATCGAGCTTGAATAACAGATTGAACACGTACACAATGAAGCTTAGTACGTTCCTTACGACTCAATGCATCAGCTACGACATTCGCCTTACCAGGATGGTAGCGAATTTCGCAGTCATAGTCGTTTAAAAGCTCAACCCAATGTCGTTGCCTCATGTTGAGTTCTTTCTGATTGAAGATATGTTGAAGACTTTTGTAGTCTGTGAAAACCACACATTTTGTACCGTACAAATAGTGTCTCCAGATCTTGAGAGCGAAAACAACTGCACCCAACTCAAGATCATGAGTGGTGTAGTTCTTCTCATGTATCTTTAATTGTCTTGATGCATAGGCTATGACTTTGTTCCTTTGCATCAGAACACAGCCAAGGCCTAATTTCGATGCATCACAATACACGACAAAATCATCATCACCCTCAGGCAATGATAGAACAGGCGCATCGCAAAGCTTCTGCTTCAAGCGTTGAAAAGCTTCCTCTTGTTTGAATCCCCAATCAAAGGGCTTGTTCTTCTGAGTTAGAGCAGTTAGAGGAACTGCAATCTTTGAGAAGTTCTCAATGAAGCGGCGATAATAACCCGCTAGACCAAGAAAAGAACGAACTTCAGTAGGAGTAGTAGGCGTATCCCAATCCTTAATCGCACTGATCTTGGAGGGATCTACATGAATACCTTGTTCGTTGATAATGTGCCCCAAAAATTGAACTTCTTTAAGCCAAAATTCGCACTTGGAGAATTTGGCGAAAAGTTGCTCTTTCTTTAGGTGTTCCAGAGTAAGACGAAGATGTTGCTCGTGATCAGCTCGCGTCTTAGAGTAAATCAAGATGTCGTCAATAAAAACAATGACGAACTGATCCAAATAAGGTTTGCAGACCCTATTCATTAAGTCCATGAAAACAGCCGGAGCATTAGTCAAACCGAATGGCATGACTGTGAATTCGTAATGCCCATAACGAGTGCGGAACGCTGTCTTTGGAATGTCTTCTTCATGTACCCGAAGTTGATGATACCCGGAACGCAGATCAATCTTCGAGAAATAAGAAGCACCTTGTAACTGATCAAAGAGATCATCGATGCGAGGTAGGGGATATCGATTCTTGATGGTAAGCTTGTTAAGCTCACGATAATCGATACACATCCTAAAGGATCCATCCTTCTTCTTGACAAAAAGAACGGGAGCACCCCAAGGTGAAAAGCTTGGACGGATAAAACCTTTGTCAGAGAGCTCCTGAAGCTGCTTAGACAACTCTTGCATCTCAGACGGTGCAAGACGATATGGAGCTCTAGCAATGGGATTTGCACCAGGTACGAGATCAATGCGGAACTCGACTTGGCGTGCTGGAGGTAGACCAGGTAAATCTTCAGGGAATACTTCAGAATAATCCCGAACGACAGGAATATCTGAAATAGACTTACCCTTGCCTTTATCTTCTGTAACATGTGCTAAGAAAGCCACATAGTTCTTCCGCAGATACTTCCGAGCTTTAAAACAAGACATTAGCTTGAGACCACCGGTAGGCTTCTCACCACGAACCTGTAGGATCTCGCCTGTCGAAAGCGGCACACGAACAATCTTCTCGAAACAACCTACCTCTGCGTGATGCTTGGATAACCAATCCATACCCACAATGACGTCGAAGCTTCCAAGTTGCATTGGCGTGAGGTCGATAGGAAAAAGATGGTCGTTAAGATTCAACTGGCAGTTGCGAAGAACAGAATCAAGAAAAATGGGTTCACCACTAGCAACTTCTACTGTCAAAGGTTTTCCTAGTTTCGTTCTAGACACGCGAAGCATTGGCTCAAAAGACAAAGACACGAAACTCTTATCGGCACCAGAATCGAAAAGAACAGATGCAGGCTGATTATTAATAAAGAACGTACCGTTCACCACATTATCGTCCGCCTACGCCTCTTGGGCATTCATGTTAAAAGCTCGTCCACGAGCCTGAGCCTGATTCTGATTCTGATTCTGGTTGGCTAGTCTTGGGCACCGGTTCCTGTAGTGGGTCAGATCCCCACAATTATAACAAGCACCCGGTGGGTAATATGGTCGTGCAGGTTGACCCTGTTGCTGAGCAGGAGGCTGAGCAACTTGCTGAGCCAGGTTCTGAACTGCGCGATTCTGAGCAAACCGACAAACATCGGCAAGATGACCTGACTTCCCACAGCTAGTACAGAAACGGCACTGATGTTGCGGCTGATGGTGACTGTTGCATCTATTGCACAAAGGTGCATTCCCTGAATAGGGTTTCTTTGCTAGAGGCTGTGCGGGTTGGTTGGGAGCTGCCTGGTTAGCTTGGGCAGTGACAGCATAGTTTTGGGAAGCCTTACGCTTCCTTGCCCTCTTCGAAGAACCAGAGTTCTTTCCATTCCCGTTTTGACCTTTCTTGCTATCCACCTTATCAGCCGACTGTTTCTTGCCCTTGTCACCCTTCCTGTGTAACTTGTTTTTCCGAATCTGCGACTCTGTCAATGTCGCTGATAACTCGATCGCCTGACGGAGTGTGGCAGGGTTACTACCAGTAAGGATGTCTTGTACCGAGTCAGGTAGGCCGTCGATGTATCTTTCGATAGCCTTGTCGAGTGGGGTAACCATTATCGGGCAAAGCAGACTCAATTCTTCAAACCGATCAGTATAAGCCCTATGCTCACCACTATCTTGCTTCAAATCATCAAACTCCTTCTCCAACGCTCGTTGCTCATGACAAGGACAGAATTCCCTCATCATAAGGGCTCTAAGTTCAGCCCAGGTTTGTGCAAGAGCAACTTCTGCACCTTGGTCTCTCATAACCCCGTTCCACCATGTCAAAGCCCTCTTCTGAAATACGCTCGAGGAGAACTCGACCTTGCGATTATCCGGACACTGCACATGGCGAAAAGTATTCTCTATGCTCTCGAACCACTGAAGAAGCCCAGTCGCTCCCTCAGAACCACTAAACTTGAGTGGTTTAGCCTGGTTAAAATCCTTGTATTTGCATAGAACATTGTTGTTGTTGTTGGCTTGTTGCCATTGAGCAAAGAGATTTGGAAATTGGGCAGCCATCTGCTGCGTAATAATTTCTGCCAGTTCGGCAGTTGCTATCTGGTTCTCGCGTCGAGGAGGCATTCTAAAAGAGGAAAACATGAAAGGAAACGAGTGAGATGATTGGAAGAAGAGAATGAGATGAAACAAAATCAACAAAAGCAAAGATGGTGGTCATTCGTCCGTATCACAAAGCAAACAAATGACGCACAGTGACTAATCAAAGTAAATGGGTCAAAAATAATGTATTACGAAGACATGCTCGCCTATAAGTGAACACTCACCCCAGGAATTCCCAGGTAAGCACAACTGGTCTCGCGTCTGATGAGATGTATACGAAGTGCTTGCCTAGACAGAAAACCTAGAATACAGGCATTCACCCTTCCAGTTTGCACGTGTTCACATTATTTAAAACCCAAAACATTGACGGGATTTTGAAAATTTGAAGGCACAAGGCCAAAAACCAAACTCGAAGGGTTCAAAACCATATAACAGAGGGTTCAAAACCTTGTAATAAATCATTCAAAAACAGATGATTGTTTTTCAAAAATCGTTTCGGAAAATTTGGTTCTTGTTTTTGATAATCACCTAAGGATAGGTGATGTGCATGTTTTTAAGATCTAAACACAAGAAAACTTGTGTTAGGGTCCTAGAAAAGTTATAGTCTAGGTCAAAGCATTACTAATAACCTAATTCCCTATAACCATTGGCTCTGATACCAACTCTTCTGTCACACCCCGACCGCGTATATACAACGAACCGCGGCGGAAACGCCGGGGAGTGATCGCGACAGAATTAATTGTTTCATAACCATGGCATACAAAGTTGTATTTTATTTATTAAACAAGAGTGTTACATTGTTTTAAACAGGAATACAGAGTTTATAACATAATTAAACATAATCTAGCTCCATTTTATGTCTCTAAGGCACAGGTCCGCCCTAGTATCGTGATCAACATCCTACGGAAAAGCTCCTGAAAACACATGTGAAAATAGGTACGTCAGCATAAAATGCCTGTGAGATACATAGGTTTTGTGAAAATAGGATTCATGACTTATGTTTAAGAAAAATGTTTAGTCATGAACCTTGTAATTTGCTTTGTCTTGTAAATCATTTGAAAATGATAAGATCAGATGATATGTATAAGTAAATGTAAGGTTAAATGAATAACCATGTAAAAATGAGTTTGTATAAGATAAGTTGTTTGTAAAACAATGTCTTGTGAAAAGTATGTTATTTGTATAAAATGTTATATGTCTCAAACTGAAATGATTCAAATAACGCAACGATATGTAATACCATACAAACACTTATATATAGGAAGTACCAGCGGCGTATCCACCATGTTTGTATCATATTACACACGCATCGTTACTTAAATCACTTAATCAAACCAAACCAACAATGTAAGATGTCTATGTCTAAACCAATTGTCAAATGTATTGGATAATATGTCAAAGTGTTTATGTCAAGATGTAAATCATGTAGTGTAAAACAAATGTCAAACATGTTTATGTGTCAAATGTAAATCATGTCAAAATGTCTATGTCAAATGTCCATGTCAAATGTCTTTGTCAAATGTCTTTGTCAAATGTCTATGTCAAAATGTAATGTATGGCAAGTGGAATGTATCAACTAAACCATATGCACAAAAACAAAGTATTGAAGTAAAACATGGTTTAAATCAATATTATGTCTTGTGGAAAAATGCATGCTAATATTGATTATGAACATTTATGCGGTATTGTGAAAATGCATACATCCAAGCCTTGTGACTGTGGTGATAAACCCTTAAACAAATTAAAGGTCTATCTGTATTATATCATCGAATTCGGTCATTCCTTTCATCCCCACCTAACCGGGATGTCCGGAACGGGAGTTGTCAATTCCTATGGTACCACTACCTACTAACGAACGGCGTGATCAATGTTAATGAATGTATTGTCCCATGTAAACAAACCAAATGTCATACCAAAATGTAAGCATGTGAAAACAATGCACTAAGTATGTAATCAAATGAACATACATAGCGTGAAATGTCATGTAAAACGATGTACTAAGTAATGCACACAATGGGCACACCTAGCATAAAATGTCATGTAAAACGATGTACTAAGTAATGCACACAATGGGCACACCTAGCATAAAAACAATGAAATCATGTACTATAATGTACTAACAAACATAGCAGATATATGATGTGAAAACAGGAAAGCATGAATGTAACAAGTAGGCACATGTGTTCCACCCCAAAACAGTTTGAAAAACAGTAAAAGAGGGGTTCTATGTACTCACTTGAGATTGCTCAGATGTCTAAAGATAACCTCCAAGTAATGCTAGAGATCTCGGAAATCAAACGGCACCTAATATAGGTAACTATGTTAATAAACCGGACCTATATCGGAAGACTGGGTAGCATGAGGGTTTGTAAACCAAACGAGTATGGATACTCGTGTAATATGGTTTAACAAAGCCTACATACTAAATGAAACCTAACATAATTGTTTACGACCCATTACGACCCGTTTAGGTAGCTTATGCTACTTTAACGCATCGTGCGCGTAAAACGCGTTCGGACAGCCTAACTAGTCCTACGACAAGTGTTGTATGCCTAAACATGTTACATAATCAGTTATGTGACAAAAGTTTAGGTTACATATGCTCAATTACCAATTATACATGAAAAGGGTATTCTGGTAATTTACCTAAGGCATATAAACTACCTATCATACAACTACTTAAACGAAGCGACCATAAGGTATAACCTCGGAAGGTTATTCCCTACACTATGGTCACCTAATGTATTTGGTCGGATCCTAATGATCGACCAAACTGGGTCGGGTTCGAAGGTATAAGCGATTTATCAGATCGCTTACCCTACGACCCTAGACAACGTGGTAATCAGTAGGCATAGTCCCAAGGGACTATAACCATCGTGATTACAATCACGTTGCGAAGTTCAAACGAACTTCGCATTGACCATAAGCTGGTCAACACTAAAAGTCAAACAAAGTTTGACTTTCTGACTCGAAAAGCAATAAAAGAACGAAAGAATACTTACGAAGGGTCCCCGAATGCTAATCGTGATCACAATAACTCAGGTATGAAACAATGGTTCCAACTTAGAGTCACTTAGATCAGATTCTAGTGGTTTTGAAGTAATGGGGGATGGGGTATTTATAGTATTCGGTCCACCGTTAAGATCGTTTCATGGAAACCATGATTCGATCACATCCGTACACTTGTTGAAAGGTTATGGAAGCTAAATATGATCCTTATCTGATGACTAAGCAATTTAGAACATGTGGTGGTGGATCAAACAGCTGCAACCTGATGTTAAATGCATTTAATCTGGTCCAGAAGTCGGACGCAGCCCGCTTCAGGATGTGCAGAAACTCAGGCGGGCCGCCTGGGAGTTGCAGATCAGAAACATGTTTGCAGAATTACAGTTTCAGTCCCTGTTGATGTTTTAAGCCATTTTCGACACTTCTAAGGCCCGTAAAGCCAACTTTAAGGCCCTAAAATGTTTCCTAAACATTGTGGACATGAAACATGCTCAAAAATATGCCGGATGATGGTTTGTTTGGTCGTACGAACGCGATGTTCGCTTAATTACGACGGAATGCGCACAAGCGCGAAAAACGATCCAAATGACGCGACGAATGGATTTTTCTTATGGCGAACACTAAAATATAATATAGTCATGCTTACATAAATTTTTGGATGTCCGGATGTATTCAGAACGTAAGTTATGCGCGAAAATGCAAACTTGTGCACTTTTTGACACTTTTAGTCCCTGAATGATCCAAAAGTTTATTTTAGCACACCAAACCCCTCAAAGCCTATTTCTAAGCTATGTAAAGGATATTTAAGGTGTGTTTAACTTATGGTCATGTTCCGGAATGTCTGTTCCAGTACGAATCGTCATACTTTCACAGTTTGTCAAGTTTAGTCCCTGTAAGCGAATTAACTTGTTTTTGCCATACCAAAGCCTTCAAAACTTATTTCTAAGTTATGTAAAGGTTATTTAAGGTATGTTAAGTATATGTTGATGTTCTGTAGTATTTCTCGCATTAAACTGAGTACGTTTACGCACCAGTTTGCGTATAACTCTCCAGAAAGTGATATAGAGTTTGAAGTTGGATAAAAGTCAAAACATGAAAAATGTAAAACATAACAAAACAAACATTGTTTTATTGATAATTGTACTGTTCACAATGATTACAAGCACAGATGTTACATCAGTTGTATGATTTGATCTAAAAGTCGGGCAAATCTACATTTCGAGTAGCTAAAAGGCTCACATATGACCACCTTGAGGATGCGTCTTTTAAGACCAAGAAATAGCGGAATGGTCATAGGCCCACAAATATCCCCTTGGATTCTTTCTAAAATGATGGGGTTTCATGTATCAATTTAGTCTGTGAGGGCCGAGTTATAAGTTTGCCCAGAGAGCATGTTGCACATGATAAGTCTTGTGGTAGCAAAACTTTTAAGTTTTTGAGAGGGTGCCCGGTTGCACTTTTGATTATTCGTCTCATCATTATGCTATCAGGGTGACCTAGACGACAATTCCATATATTGAATGTGTCTTTATCTAACAGCTTTTGGTTACTCACCATGTATGATTCGATAGGATTGATAGTAGTACAATATAATCCAGAGGATAAGGCTTCTAATTGTTCAACAATTGTTTCTTTGCCATTTTTGTTTGAAGTAATTTGAAGATATTCAATATTATTTTCAGATATTGTTTTTAGGTGGTAACCGTTTTTTCAAACATCTTTAAAGCTAAGTAAATTTCTTCTGGATTTACTAGAAAATAATGCATTATGAATAGTTAATTGGGTACCCGAAGATAATGTTATGTGTCTCTACCGGAGCCTTCGATAAGGTTACTGACACCAGATATAGTACTAATCAGTGTCTCTGCTGGAGACAACTCAGAGAAAAATTTCATATCTTTGAGAATAGTGTTAGTACTACCGCTATCTACCAGACATTCATCACCAATAATAGCTCTACTGGAGCTAGCATGCATATTTCTTCAGGAAATAAATAAAAATAAATAAATAAAAGTTAATGCAAAGAAGTAAAATGAAACATTGCATAAGTTTCAAACCAAACCAAATACAAAGGTCACAGTGTGAAAAGTAAAAGATAAAAGGTACATTAAATATGTTTAAACATCACGAACATTTTCAAAGAAATCACATGCATCCAAATGAACGTCTGATATCGTGGCTGAAAGTGCATCATCAATTAGATTAGTTTCAATATTCTTTCCTTTTTTCTTTCATCATGCGTTGATATGCCTCAACGAGGTGTTTAGGGGTGTGACATGTGTGGGACCAATGATTTGACATTCCACATTTATAACAAATGTTTCTTTGGTTCCCGCTAGTTTTCCATTTCGAAGGTCGCCCCGTATTGTGTCGACTCGATTCACCACCACTATTTTTAGTGTTCTGGGACTCTCGATGCCATGTATATCCCCGTCCTCGACCACGACCTCTACTGGGGCCACGGCCTCTACCTCTACCTCATCCGCTTTGATAATTGGCCACATTCGCTTCAGGGAATGGGCTTGCACCGGCGGGTTGCGATTGATGGTTTTGTAGTAGGAGCTTGTTGTTTTGCTCCGCGACCAGAAGGCATGATATCAATTCAGAATATTTAGTAAATTTACATTCCCGGTATTGCTGCGATAGGAGCATGTTTGAGGCATGGAACATTGAGAAAGTTTTTTCAAGCATGTCTTCATCGGTTATTTTTTCACCACATAGTTTTAACTCAGAGGTAATGCGGAACAAGGCATAATTATATTCACTAACAGTCTTAAAATCCTTTAGTCGTAAATGAAGCCATTCATAGCGGGCTTTGGGGAGTAAGACCAACTTCTGGTGGTCAAAACGTTCTTTGATGTTTGTCCATAAGTCAAGGGGGTCCTCAACAGTTAGATATTCCTGCTTTAGATCTTCGTGAAGATGATGGAGGAGGAATATCATAGCTTTTGCTTTATCTTGAGGTGAAGTTTGATTACCATCAATAAGTGTCTCCCCCAAATTATTTGCCGTCAAATGGATTTTAGCATCAAGAGTCCACGGGAGGTAGTTGTTACCCGAGTTGTCAAGTGCGGTGAATTCAAGCTTTGATAAGTTCGACATATTATCTACAGAGGAAAGAGACATACACTTAGTAACAAGCATGTGTATATAATGGATACCATAGGAGAACTTCGAGTTCTTTATAATTAGAACTTCGGGTTCTATACAAGAAGACAGTTTTCATATGTAGCGATGAGTTTGTATTTTTAATGTTTTGTGCTAGGAATATAATTTATGGAAAAGGAAAACATAAACTGCATTAGGTATTCGTATTCTCTATTTGCAATTTGTAATTTGCTTTATTTCTTTAATGATTTTGATTATCATAAGAATTAAAATCACACAAAAAAAATCTCACTTTGAAGGAAATACTAATACTAATAAATAAATCTACATATTGACCTGTAAAAAAATAGCTTCTAAATCTGATTCAATACGAATATAATAGATGTGGCGCATTATCATCTTAATAAAATTTCACTATTAGTCATTTTCAAGACTAACAAATGACTTTAGGGTTCCTACTCCTGTTTTCAAAACTTTTAAAACATTCTGTTTTCATTATATACTAGTAAACATACCCGCGCGCGTTGCGGCACGGGCACATCGCAAAAATCAAACGGATAACACGTATAGTACCTGTAACGACCCGCAAAAACAATAGAGAACCTGAACGCAATTGATTCTGCAACACAAAAAAACATCTTGAAGATATGAAAGAGTAAGATATGAAAATCAAACATACGTACGAAAGTAGGCTGCCATTCATATAACAGATTTTGTAAAACCACATTAATCAAATAGATTTTGTATGAAAGTAGGCCACAAAAACGAAAGGTGTAATTTTTTGTCAATACAACTAATTTAATTAATCTATTGCATTCTGTTTGAGCTCCAGGAGGAAAAAGACTTTCTAGTTGATAAATGATCCACAAAATCAAATAGCAAAGGAAAGAGAAGGGTGCCCCTTCAAGTGGATGGGGTGGTTTGCTGTGAGATGCTAGAGTATACTTAACATGGCAACAGACAAAAAAGACACAACACAAATTATCTTAACATGTAAATGATATCATATTCTATGTTTGTTTTCAAATTATGTAATGACAATCAGTAGTGGAGTTTGAAAAAAATCATTGAGACCGGTGATAGAATCTTGTGAATAAACTTATGTAATTAGATTATAGTCTAAATCTTTGATATTAGGTTAGACTTAATCACAGGAAATCCTTTGTGTATATATGCATGTAAACATAATATTGAGAAAATCAATTCAACAGTTTATTTTATTCACATGGTATCAACCATATGGATGACCCTCCTCCTCTCTTCTCGCAATATCATTTTCCAATGATTATCTTTTTTTTTTCAGCGACTGCCATGGCCGATGCAGCAACCACCACTATTGTCCCTCTCATACTCTCCTTCACCTTCTTTCGAACATGAGTATTTACAATTCTTAGCACTATATGAGTGGTAATTCTAACACCAAATTACCAAACTATATTAGACATGAGAAGCTACTGGGACAAAATAAAGAAAATGGAGCATAGTAGAGCAACGTATAACCAAATTGTCTAAGGGCATAGATCTACAACAATCAATTAACCACGGCATAAATGTGACCTCCATAGTACAACAATTCAAAGTTAAAACCACAATGGAATCCTGTGTACCTTTATTCCACCAAAACCCTTCCGCTCGGGTGGTGCTCCACAAACGCCCCTTCTCCAACCGACAAACAATCAGCACCTACAAAATTGAAATCAGTTACAACTTTCATTTTATGCACTAATTAACCACTCAATTCAACGAACAAACAAACTAAGTGCCTAACTCTTACCTCTGTTCAATCGATCTATGGTCTGAGAGTTCGTGCGCAGGTGTTCGACTATTATCGATTTGAGGTAACCTGAAATCGAAAGAAAGGAGAATCCGAGTCACCGCCGTCGCTGCACTTGCCGCAAAATCCGAAATCCGAATCCCTAAATGACCGCCGTTTCGGGTTGTTTTGGTCGTCGTTGCTACTTGCTCACTTCGTCGCGCTTCCGATGCTGATTTTGACAAACCTAAGACTGAATTTTTCGCCGTTCCTGATTTGTAGAGGCTGATGAAGGATAAAGGAATGTACGTGAAGAAAAGCCTATTAGGGTACATTTAGGGTTTAGTGCAGAAGAAGAGAAAGAGGATTAGATCCCAGCCCTCCATGGTAATGGTTGTGTAACCCTAGACAGAGAGAAGACAACTGTTGTGCGTGAAGACAAAGGTTATTTGAAAGCGAAACACAGTGAAGAACAAAGGGGGAAGCGCTGGAGGGCAGTTTTGCCTTTTGTCGGTGTCACCGACCTTTGTCTTTAAGAATATATAAATATATATATATATATAAGTAAATTACGTAATCACAAGTAAATTCGCATAATATACAAAGAAAAGAAACGAAGCTTTAGAAGTCTGGTTTGATATGAACAAAAATAGTTATCATAGCTTATCTTCCCAATAAAAATTTAAAAAATATCATTTTAAAAATGACTGTTGATTGCTATCTTATATTCCCCAAAAAAATTATAAAGATTTTTTTTCTCAATCATCTATTGTATTGTCACTCACAAAGTCACAATCTCCCTCACCTATTTTTTTCTTTTTCTTTTTCTCTGGACTCTGCAAAGAAGATTTTTTTTTCTTTTTTTTTATCTAGACGTAAACAAGAAGAAAGAAGACCCTGTAAATAAGAAGAAAGAAGAGGAATTCTCCACCAAACTGTCCAATTTCGAAGAGGCCAAACCATCATTCCTTTCGGGTCGGCCATCGGGTCAGTTATGTGAGTTTATAGATTGTGATTGTGGTTCTTTCATGATGTTCGTGACGGCAGTGACCGCCGGATTGGTAGGGAAAGAAAACGCAAACGCCGGTTTGCGAATGAGTATCATGGTTAGTGTTTCATGTCTTATCGCTCGTTTAATTGTGATTTTTTTTCTTGTTGTTCTTCGCTGCTGTTTGATAGGGAAAAACATTTAATCGATTTTGTGATTGTTGTTTTCGTTTTTGGATAACAGGGCGGTCCTAATTTGTTCTAAAGTTCAAAAGGGAAAACCTATTTCTTATGAACATTCCAATTTATAATCAGAGAGTGAGTTTGATGTTTAGTACCCGGATTGATGAATAAACGGTCTGAATTGCGGAGAAGTTATTGATGAGTGGGTTGCAAATTCCTGTGAAGATCAATGGATCTTCCTGATGAAGAGCATTCGTGCTGATAACGTGATAAAAACCAAAGAGAAATAGAGATAAACTGAATTCAATTCTTCATTCTATTCAACATTACAATATATAGAGATAAACATAACTATAAACCCTAAAGCCCATAAGTAATGGGTTGGGCCTAAAATGTCTGGTTTATAACATATACAACATAGAAATACAACACATTTTAATGGGTTTTTTAGTCTTCATATTTTATATAGCAATATGGTACTCAAATTAAATATAAAAAGACGCTCGGTTTTACGGTGAAATTTTTATGAAAAAATAATGTCGTATAAAAAAGTTATGAACGTTTAAAAAATGAGGGTGGAATATGCATGTGCCTTGCACTCCTTCTTTCTCCTACACTTTCATCTTAATCATTGATATGAAAAATAAATGGTTAAGATTCCTTCTCATCATACTTAGACAAAATAAACTTTTTATTTGATCTTACCCCTATATATATATATATATATATACTTATATAAGATCCATTAGGAACCACCATTTGCAAGAACCGCGAGAATCAGTGATCAGTGTGAACACAACAAAAAAATACCTAAAAAAATTTAAAACACAAAAAAAAATTTATAAAAAATCGCTAAATTTCGTCACAAAAAAAAAAAACTTAACTGAACAACAATACCGATGAACATGTGCATATACTATTATTCATTTTTTTATAGTGACGAAATTTAGTGACTTTAATAAAAAAAAATGAACAAAGCTAACGTTGAACATGTGCATCAGTACCGTCGTTCAATTTTTTTAGTGACGAAATTTCGCATACACATTCGCATGCACATGTACACATGTTAGAAGTCATGGAGGGGTAGAAATGTCATACAATTTCTCTTTTATGGTGTCAACATGTATTCCTCAACCATCTTCGACTCCACTCCAGCAATACTCTACACTGTCACTCCTCCAAACAGGCGATAATCCCGTCTGTCAACCACAGCGGTGTTATTTATCTCACACCGGTTTACAAAATCCATGGTGTGGCACTTAGTGGTGCCGGTGTGGACGATGAAAGGTGATACGAAATTCATGGTGTTGACCCTTGCACTACCCCGACTGGACGGGTGCAACACCATCGTTGGACAGCCGGTTACCGAAGATCGCCCCCCCCCCCCCCCTTCTCTTTCTAGCTTTTGATTTAGGCTTCTTATTAATTCATGTAAAAAGTATACCCTTTGCATGATTCATCATCTGTTTACCTCCAATCAAGATGATAAAAAAAAAATACAAAACGTAATCTGGGTATCAATATTTTTGGTATTTTACGACTTATATGATGATAAATATGTTGAACTAGTATTAAGCACCCCCGCGTTGCGGCGGGGGCGAACACCAATGCCAGACTACTATCAGCGACTACCAAAACTGAAGTTGCGGCGTGTTAATGCAAATAAATTAAACTAAAACATATAAAAGAATAACTAATTCGATCTAGGGCCCGCACGTTACGATGAACCTATCAAACGAGAAAAATAGACGGCGTAAAAACGTTTAACCACACACGCACGTTGCGTCGTGTTAATTCGCAAAATTTAGAATGGAATGTAAAACGAAAATTTTGTGAAAACTGAAAAGTATATAAGACCAAAGTTGAAAGTAAAAAAGTTGTGAGGTTAAATTGCAAAAGATGAAAAGTTTTGGGGTTAAAAGTAAAAAAGAAAATTAAATAGTTTTGAGTTAAAGTAAAGTTGAAAATTTTTGGGGTTAAAAGTAAAGAATCAATAGTATCTATACTTTCTATAAAAGGAGAAATCTGAGTGACATAAGAAAAGCTGATATGTCAGCTGGAGAGGCTGTCCACCAAAGCTTTTCTTATGTCCTTATTACATCATAAAGTCTAATATTAAAAGACTTTAAAATTCAAAGATGGCCCACATTGAAATTCCAAAGGTCTGCCATTAAACCACTGCCATCAAACCACTTCCCATCTCCAAACCTCTAAACCTATGTTGTAAATTCAAACCTCTGCATTCCAAACCTCTGACGATTCAAAATTCAAAATCTCTGCCCAGATCCAAAATTATGGCTCCATATTCAAAATTCAAATCGTATACCTATAAAGAGTTCTTTTTAATTTCAGTGAGCAATTCAACTCTCAACTCTCTCTCTCTCTCTAAAACTTACTTTCTCTCTCTCTCTCAAATTCAAAATCGCCCATGAAATCGCCGTTCATCTCGTCGGCTGCTGGAATATCCAATGGCGGAACCATCCTATACACCAGCCGTCCTAAGCAATCCGGTACTTCACTATAACTTAACCCTAATTTACGATCGTTTCTTAGAAACAAGGTAATTGGTTATGTTCTTCTTAACAGGTAACAAGGTAATTGATTCTGTTCTTGATTTTTGATTAGGATTTCTTCAAGTTTTTGCACAGAGTAACCGGTTTTGTTCTTCTTAACTGGTAATCAGTTATTTTTTTTTGTAACAGGGTAACTAGTTCTGCTCTTGATTTCTTATTAGGATTTCTTCAAGTTTTTGTTCGTTTTTTTCATCGCTATTACACTAAATCAGATTCAATTAGGGTTTTTTTTGTTATTAAAGATTATGGAAGTTTCTTTCTGTATTTGCATATTAAATATCACCTATTGTATTTGTCATATAATATATGAAAATCGATTTAGTTAAGGATAGATGAGATTGTGCTTGCTTTGTAATTATCTCCATTTTATCGTCTTATAGAAAATTGTTTTGCTTATGGATGGATGATATTGTGCTTGCTTAGTAATCGTCTCTGTTTCCCGACTTGTAGTGAGTTTAATAATGGAAATTAATGGTGTAGTTTTAGTGACACTAATCAATGTTACTCACTTGTAATTACAAGAACAGAACATGATCTTTTAAGGTTGAATGTTATACGATCATATGTTATTGAAGGCTGAGAATTGGAATCCAACTTCAACATCATAAGTTCCAGGTCATGCGGTGAAAAAACAAGCTTTAAAACGGCATGAAAACAAGTTTAAGGATCAGGAATTAGATCTACTGATATATATCTCCAATGCAGTTCAGGTTTTCTTCTTTATATCAGTGATTTAACTTTGTTTCATATAGGTTCATACAAACATTATTAGATTTGAATGAACTTTGGTCTCACAAGTGTCTCGATCCCTTTATCAACTAGCAGATATGAAGAAATGGTATATCTATATTCTATCTGCAGTTTCTGGTGAGTGAGTGATTACGACTTAGCGTTTTATGTTGTCGATGAGTGATTACGACTTAGCGTTAAGAGATTGTGAAGCGGCACTCTGTTTAGATCCTAATCACAAAGAGACACTCGAGCTTTATAACCGAACACTAAAAGAATCTGCCGAGTTCTATACATGAGGTTGTTGTGCAGTTATTGAGGGCATAAAAAGACGTTTACGCCCTCCATTGGTTCAATCACACGACTGCAGATTCGCGCCCACTTAGGCACTATATTACCTCCATGATTTAAACTAAGCCTATGTTCATATTACATAACTTACGGAACACACATATCATGTATGCAATTTCTTTTTGTTTGTAGGCTTATAGTGTGGAACTGAAAGCAGAAGTCTTAGAACCAAAACCGAAAGGGAAGAATCAAGAACTGAAGCAGGTGAAGGAATATCTTATTGTATGAATTATTGTTTTGTCTTTGATCAATTAAGACTCGGGATTGACATACTTTCAATCATGGCTTATTAGGTAACAAGGTACAACCATGAAATGTCAGTGGCAAGCCCATCTATGGGAGGTAATCTTAAAATAAATAACAGTTGAATAGCACTTTTCATGTTAGGTTCGAAAATCTGTGTTAACAGTTCTGTTCATGATTTTTGTTGCAGGATTGGCATGGGCTACAGATGATATGAGCCTGAGAGAAGCTTTTAGCGTATGAGAAAGTCTACGAAGGTATGGATGTTAAAAACAGAAAAATCTGATGTAGATGTGTATCTCTATGCTGTAGGTTTAACACCAGCAGAGAAGCTTCTGGAACTGTATCATGGAAAATGGGGAGAAAATGTTGTGTCACACCCTGGCTTTGCGGAAGCGTGGTTAATTTGGTGTGACTTCTTAATACCATAGCTTAACCATAATAAAGCTATATGAAATAAAACCATGCAAGATCATCCATTCGATTAAGTTTTAAAAACCAAATACAATAACATTGTCTTAACGGAAACACATCCTAACGACATAAACATTGTTCAACAAACACAACATAACATAAGCATAGTTTAAGGACTGTGACTTGTCCAGGAAAGAGTCACATTCCCCAAACCTGGATGACCTCGAAAACTAGTGCAGCGGGAAAATGTGTCATACCGCGCCAGATCCTTTAATTCCCTGAAATACATGTAAGTTGAAAAATCAACAATAATGTTGAGTGAGTTCATGTGTAAGTGAGTAAATAAACCTTTGTAAGTATAAAAATCCTGGTATGTAGCAAATAAGGGAATTGAGATCACCAATGGTTTGCAAGGCCACTGATATGTGTGAAGTGCAAGTAGGGAGACTCAAACCTAGCGGATTTATGCGTTGGGCACGAAGTCACCTCGAGGTCCGTTTCTAGTTTGGCCTGGGGCTGGGCTCGCTACACCCAGATAGATCTACCGCTCCTGTCCCTCGGTCCTACCATGAGGACTAATGGCCTCATGTTGCTCCTACCCACTCACATGATCTAAGTAGTAAACCTCCTTACGCTAATCATACCATGTATAAAGTACTTGTAATCAAAGTAACATGTATTTCACCCCCGTAGTTTAGAAAACTGAAAACAGTTAAGAGAAAAGGGGGACATGAACTCACAGTGGTGCGTCTCTACCAAGTATACCTCCAAATCAAGCAGCTGTGTGACGACCTACACGTACTAATTCTATTAGACGGACGGCCGTGCCTTAGCTTTAAGGTTTAAGTTTTTGGGAAATAGTTAGACAACTATTTCGTGTTTACATTCTGTATACTTGGTAATCATTTTCCTTCCCAAGGATGGGGGATTTAATACATGTGTGTTCGTATAATTTCGAAATATATTATTAAGTCTCACTTACAATATATTTTATTTCTAACTCCAAAATATAAATATTCTTCCCAAAAATATTATATTTTAATACATGTGATTCTCCCAAAATAATACTCAGTAATATTATTTTTACTCTAAAAATAATATTTACATAGTTCACAAAATAATCATAAACATTTACACAAGTGATGTTGTGAAAAATATATATTTACTAAATACATATATTTATCACATTTTATTTTGTGAAATCCCACCTCCGATGTTTTGTAAATAAAGTCGTGGCGAAACTTGTGTTTTGAAAACAAGTCGAAAAATGTATTTCTAACACTTGTGGTGAAAATATTTCTAAGTGTTAGGTTTTTGGAAAATTTTGCCAGGGTTTCCCCTGTAACTGGAGGTGGCCACGCTTTTAAGCGTATCATTTTCTTTTATAAGTCAAACCAACAATCTTCTTATTCAATCAAAACAATGTTCAACGCATCAAACTAGTCAATAAACATGTAAATCGCAAAAATTACATGAACTTGTGATTTACTCAAAAATATGAAGTAAATCCCATTACATTTAGTGGATCTTTATATAAAGCAATCCGATTTCGTAAAAACCTCGTTTTTAGAGAAATTCCGTCTTTACAACTTCTTGTAAAATAGTTCTTTCGTCAAAACTTTGTGTTACACAAGTGCTTACACACTTGTGTGTTTACTAAAATCACTCGTGTTTATGAAAGATCCGTCTTTAAAATATGTTTTCTCGTGACACGTGGTCCTTTGAAAATACCGCTTGTAGATACGTAGATCTACTAGTTTTAAACACTATTTCACAAGTACAATCACTTTTACACAAGTTCATGATTCGTGTGTGGTAGAGTTTCATCCTTTAACCCTTGTTACTTTCAAAACAACCTTATGTCATGATCCATGATCATGACCAACCCGGGTTAAATGACGATCCGAGCTACCACAACATAGATCGGGTCCAAATAATCACACAATTCAATTACTACAAGATTTACACAACATATGAGCTTTTAACCATCATTACAAGCATTTTTAGTAAACCTTTGTGTGTCATTTTGTATGATTACGAGTTTTAACCGTTACAAATCCTTTTAACCACTTTAAAGTAGTTCGGGAAGGTGATTTAAGCAACTTACTACTAGCTCGAGGCTAGGGAAGAAACTAGTCGCAAAATGAGAGGATAAAAGCAATAGAGTGAGGTCCTTCGCCTTCCGAATGCACCAAGCCTCCTTATACGTGATCCTTAACGCTTGTATGAACTTGGAATGTAAAGATCAAACTCGAAGAATGATGGATGGTGGTGGGGTGCTCTCGGCCGAGAACCAAAGAGAGGGAGAGAGAGGTGTGAAGTGGTGTTGTGAGTGATTAAGGTTATGTTGGTTTAAAGCTTGTTCTTATAGACAATTAACAAGATTATTACCCAAAGGATCATGTGTCCACTAGATATTAGACAAACATGAGTATTTTAATCAAGATTAGGACAAGAGTGGGGTCACATGGTGACCGATTCGGGTGGGGGGGGGGGGTAATCTAGTTCCATTTCAACTAAACACTAAGTATTAGTTAGGTTAATCTAGTTAGTTAAGTGATTAACCCGGTTAGTGGTGTGTCATGCGTTATGGCGTGGGTTAGGGTATTCAGGGACCCTAACTGGCTCAGAAAAAGATAAACAGTGTAAATGGCAATATTTTCATGTTCCGGGTATAGTCCGGTTGTTCGGTTGGATAGTAATCCGTTAAAGCGTTAAACAAACTTTAAAGTGTCGTTATAATTATTTTTAGTGACACAACTTATTCCTCCAAGGTGTCAGGAATATTTTCCTCATGTTTTGGCACTTTATTGAGTAGCTAGATGCTAAATTGTTTATTAAAGTGCTGAGTTTTTGTGCTTAGAGCACGTTTTAGGCACATCCAGTCATTGTAACTTATTCCTAGAGACGCAGTTCTACAACCCTTGTATCCCTACACTCACTACTAGTGTAGTAAAATATTTCTGGCTCATACAGGCCTTAGAGGCAGTGTCTGCCTGATGCTGGCTTTATCAGCATGTTCCATAGGTTATCCGTTTATAGTGCTACTGTGCTTTTCGTGCATCATGTTTGTCACTAAGGTTCAGCATGTAAATAATGTAGTGACGGTAAGTAAGGTATGATGCAGGTATATGCATGTATCAGAAATCAAGTAGCAGTTCATCAGTAATTTCAAACAAGCACAGTAATTAATTATTAATTAAGTCGTACGGATACCTGGTTTAGTGAGGGTTGTCACATTCTCCCCCCGTTAGAAAAATTTCGTCCCGAAATTTTAAGTTCTGCTTGTAGATGCAGGGTTCTTAGGAAAAAGGTGGGGGTATTTCTCTTTCATCCGGTCCTCACGCTCCCAGGTGTATTCAGGACCATGTCTGGCATTCCAACGAACTTTGACGAGCTTGACACTGCTCCGGCGGGTCTTGTTTACTTTCCAATCCGTAACCTCAACCGGTTCTTCAATGAAATGGAGCGTGTCGTCAACATGAATCTCGTCGATGGGAATGGCAATGGTATCTTGAGTTGGACTTTTCTTCAGGTTGGATACATGAAATGTGTCGTGAACTGAATGGAGTTCAGCAGGTAGGTCCAACTTGTATGCTACTAGTCCTATCCTTTCCAAAACTCTGAAAGGACCAATGTAGCGCGGATTTAACTTTCCACGCTTTCCGAAGCGTGCCACACCCTTCCAGGGTGAAACTTTCAATAAAACCATATCTCCAACTTGGAATTCCAAGTGTTTCCGGTTTGGATCTGCATAGGCTTTCTGTCTTTCACGAGCCGCTTCGATGCGTTTTCGAACCTGCGCAATCTTGTCTGTCGTCTCTTGGACGATTTCGGGACCAACAAGCTGTCTATCACCTGCGTCAGCCCAACATAAGGGTGATCGACACTTGCGTCCGTAAAGAGCTTCGAATGGCGCGGCACCAATACTGGTGTGGTAGCTGTTGTTGTATGAAAATTCGACCAAAGGCAAATGCTTATCCCAGCTACCGCCCAAATCCATAACACACGCTCTCAGCATGTCTTCCAAAGTCTGTATCGTTCGCTCGCTTTGACCGTCAGTTTGCGGATGATACGCAGTGCTCAGATTTAATTGTGAGCCAAAAGCTTCTTGGAAGGATTGCCATATCCTTGACACAAACCTTCCGTCTCTATCAGAGATGATCGAGAGAGGCACTCCATGACGTGCGACGATCTCTCTCATGTAAATTTCAGCCAATTTACTCGTATTATCCTTCTCTCTGATAGGTAAGAAGTGTGCTGACTTTGTTAATCGATCCACTATTACCCAAATAGTGTCATGGCCTCTTGGCGTTCTTGGCAACTTTGTAATAAAGTCCATTGAGATTTGTTCCCATTTCCACTTGGGAATCTCAGGTTGTTGCAGAAGTCCTGAAGGCTTCTGATATTCGACTTTAACCTTAGCGCATGTTAAACATTTGCTCACATAAACAGCAACATCGCCTTTCATCCTAGGCCACTAATAATAACCTTTGAGATCCTGGTACATCTTATCCGCTCCAGGGTGGATAGAGTACCGCGACTTGTGAGCTTCATCGAAAATAACCTTCCTTAAACCTCCAAACAAAGGAACCCAAATCCTTTTCTCAAAACATAACGTTCCTTCCTCGTTTGGTACCAGTAGCTTCTCCATCCCACGGAGATATTCTTCTTCAAGGTTTCCTTCCTTGAGAGCTTCTTTCTGCGCGGCACGAATGCGCAAGGAAAGATCGGTTCGGATAATCATTTCTAAAGCCCTAACCCTTATGGGCTTGATCCTCTCCTTTCGACTTAGGGCATCGGCGACCACATTCGCCTTCCCTGGATGATACTTTATCTCGCAATCGTAATCATTTAACAACTCAACCCATCGTCTTTGCCTCATATTCAGCTCCTTCTGGTTGAATATGTGTTGTAGGCTCTTGTGATCTGTAAAAATTGTACACTTTGTACCATAAAGGTAGTGTCTCCAGATCTTTAATGCAAATACCACTGCGCCAAGTTCCAAATCATGTGTGGTATAGTTCTTTTCGTGCACTTTCAATTGACGCGATGCGTAAGCAATAACCTTTTGGCGTTGCATCAACACACAACCCAATCCTTGACGTGAGGCGTCACAGTATACCACGAAATCATCTGTACCTTCCGGTAGTGCTAAGATTGGCGCATTGCAGAGCTTATCCTTCAATATCTGGAACGCTTCTTCCTGTTTGATTCCCCAATCAAACTTCTTATCTTTCTGTGTGAGGAGCGTCAATGGTTGAGCGATCTTTGAAAAATCCTCAATGAACCTTCAGTAGTAACCAGCCAAACCCAAGAATTATCGAATCTCGGTTGGCGTCCTTGGCGTTTCCCAATTTTTGATCGCTTCGATCTTTGTGGGATCAACATGGATTCCATTTCCATTAACCACATGTCCAAGAAATTGGACTTCACGTAGCCAAAATTCGCACTTAGAGAATTTGGCATACAGTTGTTCTTTCTTCAGCAGCTCCAAAATACCTCTTAGATGCTGTTCGTGCTCAGCCTTTGTCCTTGAATAAATCAAGATGTCGTCGATAAACACAATCATGAACTTGTCCAAGTACGGTTTGCAAACTCTATTCATCAAGTCCATAAAGACTGCAGGTGCGTTTGTCAACCCAAACGGCATAACTAGGAACTCGTAGTGTCCATAACGAGTTCTGAAGGCTGTCTTCGGGATACTCTCCTCTTGTATCCTTAACTGATGGTATCCAGATCGAAGATCGATCTTTGAATAAAAGCTTGAACCTTGCAGTTGGTCGAATAGATCATCGATTCTTGGCAGAGGATATCTATTCTTGATCGTCAGCTTGTTCAATTCTCTGTAGTCAATGCACATACGAAAACTACCGTCCTTCTTCTTGACAAACAAAACTGGAGCTCCCCAAGGCGAGAAGCTTGGTCGGATAAATCCCTTGTCTAACAACTCTTGAAGTTGTGTCGACAGTTCCTGCATCTCAGACGAAGCAAGTCTATAAGGTGCCTTAGCCACAGGCGCGGCGCCTGGAACTAAATCGATGTGAAACTCTACCTGCCTCTGAAGTGGCAGTCCAGGCAAGTCCTCCGGGAAGACTTCCGGATACTCCCTCATGACAGGGATGTCTTCGATTCTTGGTTCTGCAGCTTTCTTATCTACAATGTGTGCCAGGAAGGCAGCACATCCCTTCTGTAGACACTTTCGCGCTTTCAGGCAGCTGATAATTCTTAACGGCGTATCACGCTTCTCCCCGTGTACCACAATTGTTTCGCCATCTCCGGTCGGGATACGAACGACCTTTTCATGACAAACAATTTCTGCCTTGTTGCTTGATAACCAATCCATTCCTACCACCACGTCGAAGCTCCCCAGCAGGACTGGTAGTAGATCCAAAGCAAACTCACGCTCTCCCAATTCGATCACACAACCTCTGATAACTTCCTTGGCTTCTACTAACTTCCCATTGGCCAATTCGATTGAGTAGGGAATATCTAACTTATTAGCGGCTAACCCAAGCATATTCTTAAATTCTAACGACACGAAGCTATAATCGGCACCAGTATCAAATAAAACGGATGCATAGCGTTGGTTTACAGGGAACGTACCGGTGACAACATTGGGATCCTGGCGCGCCTCCCTCGCTTCAATATTAAACACTCTTCCACGGGCTTGGTTTAACTCTGGGCAGTTCCTCTTGTAATGCCCAAGATCACCACAGTTGAAGCATCCGGGTCTCTACCCGTTTCCACCAGCTTGATCATTCCTCTGGTTACGATTCACGGCGCCCGCTTGATTAGCATTGTTGCCTCGATTCCCATTACCTCCATTGTTTCCTTGTGGGCGATTTCCATTCCCACCCCGGTTATTATTTCTGTTTCCGAATCCTCCCTGGCCTCCCTGGCCAGCAGTGGCCCAACAAGAATCCTTCAAGTGGCCAGGTTTTCCACATGCTTCGCATACTTTCATAGTACAATGGCCAGAATGGTGTCGTTGGCAGGTATTGCACTTGGGCTGGGTGCCCATATATCCTTTTCCTTTCTTTCCACTACCAGCTGTAACCTGAGCTGGCGTGCCTGATCCTCCTTTCTTAACCACTCCACTAGTGCCTTGTTTAAAGTTTGAGAACTTTCGTTTGTTACCTCCGGATGACTCGACGTGAGTCTCTTCCTTCTTCGTCTTGATCTCATCAAACTTGTGCAGGCGGATAGCCTCCTCAGTGAGAGCCACGCTCAAATCGATTGCCTCAGTAATTGTCGCAGGCTTGGATGAGGTCACCATGCTTATGATTTGAGGAGCTAATCCCCAAATGAAACGTTCAATCCACTTGAACTCAGGAGTGACCATGTAGGGTACCACATGCGATAAGTCATGGAACCTTTGAACGTATTCTGCGATCTTTGGACCTTCCATTTTCAAATGCCAGAACTCAGTTTCCAATCTTTGGATTTCCGCGCGAGAGCAGTACTTTTTGCGCATAAGTTCCCTCAGTTCGGTCCAGGTTAGCGCGTAGGCAGCAGCTTCACCAAGTGTCTGTACTTGCAAATTCCACCAAGATAGGGCTCCATCCAAAAATAGCCCAGAAATGTAGGTGACTTGCTGATCTAGTGCGCATTTGCTCATGTGAAGAACAGATTCAGTTTTCTCAGCCCAACGAACAAAGGCGACAGCACCTCCTGTGCCATCAAAGTTGACCGGTTTGCAGTCTAGAAACTGCTTGTAGGTGCACCCTGCACACATATTGTAACATGCGAATGGCATTAGCATCTTTGCTATAGGTATCCAATTAGGTCATGGTATGTCTTAACGGCCTAGTATTACCATGAGGTGGATTGTTGTTGCCATTGTTGTTTGAGCTGCTTCCGCTGGGTCCTCCTTGTGAGGCGGAGTATTGCGCGATGGCAGCTGCGATGACTTGTTGGAGTTCTGCCTCATTGGTAGGCAACGGCGTTTGACGTCTCGGCGGCATCTTCTAAAAGATGGGTTTACGTTGGTCAGGCCATAATAAAGATCCCATGTTATAATACATACGCTTTATTATGATAGTAATAGTACATAACATCTCATGTTATAATTATATCAATCACACAACATCCCATGTCACAAACATCAATCACACAATATCCCATATCATAGAATATAAATAACCAAATCAAGCATCAAATATGATGAGAATACTGCGATTGCCATATATTGAGACCACATAGTAAGCGTACAAGAACATCACAGTGTCATACAACATCAGTCGACTAGGGGCTACATCATCCTAGTCCAAAAACTATATCAAATCAGTGTCAATACATCAAATACATGTCAACAAAAGTCAGAATCATAATGTAGTCTCCAAAAATGCTGTGCAGTAAAAAACAATCGCCGTCTTCTCACCAGCGTCTACCCATACGGTACTGAAGAGCTCTACACGGATGGCGGTGGAGGAGGGGGAAAGTGAGTGTAAAACAAGCGACGCAACTGGAGCCAGTCCTCCTCCATGGCTCTCTGGGTACGCAACCAAGAAGCAACCTGCTGCTCAAGTGCCAAAAGGCGTGCAGCATAGTCTGGTGGTAAAGGTCGAGAGGGCTGCAAGGGAGAGTGGGTCTGACCCTGGCACTGACACGGCGGCGGCCGGGCTCTCTCAAGCTCCTGAATGCGCTGCGTGTGTGCCTCGTGCTGGGCGACAAAAGACATCAAAACGTCCTCAATAGTATACCCCCTATGGAAAGGATGGTAGGGGTCGGTCGGTGGCATAGCAGAATGTGATGACCAGAGAAACGGCTCACTGGCTGGATCAAAAGGTGCCACATGAAATGGAGAAACAGGGGGAAAAGTAGCAGGCGGTGGTATAGCAGGGATAGATACCGGTACATGTCCAAAAGGGTGAGCCGAAGAACCCTCTCCAGGTCGTGCTGGAGGTGTAAACTGAGGAAATGAAAAGGAGGTATCAATGTGACGGATATCAGTAATATGAGGAGGAATAGGTGGAACCTCATCATCAGCAGGAATCCACCCATGCTGGGCGTGCTCATCTCGTGGGTCCATCTGTGCCCCAAAAAGTGCATGATCAAACTGAACAGGCATAGGATCATGGTGAGGTGCAACAAAAGGGTCAACTGGTGCATCAGCGATAAGTGGGGGATCAACATGATCAGCAGCAATGACATGATCGCCCTCCAACAACGGAGCATCCACTGGGTGATCATCAATAGGTGGGTCAGCAATCACAGGATCAATAGGTATGCCAGCATGAGCAGGGTCATGCTCAAGCACTGGGTCGGGAGCAGGGTCTAGTGGCTGCTCGGGATCAACGAAGGCCATCTCAAAATCAAACTCAGGGTCGATGGGATCAACTGGGTCTACTGGGTCGACTGGATCCTCCATAGGCTGATCCATGGGTATAAACTCTATATCCTGATCTGGGTCGAATCCTGGGGGAAAGACAGGATCGGAATCCTCCACATCATCGTGGTCGAAAGCAAAACAAGGAATAGGGGCAACAGAAGATGCCTGGTCGGGATCTGATCCATGAGAGAAGTGCTGCGCACTCTGGGTGTGTGAAGGTGCGCAGGCCACAGACTCGAAAGAGTCTGGGACCGGAGAGTGAGCGGGTGACTCCTCGGCGGGAGCATCTGCGATCATCAAGAGATCACCAGCAGCAAGAAGGGCCTCGCCCTGAACATCCTCCTCTAAGGGCTCATCATCATACAGATCGACGTCGTCATCATCGTCGGCGTCGAGAAGCAAATCGTAAGCAGGATATGAAGCAAGTGGTATGGGAGCAGGGATCTCCACAAGTGGTAGGTCCCCGGCCAAAGGGCCATCAGCGAGCTCATCAGCACCATCAGGTAAGGCAAAGGGCTGAAAGTCGTCCTCGTCCGTGCTAGTAACGTCGGATGTGTGGACCTCGTGCTCTGAAGACTCTAGGTCATCTGATACTATAGGTCTAGGTCCTGTGGTGTCTGAGTCACCTGTGCCAGAGGTGTCCATGGTGTCTGTAACATAAACGCAAACATGCACAAACAGTCAATCATACAATCAGATAAGCACATTAGTCACCAAGTAAGCAATCAAATAATTCCCCTAGTCCCACTAGCCTCCCAGCCTCTCAGACTGCTCTTCCTAGTCCCACTAGCCATTTCTCCTAGTCCCACTAGCCAATTCTCCTAGTCCCACTAGCCATTTCTCCTAGTCCCACTAGCCAATTCTCCTAGTCCCACTAGCCAATTCTCCTAGTCCCACTAGCCAATTCTCCTAGTCCCACACCCTGGCTTTGCGAAAGCGTGGTTAATTTGGTGTGACTTCTTAATACCATAGCTTAACCATAACAAAGCTATATGAAATAAAACCATGCAAGATCATCCATTCGATTAAGTTTTAAAAACCAAATACAATAACATTGTCTTAACGGAAACACATCCTAACGACATAAACATTGTTCAACAAACACAACATAACATAAGCATAGTTTAAGGACTGTGACTTGTCCAGGAAAGAGTCACATTCCCCAAACCCGGATGACCTCGAAAACTAGTGCAGCGGGAAAATGTGTCATACCGCGCCAGATCCTTTAATTCCCTGAAATACATGTAAGTTGAAAAATCAACAATAATGTTGAGCGAGTTCATGTGTAAGTGAGTAAATAAACCTTTGTAAGTATAAAAATCCTGGTATGTAGCAAATAAGGGAATTGAGATCACCAATGGTTTGCAAGGCCACTGATATGTGTGAAGTGCAAGTAGGGAGACTCAAACCTAGCGGATTTATGTGTTGGGCACGAAGTCACCCCGAGGTCCGTTTCTAGTTTGGCCTGGGGCTGGGCTCGCTACACCCAGATAGATCTACCGCTCCTGTCCCTCGGTCCTACCATGAGGACTAATGGCCTCATGTTGCTCCTACCCACTCACATGATCTAAGTAGTAAACCTCCTTACGCTAACCATACCATGTATAAAGTACTTGTAATCAAAGTAACATGTATTTCACCCCCGTAGTTTAGAAAACTGAAAACAGTTAAGAGAAAAGGGGGACATGAACTCACAGTGGTGCGTCTCTACCAAGTATACCTCCAAATCAAGCAGCTGTGTGACGACCTACACGTACTAATTCTATTAGACGGACGGCCGTGCCTTAGCTTTAAGGTTTAAGTTTTTGGGAAATAGTTAGACAACTATTTCGTGTTTACATTCTGTATACTTGGTAATCATTTTCCTTCCCAAGGATGGGGGATTTAATACATGTGTGTTCGTATAATTTCGAAATATATTATTAAGTCTCACTTACAATATATTTTATTTCTAACTCCAAAATATAAATATTCTTCCCAAAAATATTATATTTTAATACATGTGATTCTCCCAAAATAATACTCAGTAATATTATTTTTACTCTAAAAATAATATTTACATAGTTCACAAAATAATCATAAACATTTACACAAGTGATGTTGTGAAAAATATATATTTACTAAATACATATATTTATCACGTTTTATTTTGTGAAATCCCACCTCCGATGTTTTGTAAATAAAGTCATGGCGAAACTTGTGTTTTGAAAACAAGTCGAAAAATGTATTTCTAACACTTGTGGTGAAAATATTTCTAAGTGTTAGGTTTTTGGAAAATTTCGCCAGGGTTTCCCCTGTAACTGGAGGTGGCTACGCTTTTAAGCGTATCATTTTCTTTTATAAGTCAAACCAACAATCTTCTTATTCAATCAAAACAATGTTCAACGCATCAAACTAGTCAATAAACATGTAAATCGCAAAAATTACATGAACTTGTGATTTACTCAAAAATATGAAGTAAATCCCATTACATTTAGTGGATCTTTATATAAAGCAATCCGATTTCGTAAAAACCTCGTTTTTAGAGAAATTCCGTCTTTACAACTTCTTGTAAAATAGTTCTTTCGTCAAAACTTTGTGTTACACAAGTGCTTACACACTTGTGTGTTTACTAAAATCACTCGTGTTTATGAAAGATCCGTCTTTAAAATATGTTTTCTCGTGACACGTGGTCCTTTGAAAATACCGCTTATAGATACGTAGATCTACTAGTTTTAAACACTATTTCACAAGTACAATCACTTTTACACAAGTTCATGATTCGTGTGTGGTAGAGTTTCATCCTTTAACCCTTGTTACTTTCAAAACAACCTTATGTCATGATCCATGATCATGACCAACCCGGGTTAAATGACGATCCGAGCTACCACAACATAGATCGGGTCCAAATAATCACACAATTCAATTACTACAAGATTTACACAACATATGAGCTTTTAACCATCATTACAAGCATTTTTAGTAAACCTTTGTGTGTCATTTTGTATGATTACGAGTTTTAACCGTTACAAATCCTTTTAACCACTTTAAAGTAGTTCGGGAAGGTGATTTAAGCAACTTACTACTAGCTCGAGGCTAGGGAAGAAACTAGTCGCAAAATGAGAGGATAAAAGCAATAGAGTGAGGTCCTTCGCCTTCCGAATGCACCAAGCCTCCTTATACGTGATCCTTAATGCTTGTATGAACTTGGAATGTAAAGATCAAACTCGAAGAATGATGGATGGTGGTGGGGTGCTCTCGGCCGAGAACCAAAGAGAGGGAGAGAGAGGTGTGAAGTGGTGTTGTGAGTGATTAAGGTTATGTTGGTTTAAAGCTTGTTCTTATAGACAATTAACAAGATTATTACCCAAAGGATCATGTGTCCACTAGATATTAGACAAACATGAGTATTTTAATCAAGATTAGGACAAGAGTGGGGTCACATGGTGACCGATTCGGTTGGGGGGGGGTAATCTAGTTCCATTTCAACTAAACACTAAGTATTAGTTAGGTTAATCTAGTTAGTTAAGTGATTAACCCGGTTAGTGGTGTGTCATGCGTTATGGCGTGGGTTAGGGTATTCAGGGACCCTAACTGGCTCAGAAAAAGATAAACAGTGTAAATGGCAATATTTTTATGTTCCGGGTATAGTCCGGTTGTTCGGTTGGATAGTAATCCGTTAAAGCGTTAAACAAACTTTAAAGTGTCGTTATAATTATTTTTAGTGACACAACTTATTCCTCCAAGGTGTCAGGAATATTTTCCTCATGTTTTGGCACTTTATTGAGTAGCTAGATGCTAAATTGTTTATTAAAGTGCTGAGTTTTTGTGCTTAGAGCACGTTTTAGGCACATCCAGTCATTGTAACTTATTCCTAGAGACGCAGTTCTACAACCCTTGTATCCCTACACTCACTACTAGTGTAGTAAAATATTTCTGGCTCATACAGGCCTTAGAGGCAGTGTCTGCCTGATGCTGGCTTTATCAGCATGTTCCATAGGTTATCCGTTTATAGTGCTACTGTCCTTTTCGTGCATCATGTTTGTCACTAAGGTTCAGCATGTAAATAATGTAGTGACGGTAAGTAAGGTATGATGCAGGTATATGCATGTATCAGAAATCAAGTAGCAGTTCATCAGTAATTTCAAACAAGCACAGTAATTAAGCAGTAATTAATTATTAATTAAGTCGTACGGATACCTGGTTTAGTGAGGGTTGTTACATGTTGACCCTGTATTCGAGGAATTACTCTATTAAGATATTCATGTTGTTGTCCATATTTATGTATGTATGTATCTATAGTTGATATCTTTAACTTTCTTTTTACAGTTTATAATCCGCACACCATATTTTACAGTTAGGTTCGACAACTCTAGACGGTTTGATCGGCTGGTGTTGTCGAAAGAATTGAGTCGGTGCCTGTGTTTGTCTGCAAAGAATGCCTAATGTAAGAAATTTCAATTACAGTGAATGTTAGTGTGTTGGTTGTTATCGTGTTTAGGGTTTAATTTATTTAAATTCAAAATACATGTTTTGAAAGTATGGTATATAGCTGAAGGTGCAGAGTTAGAAGACTCTCTTGAGGTTGAAAGATCATCTGAATCAACAAGCCAATTCACTGCAAGTGCTGCAGAGGTAAATTCTGAATTTATATATTAAATTGTATGCAAAAATTTAGCATGTGCACCAATGATAATAGGCTGATAGTGAGACTGAATCTGAAGTGAGTGATTATGTGGAAAATGGATGGAGCTAACGAGCCGGATGAAAACGACAAGATTTTAAGCTTTTTGGATCCAGATGCATAAAAACAAACCTTTGGACGAAATCGCAGGCCAAACGTTAGGGACAAAAATGACATTTGACTCTTTGACTTAAAAAGATTTATATTTTAGTGTATTAGTATGAATGTCTTCACTAAGAGATAGATACATGTTTATTCAAAATGTAGTGTCGAAACTCGGAGTGAATAATTTTGCCACTTTCAATATGTTTCACGGTTGTGAATATTTTATAAACTGATATTCGACAAAATAAAGATCTTCACTATGCATAAATAATTTATATATGTGTTTGTGCCTTTTGAGTTTGAATGAGCTTGCAAAAATATATTTTGTTTGTAGGGTGAAAATCATTTCAGTAGCCCGGATAGGTCTATACCCGATGCTCCTTTGTTGAAACCGTCTCTGAGCGGATCTTTCCAGACTATACATGTAAGTTACGCCTTTGGTTTTCATACTTGCTTGATTATTTAAGCGAAGGTACCCCGAATTTGTTTGACTCTTGAAAAGGTTGGTTGGCTCGACTCATGGAAAGATATTTGTCGACTCATTAAAGTACCGCTCGTGTGTCATGTAATCTACAGGAAACGAGTGCAAAAGGCAGGCTCGGGAGTTATCTAAGTGCGGGATTATGATTATGAGATAATACACGAGACATATGTTTGCATGAAGACGACCTTTAGAAATGGATGATAATTTGTTTATTCAAAATTTACAAGATCTGTATAGTTGCCCAGGGCAGGCTTGTGCTATTTTTGCAAGATAGGCAAAGGTAGATGGTGTGTGTTAATGTTGGGTTTATGAGCTTGTAGTAATGTGTAACAATGGTAGACTTAAAGAAATGATTCAGCCGTTGTTCATGACTTGATGAGACTGCTATAAAAGTTGATAGTTTTTTTTATGTGTTGTGAAAATCAGACCATGTGTTTTGGACCGAACTAGAACATTGAGAGTTATTCGGGCTTTAAGCCGTCATCTAAGTGATGTGTAATTTAGGCTTTTCTCTGTTTCATTTGGGCCGGATGCTATAACTGGAACTTAAAACTGGCTGTAGCTTCATAATCTATACTATATAATAAAAGAAACCACTTTAAGGACAAATATCCCCAAATAGAGTTGGGCTAGCGTTGATCCTCTAAAAACAACCGTAAAAAGGATGCTTTTGCAAGAGGAACGTCAAATGAGTCCCGCCAGATTAGAACAGAGGTTAGAACATAAAACAGTGGTTCATACATCTATTGACTTTGGTCAACAGATGGATGAAAACAGAGGTTTGAAACCACTGTTAGGTTGAAACGGTGGTTTGAAACCACTGTTGGGTTAAAACAGTGTTTTGACTTAGTTCAAACAGATGTTTGAAAGACTGTTGGGTTAAAAGAGTGGTTTGACTTTGGTGAAGCAGAATTTTGAACCACTGTTGGGTTGATATTAGTGTTTGTTAAACTTCGGTGAAGCAGACTTTTTGAACCATTGTTGGGTTTGACTTTGGTGAGGCAGACTTTTGAACCTCTTATATTTTTCACTTTTATTTATTGTTGTCCAAATTATTCAAATCGAGAATCTTTATTACATATGACAAGCTACATTTAGAGTGGGTAGTAATAATTAATCAACAACTACTATGCACAGTCATGAGCATGGCCATGGCCATGGTATTTATCACTTTTTTTTTTCTGTATAATTTTTTCAAGTTTATTTTAGTATTTAATCATATAAATATATATATATATTTAAACAGAATATCACCAAGAGCATCATCATGATCACAAGCATGATTCTGCTATATCCATTTTTACTTTCTATCAAAATGGAATGGAAGCAGTGGAGAGAGTTTAGTATGATTTGGTGATGTGCGTTAGGTGTGATAGGTTTTTAATGTATAATTTAAGCCCTTTTATACTTTTTAGCCAAGTTTTAAATTTATAAAACACGATATTTACTAACACTAAACACACATATTGGCAAGTGCACCCATCGTGAGCGTAGTATAGTATTGGTAAGATACCGAGGTCGTCCAAGGACACAAGAGCTTTTAGTACCGGTTTATCCTCAACGTCTAATCAAATCAAAAGTTAGAAAAAGGTTTTTAAACAAGAAAAATAAAACTAACTAAAATGCTGAAAAATAAAATAAAATAAAAACAGATAGACAAGATAAATCACTTGGATCCGACTCGTGTGTAGTGTAACCTTTGATTATTTCCGCACTTTTGCACTTTTTAAGAGATTATCTTAGTTATTGTAGTAGGCCCCTCTTTTGAAGGTGACGTTACCCTCAACCCAGTAGTTTGAGTCAGCAAGGATACAATCCTAAAGGGTCAGATTATTGAAAGATAATTAATTAGTTATTAATGCATAATGTGGTAGGCCCCTCTTTTGAAGGTGACGTTACCCTCAGCTAAGTAGTCTGAGTCAGCAGCGATACAGTCCTAAATAGCCTGGTTAAAGTTTTAATAGTAGCTTACATATGAGGGGATCAAAGAGTTTGGACCCCCGCCATCCAATACCGGTGGGTATTGATGGAGGTCCTACTAAATTTGACCCAGGTCCTTGCAGAATCTATACACTGAACAAGGCAACACTCTTACCAAACCGTTCCCTTAACCCCTAACCAGGTAGCCAACATACCCTCATATAGAACGTGGAGATATGAATGGTGAAAATCTTTTATTTTATATAGACAGTAAAATAATGCCAAGACACCACGGACAAACGATAAGGAAGAATCACCTTCAACATAAGAAACTAGTTATTAAAGTCACTAATACATATCCAAATAAAAAGTGCGAAAAGATTAAAAATAAAAAGTATTACACTAGACACTTGTCTTCACCAAGTGATGTAAGAGACTTAGGCAAACATGGCCTTTGATTGTCAAGAACTCTTACGATCAATCTTGGATCCCGAGATGACTCACACACTCTATGATGGATGATGGTGGTGGATGATGGTGTTGTGGTGGTGGTGGAGTGTGGGTGAAGTGTGAGAGAGGTGGTGTGCCAAGGGATGGTTTGCAAATGAGCCAAGCACCCCTATTTATAGCCTGAACAGCAGCTCGGGCACGGCCCCGTGTCCACCCTCCTTCTCTTTCTTCATTAATTGCAGTTTGTCTGCATTAATTGACCACGCCCCCGTGTCCGCTGGGCACGACCCCGTGTGCAGAAGTGTATCTGTACTATCAAGATTTCCCCAGATTCTGCGAATCTTAGAGTTGACCACGACCCCGTGTCCGCTGGGCACGCCCCCGTGATGGGTGATAGAAGCTTCTACAACTTTGTCTTTTCTGCAGACACTTGGGCACGCCCCCGTGCTCATTGAGCACGAGGCGTGTTCAGCCTTCTGTTCTCTTGTTTTTGCTTGGGAAGATTGTCACACCCCGACTTTCCACGTGTCACCGGTGGGCCCGGTGGGGAGTATCGTGACGTGGTTGGCAACATAATAGTCAAACAACACAATTATATAAATGCACAGCGGAAGCAAAAGATAAATATTATTACATTCCGAATAAAAAGTAATATCCAAGTATTACAACGGAAAGTAAAGGATCCACAGGCGGATCTTTAAACATATCATTTGTTCAACAGACTTTAGACGCCTAGAACTTGCAAGATTCCTTATTAGCGCCCTGAGCTTCCAGCCAATTTCGTTCAGTACCTGTCACTTAACCTTTTTGGAAAATACGTCAGTTTTCACTGGTAAATACACTCAACTGACTCATTTGAAAAGAGTTTAAGAAAATTGATTTGAATGCACGTGGCACAAAAATATCTTTTATAATTTGATTAAAATGCACAGAGGCAAAATTAACCTTTTATACTTGGGAAAATTATTTGTATATAATCTTGTATACAGTTTTACTTATTTGTCGTCCGTTAGGACCGGTTTGTAGGGCCGGACTAGATTAACTGACACGCCACAGGTATAATGCCCACAGGCTATCATCCTCTAAGTGGATTACCAGTTCCGGTATAATGCCCACAAGGATGATACCTCCAAGTGGATTACCAGTTTTTACATAATGCATCTGTCAGGTGTATGCCTACACCCCGTGCTTAGGTCGTGGCCATTTCGTAAAATGATGCCAAGGATATCCGGGACATGGTCATTAACCCCCAAAAGCCATACACCAAATAATACATATTAAACAGGTTATGTAAATACATCAATCACAATCCGATTTAAATGACTACATACACCTGACCAAGCGGTACTTTTATAGTGCCGTATCCCAAGCCCGTATAGGGAAAATAAGTTAAGAGTATTTACCTGAGCTAGCTCCTGTCTTAAATAGTAAGAATTTAATAACTCAGCCGTATTCACTTAAGTAAGCATAGGTACCATTTACCGGAAGGCTCTAGTCTGGAATGATAGTATAAATAACTTATTAGAATGCTAACGGGTCTTTAATTAAGCCTAAGCTTAGACCGGTTAGTCTTACAGGAAGATACGGTTCGTACGCACGATTAAGCGAAGACCGGAATAGAATGTGATTTAGACCCAACAAGCTTGTATGCTTGTTTAATATGGGTAACTCAAACACATTCTGGATTTCGAGATAAAACCGATAAGGTTTGACTCGTTTTCGGCTAATTTATGTAAACTAGTTACATAAGCCGAACCGTACGCGTAAGAGGCGTAACGGTTAATTATAAGAGCCATATACAGGTTTCCTAAGTTAATTATGCCTCAAATATGTTGTGACATCAGTAAGATGTCTTTCATTATGCCCGAAACGTATTTAAACACAAACTAGGCCCCGTAGGGGTAGTTTGGTCATTTAAAAGTTTATAAAAGAGTCTAAGCATTTTCCTGAATTACAGGTCTGATGTAATCAGCAAAAATACTTATTTTACAAAGTTATAACAGTAGGGTAAAGTGTATATGTGAAATTTATTAATTATAACCAACTATGCACCGTAGGGGCATTTTGGTAATTTCACATAAGTCGAAAAGCTCAAAACTGAAGTCTGAGTTCAACAACCTTTGCTTACTATTAAAATATTATAATTTAACTAAAACATCAGTAGGTATCAACCTTAGTATGTTTAAGATAGTTCTAGTACATACTATGCGCTAAAAACGCTTAATTAGGCGATTAGAAGCCGTTTCCGGGTTCTATATAGAAATCTGATATTTTTATATTTCCATGAGGTTTAAAATAATTTATTTATCATATCTAATCAGTAGCAAAAGGTTTGGAGTCGTTTAGATATGTAAAACTCATTTTATGGCCCGTAAGGGCAAAACCGACATTTACCGGATTAAGCCTACGACTATGAGTTATGCTCAGCCTAAAATTAATTAAAAATCTTTAAAATTCCCAAAATAATATATTACATCAGTGGGTATTAAGTTTGATATCAAAACGTAGGCGTAACTAGGCCATACGCTAATTACGCCATTTAATTAACATAAAGCTTTAATTTTACGCTAATGAGCATAACTCTTATTCTACACCTCAAACTGATGTCAAACTTTGCATACAAGTTTATATATCAGTAGATAAGGTCTCTACACTTTTACATTTTCATAAATCACGTTTTAAGGGGAAAAGGGCATAATGGTCAACATATGAGCAATTAACGGAAACATGCATATTAATTGGATAACTAATGATCCGAGGTGTATAATCACAGAGGGTTATACTAGCATGTAACCTGGTCCAAATAAAACTCTTAGGTATTTCTAATTCATACCAAAACAGATCAGAACTGAAAGTCAAAGTGAAAGTCAAACTATGCGACTTTCGGTTCCGAACCGGGTCTAAACAGGAAATTGTCGGGTTGAACATGTTCAGACATGTTCTTACACTTATTACTAAGTTATAACAATGATCAAACAGGTTGTATATGATCTACATTGCTAATTATGCATAATTTGTAATTTAAGTATCCTATTGACTTTTTCTTAGCAAGTTTGACCCGACTTTTGACCTGGTTAGAGTGGTAATCAGGGGGAACTCTTTTGAGGGTTTATTACCCACATAATTACCAACTTATAACTACTTTTAATTCGAGATATGACTGAGCCATTGTTGACTAATCTCGAAGTCAAACCGTAATTACGACGGTTTGACTTTTAGCTAAATAACTAAGCTAAACTTAATCGAGGAAGGTCAAGGGTACTTACAAGGGTCCTATGCACGAGTAGGGATGTCTTGGATCTGCTCCTAAGCTCCAGAAATGCTCCACAAATGCAGATGAAGGTGTGATCAACAAGGGTTGCAACCTTGGTCCTTTTATAGTGAATTTCCCACCACAAATTGTTGACACATGGTTCTACTAGTGACCACAACTGATCAACACATGTCCCTAGTGTTCTAGGAGGCACTTAGGGGTCGCACATGAAGTGAAACATCCGTTTTGGGTCGAGTTATCACGTATACAGGCTACTGCCTGCATTTTCTGTGTCTGGGCGTCGGACGCGGCCCGCGTAAAGGTTAAGCATCCTTTACGCGGCCCGCATGAGCCTTAAAATCAGATTTTTCCTTTTTCTTGTTTTAGCAACTTGTCCCTTGGCTTCACAAAAGGTCAACTAAGCTTATATATTGCAATTTGACCCCTTAGTATTTACCCATAAGGGCTTTAGGACTTATACCCACTTTGCCAAGTCCCTGAACACTTCTGGTTAACCCGAAAAGTCCTAACTTCCAACGTTAACGCTTTAACCCCTCGCACACGAATTTGATCATAACTTTCTCATACGATTACGAAACTTTATGAAATTTATATCGTGCATTCTAGTGAGCATAATTAACAGTTACAAAGCTTCGTGTTTGTCAAAAGGTCACTCAGAGGTATAACTTAAACATGTTGACACATTTAACCCCTGTAGTTTGTAATCTCTCACTTTTTGCTTCGCATGATCCATGATTTATTCGTTTGATGTTATAAACATTATGTAGGGTTATTGTGAAGTATATTTATTCACTGTTGACATTTAGAACCCGTATTTTCACATACTTTCCATGTTTGTCAACTTTAGTCCTTTTATAACATTCTTTCACACGTTCAAACATATGACACGTGTCTACACATTATAGGACGTGAATTTTCGAGGTGTTACAAAGATGCTGTCGGGGGTCGGGCATGCCACATTTATTCATTTTCTTGTATTTATGTTAGATTTAGCTGTCTTTTTGCTTCTTTTGTTCATTTGAGCTCATTTAATCTTGAAAATACAAAAGGAAGACAAAAACACACTTTTTCCAACATTAGTACTAAAAAAGGGTTAGTTTTATGCCACATTTGATGTAATTTATATGTTGCATTTTGCACACATCAAATAGCCCCACACTTGAATCTTTGCTTGTCCTCAAGTAAAACTCTTTATAATGTGGCTTTACACTCCCAAATGGAATGGGTAGAAGAGAAGGTTTTTGGGCTTGTCATAGAGTGTCGGGATTTCTAAGATTCTTTATTAAGTTTTATTTTTATTTATTTACAATCCTATTCGTCATGATTTATTTAAAACATTACATAAGATAAATTACTTATTAGGGCATAACATGCCTTTTTAAAATTCCACTTATATACAAGTTCACATACCTCACAGGGATCACTCAACACTCGGCCGAAGATGTTTTTTAGTGAATCACTCGAGAGCGGCATGGAACTTACTCCTACCATAAGCTTGCCAAGCAATCAATCCTCCTCCTTTTTAACTATACACCTTTGTAAATATCAAGAGGACTTTTTGGGTGAAGGGTTAGGCTTGGGTTAAAGGTAGGTGGTTGGGTTAGTGGTTAGTAAAAGGGCGAAAGGCGTAAAAAGCGTCGGTTTTCGTAAGACTTTTTATTTTCTTGTAACTTTTTATTTTTGATGAAACACTTTTTTCAAACAAAGTTCTTTTTGATAAACTTGTTTGTTTACTTCTTTTTGCTTCATCATCATATTTTTTTTCTAATAAGGAAGACTTGAGAAAAACCGAGCTTGTTACTAAAACAAAGGGTTAAAAATAAAAAAAGGAAAGTTTTGGTGGGTAAAAGGGTGTTTGTTTTGGGTTAAGAAATGAAAAGGTTTAGGCTCAAAGGGGTTAACTAGGGGGATTTTGGGTAGGTGGTAAAAAAAAAAGAAGAAAAATAATGGTGTAGAAATAAAAAGGGTTAGTCCTAAGCCTCCATCATTTACTTACTCGGGTTTAAGTTGGTAAGGACTGGGAATGTATTATCGTGGCAAGTTCTAGAGTAGTAAGAACAAAGCGGCTATTCACACAAGAAACGAAAAATGAGCAATTAGTTTAAAGATATGTATTTGTATGCTGAATAAAGGCTCAAAACTCACTTTTTGTGGGAATGGGTTTTTATGTGATCAAGTATATATAATCAAATTTTAACAAAACTTGTTATGCCATTTCATAATTTTCTTATGTTGGTTCTTTTTATCACGACGCTATTGGTTGTAAATTTGTAAAAATAAAACCTTTTTAGAACTTGAAACTCCCAAATTAAACCTAGACAAGTAAAAAAATGAAAATTTTGTTTGAAAAAAATTGGGGTGATTAGCGGTTCAATAGAGTTTTGTGTAAGGCTTGTAATTAGGACTTGCAAGATTCAAGGTTTTAGCATCCCCCTCCACACTTAAATTACACATTGTCCTTAATGTGTCTCAAAAATAAGTTTTTAGGTTGATTGAATGTGTAAAAAGATGTGAAAAAAAACAAAAATTTATGTTACTGGGCGTCTGGACACGGCCCCGTGGTGTCCGGGCACGGTCCCGTGTTCAGATCGCCAGTAACAAAAAATGAGTAAAAAGAAACAGAAGCCTGGGCACGGGGGCGTGTTGGGTGAGCACGGCCCGTGTTCAGTTACCTGAACTGGGCATTTTCTGCAGACGGCTGGGCACAGGGCGTGTTGGGTGAGCACGGCCCTATGCTGAACTTGCTGTAATGAAGAAGAATTTGTCGGGTGGCCCTGTTTTTGTGCATGGGGCACTGGTTCAAGTTTTCCTTGGTATCCTTCACCATCCCGAGTGTGATTTATTCCTGCAAATTAAAACTAAACTAGAAAACATAAAAATTAATCTAAACTATGCTAAGGATAGTTCCCGGAATGCCTCCGTGGTGCGCCACGTTTATAAGGGTCCTTGGCTAGACCCAAAGCCTGGTCATATGTTACCCAAGTGGGTTGTTTTGCATCCCATGCTACACCGTCGGAGAGCGTCATCCAAACTTGAGTCTATGATCTTCATGTAGTTGACGGGGTCGTCGTCTTCTACACTTTTTCCAACTCCAAACTTCATTTCCTCGTCCCCAATCCTCAATGTTAGTGTTCCATCATTCATGTCTACCACCGCTTGGGCCGTAGCTAGGAATGGCCTCCCTAAGATGAGTGGTACTTCGGTATCTTCCTCCATATCTAGTATGACAAAGTCGGCCGGGAAGACAAATTCGCCGACTTTGACCAATAGATTTTCAGCGACACCTTGTGGATATTTGACGGGCCTATCGGCGAGTTGTATGCTTATTTTTGTAGGGCTTGTTTTCCCTAGGCCGAGTCGGTTGAACATTGACGCGGGCATGAGGTTGATGCTAGCCCCGAGATCGGCTAGTGCATTGCGAATGGGGGATTCCCTAATCGAGCAAGGAATTGTGAAGCTTCCAGGGTCAATCTTCTTTTGCGGGAGTTTGTTGAGTAGCAAGCCGGAGCATTCTTCACCTAAATTAACTAATTTCAATGATTCAATTTTCCTTTTATGGGTGAGGAAGTCCCTCATAAATTTTGAATATTTAGGCATTTGAGTTAGGACTTCGATAAATGGAATATTAACATGCAATTGTTTTAGTAAATTTTCGAACTTTGCGAATTGCTCATCGGTCTTTTGTTGAATTACCGACCGGGGTATGGAATCGGAGGAGTCTTAGTAGGCTCTTGAATTGGTGGAGAAGCCTTCTCTTGTTGGGGCATGGGTGGAGTTGTGGTTTGGCTAGATTAGCTTCTTTCAGTTGGTGGTAATGGAGCCTCCTCGGGACCCACGGTACGGTTTCTCAATGTGATGAGATGTACTTGTGCCTTTGGGTTGGTTTCGGTATTACTTGGTAACGCGCCTTGTGGTCTCTCGGAAAAATTCTGAGCTATTTGATTTAATTGCTTTTCAATGTTTTGAATGCTAGCTTGTTGATTTCTAAAATTCGATTCCAATTGTTGAAATCGATCCGAGTTTTTCTTTTCGGTGTCGGAGATGAGGCGAGATACAGTATCTTCAAGCCTTTCTCGTCCACCTTGTTGTTGAGAGAAATTTTGTGACTCGATTCTTGGTTGTTGAAAGTTTGTTCGTTGGTTTAGATTTTGTTGGTTACTACCATTGCCGGGTTCTCTCCAACCAAGGTTAGGGTGGTTATGCCATCCTTGGTTGTAGGTACCCGTTGGAGGACCCGACGGCCTAGGTCTATTATCAATGTAGTTTACCGATTCTGTTTGATCATCTACTTCTTTCATACAACTCCAATTTTCATGTGGCCCACCGCACCCCTCACAAGCCATAACCGAGGTTGTTTTTGCCATTTCTAGCTTTTTAATTTTTGAAGAAAGGGCCTCGATTTGAGCTTGTAAAGAAGTGTTTTCATCAACCTTATGGGCGCCCGGGGCAATAGATTTATTACCTCGGGGAGTGTGCCACTAAAAATTGGTTTGAGCAATTTCCTCAATTTGATTATATATTTCATTTGGGCGACGATTACCTAAAAGTCCCCCGGAGCTAGAGTCAAGTGTTTGTCTTGTGTGTGGCAACAACTTATTGTAGAAAGTGGATACTTGTTGCCATACCACAAGACCGTGATGAGGACACTTTCTTAGTAGCTCCTTGAACCTTTCCCAAGTTTCATACAAGGATTCCCCATCCTCTTGTGAATATATATTAATTTCAGTCATTAGTTTAGCCGTTTTAGCAGGAGGGAAATACGTATATAGAAACTTTTGGGCTAGTTCATCCCAGGTGTTTACCGAGCCAACTGGGAGGGTATTAAGCCAAGCCTTAGCTCGGTCTTTTAGTGAAAATGGAAACATTCGAAGGCGGATGGCGTCGTTTGATGCTCCACTGATCCGAAATGTATCACATATTTCTAAGAAATTAGTAATATGTAGATGGGGATCCTCGTCCGCAAGCCCATGGAAGGTTGCGGAGTTTTGAAGCATTTGTATCAAATGTGGTCGAAGTTCGAAGTTGTTGGCTTCGACATTCGGTGCATTGATAGCGGCGCCGAGATTACCTACGGTGGGTCGTAGGTAATCCATGAGGGTACGTTGGTCCGCCATTGGAAGTGGGTCCCCCGAAACTTTCTCTTGGTTTTTAGCTTTTAGACTTCTTCTTAGAAAGCGTTCGGGTTCGTCTAGGGGTTCTTTTATGTCTCTACTAGAACTGGAGCTCATACACTACGTGGAAAATTCAGATGTGGCGCCTGGGTTCCAAGTCCTGCAATAAAAACAAAGAAGAACGTTGGTCAGAAGCTTCACCACGGCCCCGTGCTCAGATGAACATGGCCCGTGGTCGGAGATACAATAATTGTTTTCCGGATCCCTATTACTGGGGAGTTCGACACGGCCCCGTGTTGCACCGACACGGCCCCATGCTCAACTCTCTGTAACTCGGAAAATAAAAACTGCCAGTAACAATGCTGGGCACGGCCCGTGTCCGACCTGGCACGGCCCGTGCTGAGCTCTGTAGAAGCTGAAAATTTAAGAAAATCCTAAAAAAAAAAACAGAAAAATTAGAAAAAACGATTAGGCCGTTGATTCCTAACTTTCTTAAAATTCTTGTGTCCCGGCAACGGCGCCAAAAACTTAATGTATAATTTAAGCCCTTTTACACTTTTTAGCCAAGTTTTAAATTTATAAAACACGATATTTACTAACACTAAACACACATATGGGCAAGTGCACCCATCGTGAGCGTAGTATAGTGTTGGTAAGATACCGAGGTCGTCCAAGGACACAAGAGCTAGTACCGGTTTATCCTCAACGTCTAATCATATCAAAAGTTAGAAAAAGGTTTTTAAACAAGAAAAATAAAACTAACTAAAATGCTGAAAAATAAAATAAAAAAGAAACAGATAGACAAGATGAATCACTTGGATCCGACTCGTGTGTAGTGTAACCTTTGATTATTTCTGCAGTTTTGCACTTTTTAAGAGATTATCTTAGTTATTGTAGTAGGCCCCTCTTTTGAAGGTGACGTTACCCTCAACCCAGTAGTTTGAGTCAGCAAGGATACAATCCTAAAGGGTCGGATTATTGAAAGATAATTAATTAAGTTATTAATGCATAATGTGGTAGGCCCCTCTTTTGAAGGTGACGTTACCATCGGCTAAGTAGTCTGAGTCAGCAGGGATACAGTCCTAAATAGCCGGATTAAAGTTTTAATAGTAGCTTACATATGAGGGGATCAAAGAGTTCGGACCCCCGCCATCCAATACCGGTAGGTATTGAAGGAGGTCCTACTAAATTTGACCCAAGTCCTTGCAGGATCTATACATTGAACAAGGCAAGACTCTTACCAAACCGTTCCCTTAACCCCCGACCAGGTAGCCAACATACCTCCCTATAGACCGTGGAGATATGAATGGTGAAAATCTTTTATTTTATATAGACAGTAAAATAATGCCAAGACACCACGGACAAACGATAAGGAAGAATCACCTTCAACATAAGAAACTAGTTATTAAAGTTATTAATACATAACCAAATAAAAAGTGCGAAAATATTAAAAATAAAAAGTATTACACTAGACACTTGTCTTCACCAAGTGATGTAAGAGACTTAGGCAAACATGGCCTTTGATTGTCAAGAACTCTTACGATCAATCTTGGATCCCAAGACGACTCACACACTCTATGATGGATGATGGATGATGGTGGTGGATGATGGTGTTGTGGTGGTGGTAGAGTGTGGGTGAAGTGTGAGAGAGGTGGTGTGCCAAGAGATGGTTTGCAAATGAGCCAAGCACCCCTATTTATAGCCTGAACAGCAGCTCGGGCACGACCCCGTGTCCACCATCCTTCTCTTTCTTCATTAATTGCAGTTTGTCTGCATTAGTTAAACACGCCCCCGTGTCCGCTGGGCACGACCCCGTGTGCAGAAGCGTATCTGTACTATCAAGATTTCCCCAGATTCTGCGAATCTTAGAGTTGACCACAGCCCCGTGTCCGCTGGGCATGCCCCCGTGGTGGGTGATAGAAGCTTCTACAACTTTGTCTTTTCTACAGACACTTGGGCACGCCCCAGTGCTCATTGAGCACGGGGCGTGTTCAGCCTTCTGTTCTCTTGTTTTTGCTTGGGAAGATGCTGTCGGGGGTCGGGCATGCCACGTTTATTCCTTTTCTTGTATTTATGTTAGATTTAGCTGCCTTTTTGCTTCTTTTGTTCATTTGAGCTCATTTAATCCTAAAAATACAAAAGGAAGACAAAAACACACTTTTTCCAACATTAGTACTAAAAAAGGGTTAGTTTTATGCCACATTTGATGTAATTTATATGTTGCATTTTGCACACATCATTTGGTAACTCATGTATTAGTTTTGGTCTGCCGTACAATTTTTTTCTGTGCTGTACCAAACGCTTGAGCAGTTTGCTTTTGTGTTTTTACTTCAATGACACTTGTATGATCGCATGATATGGACGAGGTCTTTTAGACAATGTTTGTCTTTGGCAGCCCTACAAAAGCTTGAGTCGGCTTGCTAAAAGTTCGAGTCGAGCTGGAGTGAGCTACTCGATATCGGCTTGCTATTTTTTTTAAAGATGTTCTCTTTTATTTGTTATTTAAAAAATGTTCCTTTTTTATAACCAATTTTTAATTAAACTTAAAAAATGTATAATCATTCGTCATTTAATAAAATACAGTATGCATGGTTTTCTAAGAAACGACCCGTGTTTGCACACGAGTCTTACCGCTAGTTGACTTAAAAGTAGAATAATTTTTTTTTATTGAAAAACCTCTCAAAACACAAGTTACAACACCTCTATACTTAATAATGTTGCAAATTATAGTACCAGGTAATTCTGTTGGGTTTATTTCGGTTATATGATCTTATTAGAGTTTTAAATTTGGGGACAATAAGAGAACATTGGGAAAATAAGGGATTTAATTTTTTTAATTATGGAGAAACCTAAAGGTGCAATTAGATGAAGCTGTAGTTAGTCTATTGGGTGTGGAGGAGTGTAGTCTTCAAAGGATGCTTCGTTACGTAGGCGTTCACGTAACCGGGTGTGAGGATGGACCTAAAGGGGAGGGAGCTAGGGTGTGGAAGATGGACCTATATATATATGTGTGTGTGTGTGTATGTATGTATGTATGTATATGTGTGTATAAAGAAGAAGAGAGAAAGAGAGAGAGGCACAACGTGAATGGCGAGCAGATGACATTGAGGACCGGGACGGCCCTAGGGGGCAGTGTGCCGGGGCGTCGCCAGCCCTCGCCGGCCCTAGACCACTCCCCACACCGAGTAGCCTTAGATTCAAAAAAGTTGAATCTCCTCTTGATGGTTATCTAAGTCACCCTAGAATAAGAAAATCCAATACAAATCAAATCAAATGTTGATCCCCGAAAACATACTTCTTGACAACACATTTCAAGAACAACCCAAACCCCTTCAATTTTTTTTTTTTTTTGTCAAAATACCAAAATTAATAACCCGTGCCTTATCAAGCATGTTTATCCCATTTTTTAAATTAATAAATTGTAATTGATAACCAGGTTCTTAGCTACGTTAGTCATTTTTTCTTTGCAAAACAGGTTAGTTTCCTAGCGTAATGCGCAGGTGAAAACATCCAGTTACATATAAATATAAGAGAAGATACTCAAAGACAGAGCCAACCCTGAGCAAGTGCAGGGTGGGCCTACGCTCAGGGCCCAAACCAATATAGGCCCAAAAAATTTATATATATATTATAAAAAAAGATATGTATGTTTTTATAAATATATCCTTAAAGGGCCTGTGTATAACAAAAAAAATATTAAATGGGCATGTGTTATAAGTGTGTAAATCATATATGAGACTGAGATTGGTAACTCTTAAAAGATTAAGAGGCCCATTGGCCAATCTGTGTCTAATTAACAGGCCCAGACCCCAAGTGGCTAATAAACAAACGTATTTCAAAAATCATAACCCAATCTTGGGCGCTACCGGGCAATAGAAGAAGTCAGGACGTCGATCATTCACGTTGGTCGTTGGGTTCATTCATTCATCATCATCGTAGCAGAGGAGTGGATTGATATGTCGAAATCGAGTGAGGAAGCAAGATATCATCATCATCATCGACGCAAGAGGGGTTTCAAAGGGTGATTCAAGGGTTTTGTTGGGTGGATAATCTTGAGATTAAGGTATAAAATTCTTGAGATTCTTGTATACGTTTAGGGTTTTTAGTTTTTATATATTTGATTGAATGATTGATGGGTTTATGTTAAATTAAGATTCGCGAATAGGGCCCAATTTTTTTATCTCGCACAGTGCCAATTTTTTTTTTTTTTGGATTTTCGGAGACGGCCCTAAAACTATTCGTTACCAAATAACGCCCTGGTGATATGACGATTTTCACCAGCATTGCACACTGCCCTTTGGGCTTTGGGGCGTGAGATTTCATTAGACAGGGGTGGTGGACGTAGCTAGGGATGAGCATTTGGTATCAGTGGCGCAGCTATGAAGGGGCCGGGGGGGGCGTCCGACCCCCCGAACTTTTCGCTCAGTAGTGTTATGTATGTACGTTTCGTATAGAATTTTTTAGGTATATACGTTTTCGACCCCCCAGTTTTATAAAAAATACTTTTTTTTAGGTATGTACTTTTAGGTCCGGTGACTTCCGACCCTCCGGTGGAAATTTTCAAGCTTCGCCACTATTTGGTATCAAATACCAATCCTGATCCTGTCCCGTACCGATCCCGATCTGAAAATACCGTACGGAATTTTTTGTTATGAACACTATTGATTTGTTAAAGATCTTGGGAACTTACTCTATGTTTTTTCTTAGTTATGGACCAAGGTCTGGATACTTATCAAAAGAATTTTTAATATCTTGAGTGTAGCCACACTAGTCGAAACTCAGCTCGAGTCTTCGTATTGAGCAAACGTGCATATCGACAGGGGCGGATCTACCTTGATGTAAGGGGTAGCCTCCGCTACCGCTTGGCCGGAAAATTTTTGACGTTTTTAGTGTAAATTTTGGAAAAATTTGACGTTTTTTCGATTTCGTTACCGCTTATTTATAAAACGTTCCCGCTAGGTCGGAATCCTAGATCCGCCACTGCATATCGATCCAACTCTTAATATATTAGTAGTTACTAGCCATTACTATATGTTCAAAGATTTAAACTCTCTCCAACTCTTCAACCTTTGCCTCTTGTACTCATTCAACCCAAACATACCGAGTTTTTAGAGCATCCTAGATATTCTTTGCAACTGCCTTGTCATCCTTTTTGGCATCACCTTGTTAATTTCCCGGTTCTAGCCCCTGTAATATTCCATTAACTCGAAATACAACCTTGATTCTGAGTGTCCAGATGTTGTAATTCGTTGCCGTCAAGATCGGGCACTATAAACTTATGACCCTTAACTCTCACATCATAAAACTTGGTAATTTTGATAAGAATTTTAGTTCATTAATATCATATATAGTATATATGAAGTACAAATAAAGATGGTATAGAATATAACATTCTATTCATACGTACATAATTGTCTTGTTATGACATAACTAAACATGCATTTTTCATTAAAATTACTAAGAATACTAGACAATAATAAATACAAAAATAATACACTTTTGACCAAGTCAAGTCAACGTCACAAGTCAAATTAACATTTATATATTTTTCTTAACAATTGCAAAATTATTTGAGGAAACCTTTCAACACTTATCTACTAACCTACAAACGATATTTATTCAACATGGTCGTTGAAGCTTTATGATTTGACTTCGGTTAAGCGCGCTTAGTACCCATATCCAACAACTGATTTGCTATAGCCGTTGGTTAAAACAGTACTCGTGGACTCACACTCGCTCTCGATAAGAGATACCGTTGACCTGTCAAGCCTAATTGACCACGGGTAGTGGTTACTTTGAGGACCCAAACCAACATGGGAAGACGAACGTTGCATCCTCACAGCTCTTGGTACATTCCTTCCTTCAATAGAAGGTCTTCGCTTAATACTACTTGTAGACTGTCTCTCGTGGGCCCAAGTATGATCCACAGGGCGCTGCTTAGGCGCGCTATGAGATCGCACTTTAGCCCTTGAAGACTGAGTGTTTGCCATATAACTTGGACACGACCCAAATTCTTTGAGCGTTTGAGTATCATCCATTATAGAATAAGTAGAATTCGGTCTAGAATGACAGTCGGGTTTCAAGTAGGCAAAGTGGTCAACATGAGCGGTTTCAAATGGATGTGGTCGTGTATGACCAATGTCCATTTCCACAATCTTGATGTTTTCTTCCACTAGTTCTTGATTATTGACACCATGATATTGTGCTTGTGTTCTATGAGCACGAGCTCGAGCCTGAGCCATGACTAGAGCATGCATGCATCGTAGAGTCTCGGCTGCCTGTTTGCGCACCAAGTGACCTCTAACTAACGCTTGCAACTTAACTAGCCCTTTCAATGCGGATAAAGCTTTTCTCGCTAGATAAGAGCGGAAAACCGATTGAATCTTTGTGGCGGCCGCATTCTCTTTGACCTTAACCGCGGTGGTAACACTTGTTGCGGTTGTGATAGGCGTACTAGCCGTTGTGTCCACTTGTGGTGCCACCATTGTTGGTGCATGGCTCTTCTTAGTGGATGTAATGTCCATGGAGTTCGGATGGGCGGTGGTGGTGGCGGATGGTCGCCGGAAACTCCATCTACGTTTCTCTTTGGGAGGTGTAGGCTGGGTGGTAACGGGGGATGATGGGTTGTTTTGGGTGGCTATTGGTGGTTGACCGGTGGTCTTGTCTTTCTTTCCGGTCAACAAATTCTTGATCCATTTGCTAGTCTTCCCCATTCCTAAACTGTCATTGGATCACACAAATGCAATAATTTGTAGATCTAGATCTCTCTCTCTCTCTCATTGAATTCTTTCTCTCAAAATCATTCGTATGGCTATTCAATTATTTTGTAGATCCCAATAGAATGCAATTATATATATAGAGAGAGGGGGAGAGAGAAAGTGTATCGTACAATATGGTTTAACGTACGAAGCGTACGCAATATCAAATTCGCACGTTATGTTAAAAAAATGAAAATCGCATGTTTATAAACAAAACCAAACTTCGTATGTTAGTAAAAAAACAAAATTCGCATGATGTTAAAAAAAATACCAAAATCGCATGTTATAAACCAATTTTCGCATGTTGATATTTAAACTCGTACGCTTCGTACGTTAAGCCATATTATACAATAACCGGCCCCTCTCTCTATGTATATATATGTATGTTTTTCTTCAACCACCTTCTTTGTTTAATTTATATTTTAACTATTATTAAATAATATAAGAATTGATAACCATGTGTATATATCTTGTAATACAATATTTCGCTTATTAATTGTCAAATAAAAAACATTTTTTAATTTTTATATATGTTGTTGTGAGTCCATTAATTAGAGTGGTTTATAACCTAACAGTTATTTAAATGCATATTAAATTTATTGGTTTTGAACATGTTAAAAGATGATGGGTACGTGTATATATAATTAATTAGATTGTACGTTGTCACATATGCCAGCTTGTTGATGCATGGAGGTAGCTTAGAATAGACAAACATGGCCATGTTCTTGGCGAGTTCATCCAAAAAAGCGTAAAAGAAAATTTATTACTCGATCAGAATTTATGCACAGGCAATTATGAAAAAAATTTACTATATTATAATATATGCAGTCTGTGATGTTACAACTTTACTCCATCAAATATAGCTCGAATTTAATAGAAAATAGTTAGATTCCCGCGCGCTTCGCGTCGGGAATTCAGTCGGTATCAATTTGATTCGTTACGTTATCGACACTCGCTATAATAGTCGAAAGAGAAAACATTACATCCATCGAAGACAATAAAAACATATATCGATGCCGGAACTGATGTTGTTTAGTTGATATCGGTTCAGTTCATTTGCATTTTATGCTTATTTTATTTCAACATTGTGATTTTTATTTCTAAAAGAGATATCGTCACTAGTACAAAACCAATTTTTTGGTGGTGTAAATTTCATGTTTTTGGTGCTATCTTATAATAGAAAGCACCAAATAACAAAACTCACCACTTAAAAACACATTACACAACACATTACACACCACGATTAAATGCTTACAAGTTATACACCACCAAAAAATTAATTATTTGAGGCTAAGGTTGCTAATAGCACCAAAAGACACAATAAAATTGATTTCCCTCTCTTTCTATCTTTGAAACCCTTCAAAATTTTTGATTTCCCTCTAGTTATTTTTAGCCCTAAATTTCCCCCCTCCCAAACTTGATTCTAAATCCCTCCATCCCTTTCAACATCTCATAGTAACAGTTGCTCGCCTTTTCCAATAATCTTTAAAGCAATGAAGAGAATACACCATAGATGAATCCGTACAACTTGGTCGCAAAATCGCTACATAGTCTGGCCAGGAAGAAGATCCCAGGATAATGGTCATGAAGAAGGAAGGCTTTAAAGGGTTACAATTGGTAATTCTTAAATTATAGGTTTTGGTTAATCTGATTTGAAATAGGTTTGTTTTGAATCATTCTTTTTTTCTTTTTTTTTTTTTTTTTTTTTGTGCTGGCTGTGTGTTGCTACAAATTCCACAATCAAGCAAGGGTTTGAAACGGCAATTGAAGCTACTCAAACCAATGCTGGATAAACTAAGGTATTGTTGATTATTTTTTGCTCTTATTTGATTTTGTTTGGATTTGATCATAATTGCTTGGTGTTAAATGCATTAAGTTATGATATTTAACTGAATATAATTGATTTAAAATTATGCATTCCGTTACCTGTGTTGAATGATTTTAGATCTGAATTTTCATATTTCAAGATAGCAAGTTTAGTGTAAGATATGTTTTGTTAGGCAATATCTATGGTTCTGGTTGTAAGTATGAATTGAAGACGTCGGTTTGAGTTGCAAGTATGGAGACATCGGTTCAGAAGTTATTGTATATCACTTTCATCTAATTGTGTTACTTTGAAACTTGATTGCGGGGGTTGAGTTATTTGTTCGATTTGAAGCTTCACAGTATGGCTATAATAACGAAGGAAACACTTATTTGGCTGTTATACCCATGTTCCATATATATGGTCTTACACTATTCACTTTAGGAATCTTGTCACTAGGCTCATCCACTGTACATACATTAACAAGTTATGTATGTAATTTATATTCATGGTTTATTTTATATTGGTTTTAAATTAAATTAGTTTTGTTTTCTTCATGGTTTATGTATTGAACCCTTTGTAATTTATATTCATGGTTTATTTTATATTGGTTTTAAATTAAATTAATTTTGTTTTTTGTGTATTTTATTTTCTTTTTTAGATAATTTGTTTATAATTGGAATTGGAATTTACTGAGAATTTTTAATAAAATTTATTGGAATTTAAACTATAAAAGAAAAATATATTTTTTTTAGCTTAAACACCAAAAGATACGGTTTTAGAACATCTTTTGAATATATTAGGAAAAAATAGTTTTTGCTTAAATTGTCAAAAGATGCGGGCCTGGAACCGCATCTTTTAGACCCACATTTTTTGGCTTATAGCCATAAAATGTTTTGCCATAAGATGTGGGTCTAGAACTGCATCTCATAGCCAATTTACCCGCATCATTTGATCAATTTTGTACTAGTGGATGTATCCCCGGCTGGTTTATGAGAACGTCTTGTATTCCGAATTGTTAAACATGCTCTTGGAGGGTTGGCTTGATGTCACAATATTACACTGGTTTGCCATGTAAGTTGCTATTATTGTTATTATATGGTAGCATAACATGTTTAGATAGAATTGAATTTACTAACTTTGTCACATTTTTAGGCATTTCTTTGAGTCGCCCAATTCTATGTGTGCTTTTTTCAATCCACAAAAAATCACTGGATCACGGTGTAAAACACTTCTTGAAGACGTTAAAAAAAACGTAAAAGAAATACGTGAGCTTCATTCTAAAAAAATGTTCTATCTTGCACCATACTTAGCCGGGTAATATAAATTCCTCACCATACATACACATACGCATACAATACATACTTAATATGTTCTATAATTTTTATTTTTGTAGTAAACATTGGTCGCTTATAATTGTTTGCCCGGACTTCAAATTCGGCTATATTGTAGATTCTATAAATGAATGGAAGACCCATAAAAATTACAAGCTCGTCAAGATCATCGAAGAAGTTTTTGAGATTAATTTTAAGTGGCACATGACACAGGTATGTGAATACTTTATTTGTTTAGAATAGTCTAGTTAAAGTAATTCATTGTGAATATGATGCAGTGCAAACAACAGAAAGGCAGTTGGGAATGTGGGTATATGGTAATCAAACATATGAAAGAGTTTATCGACTCTATACAGCATGATTTGGTTAACCGAGTGCGTTTTCGTAAATATTCATAAACTTTGTTTATTGCATTAAATTATATATATTTGAAATCTAACTTTCGATTTGTTTTTAGCTTTGGAATGAAGAAGGGTATTTTGAAGAATCTCAAGTTGAGAATTTAGTGGTAGATTTAATGTCGGAATTTATTTAAAAGATGTTTTGATCTTGTAAGCATTAGTTTGTGTTTCATACTTTTGTAATTCCGTATACTTGAGCGGGTTGTTGGGTTGTTTAATACTAGTTAACTTTTGTCGTGAGCATGTGCATTTGTGTGTAACTGGAATTATATTGGGAAATATTACTAAAAATTCTGGAATTTTGCAAAAATATTAAAAATTTATATTTTTTTATTGTCTTATTTTTTGGTGCTATGGAGATTTGTTTTTTGGTGCTATGTAGATTTGTTATTATTTGACACGTGTTAGTTCTATATTAATTTTTTGGTGGGGTGTTTAAAGATTTAATGGTGCAGTGACTTGTTTTTTATCATTGATTTTTTGGTGGTGTGTTTGGAGATTTAAAGATTTAATGGTGCACCAACAAAGCCCATTATTTGGTGGTATATTTGTTGGTGCTCTATGGTACAACATAAAATAAAGCATAAAATACAGCACCAAAAAAGTTATTTTGTACTAGTGCGTGCTGCTATCGTAACAAACTGAATCGAAACCGATTGAACAACATTTGTATCAAGACCCTATTTATTTTTATTGTTTATGCTTTCGATACACTAATAACGTATTGGTAAGAAAACTATATAATAATGAAAACTTAAGTTAATAAGAAGACAATATAAAACCTAGAAAAAAAGCAATACTGAACTAAACCAAACAACATTGATACCGGTGTGCATTCATTTTATAAGAAAAAAAGTATGCTTAAAATCTTAATAAAAAACAATATAATATTAAAAACTTAGAGAATACAATATTAAAAAAATTAAACCACTGTTCATGAAACTTTCAAATAATATTTATAATAATAATAATATTTATAATAATATGTATAATGGGTGTTAGCATATATTTATTGCGACTTCAAGAAAAGATATAGAGTTTGGCCTGTATAGTAATAAGTAGCACCAGATTTATACTAAGAAATTGGTTTGTATTGTAATAGTGTCTCGTTTTAATAACAACTAGTCAAAATGAATGAGCATGATGATTTGGGTTTGATGTTTGTTTATGTCCGAAGGTTATGGGCAATCCACAAGTTCGATTTTTTCAAGCTATTTCTAAGGGAGGAAATTTAACAGCCAACGAATAAAAGCCCAGCGATCAGGGTAACCCGATGGCAAAAGACACCCCATATGCCGGTGATCACAAACAGCGCTGGGTAGCCCAAGCCCACAATCTCTAGTACCGGGGAAAACACGCCGCCTGAAAGTCCACTATGGTAAAACCTGGTTGGAATCAGATTCTAACTTGAGACATGTGGTCTTCGATCCAAATCTTCACTTCCTATTTAATGCTAGTTGAGAATTTTCCCTCTATTAATTTATAAAAGTTGCTTCCCTTACAGAATCACTGTTCAATTTTGCTGGGTTTTTATTGGTGTATATTTTCTTTAGTCAATAACCTCTTAGTTTTTTGCATGTCCACTCATCAGTCCACAACACAGCCCATTTCTTCTCTTTCTTGACGTTAGCTTCTCGCCAGTTTAAACGGTGATGGTGGTTCAATTTAGACCGGATTCGCGGCGGCGATGGTGGAGATACTTGCGGTGGAAGAATGCGCATTCAACAGGGGTTGCTCAGTGTCGGTAGTGACAAAGATTCAGTTTCCCGGCAAAGCATGTACAAATTCTGGGCGTCACTGATGGCTATGCACCCCAACATCAGCAACAACCCTTGGGTGCGGGTTCTTCCGGCTCCAAAAACAACGTCATTAGGCGGTTTCACCGCCAAATGCCATCTACCGGTCTGTTTAGAGAGAAGGGCAGTTGAAGCCCCTTTGTGGCTCTCTAATAGTTCAAAGATGTCTATCTCAGATTGTGCGTTCGTAATTCAGTAGAGTGGTGTAAACTTGGTTTCTTTATTTTCCCTTTGCTTTTGCAGGGTTGGTGTGCTTTGGGTTTTTTTTCCCGTTGCTTTTGCTGGGTTAAGGGGCTTTTGATTTTTGGATGAAGCTAGCTTTGCTGTTAGAAAAAATTGGAGCCCATGGTTTTCTTTGGTGGTATTAAAGAATTAAAGGTTGTCAGAGGAACCCAATGAAATGCGTTTATGACAAAAGGAACCCCTCAACTGTTATACCTTTTTACCCTCCCGGTTTTCTTTTTATCTTTACTCAAAACTCAAAAGCATGATCATCTTTTCCAAATATTATTTTCACAGATGTGTTAAATTATTAATATTACTATGTTTAAACAAATTCGAACTTTTTTTTATTTAGTATGTGTTTACATGTGTTTTGAAATTACTACGAGCGCGTTGCGAACGGAATCACTGACAAGAACAAAAAGAAAATGTAGAAAAAAACACTAAAAGATAACCGAAAGAAAATCAACAAAAAAAGTTGCATGGCAACGATGTTGTTCGTATGAAACCCGTGGTCAGAGATAAGCAAATGATACTGAGTACCGGCACCGAATTTCCCAAACAAAAAGATCTTAAATACCAATTCGGTACCGACTTTTGGCGTTCTTGGTACCGGTTCGCTACTGTTTTTTACCTTCATATCTTGGTACCGTAACCGGTATTTTCAGTACAAGTACCGATTTGGTATCGGTTGGCTCAGAGCTCATCTCTACCATTGAAAAAAAAGAACTCATTAAAAGTTGAAGAAAATCATCAAAAAAAGTTGTACGATATCGTTGTTCGTACGTTACCCATGATCAGGGATGAGCAAATGGTACCGCGTAGCAGTACCGAATTTCTCGAACTAAAAGATTTTCAATATCAATTCGGTACCAAGTTTTGTCACTTTCTGTACCAGACTGGTGCCGGTTTTTACCTTCATGTACAGATACCGAACTAGACCGTACCGGTATTTTTGATATCGGTTGACACCAAACTTATCCCAACCCGTGATACAAAAAAATAATGAAAGTTAAGCAAAATATGAAAATTTATTTAATTTAAAAAGTAAGAAAATAATTATTGTTATAACAGTAAAATAATAAAAGTATTTAAAAAGGGGGAAATTGACTGTATCACCCCCAACTAAACAAAATTGGCCGTTGCCACGCCCAACTTTCACTTTGGCTCCCACCACCCCCAACTGGACACTTGGGTTGCTGTGTCACCCCGTCGTTAACCAGACACTAACGAGGTTAGTTTTTTTTGCTGAGCTGGCCAATTTTTGCTGACATGGCATGGCTATGTGTAAAAAAAATTAGTTTTAAAAATCAAGAAAACAATATTACTTACACACACAATACAGACATCTGTTCCAAACCCCTTTTCCCTTTCTCTCTCTAACGCTACCACCACCATCACCTCCACCAACCACCACCATTATCACCTGCAACCACCGCCGCAAAACACCACCTACCATCATCACTCCGTCGTCTTTTCACCACGCACAACCCTCCATTTCCATCCTTCTTCGTGATTTGTGACCGGATTTCAAGATAGCGTTTCAAATAAATCCGCTTCCAAAACTGAATTGTTTTTTGCCATCATCATCTGAAACAGAGAGATGGAGTTCCGGCTACGGAGAGACTGAAACAGAATTGAAAGGAGGCAACGATGGCTGGGTCCAAATATTCGGTGAGATTGTGCTTCAATCTTGGCTAGTGACGGTGATGTTCTCTCTCCCATCTCTCTCTCTAGGGTTCGTCGTTCAGATCTGAAAGGAGGCGGCGACGGCTGGGTTTCAATCTTGATTTTAGGTTATGTTTGTTGTTGAATTTGGGTTGTGTTTATTGTTGATTTTGGGTATTGGTTGTTATTTTATCGTTGCCAGTGAGATTTGTGTTTTCATCTATGTTGGCGGAGGTGATGGTGGTTGGTGGAGGTGATTGTGGGAGTGGTTGGTGGTAGGAGGCAGGAGGTTATTGTGGTGGTAGGAGGCAGGAGGTTGTTGTGGGGTAGGAGGCAGGAGGTCGTGGTAGCGGCAGAAGGTTCATGTGGTGGTAGAAGGCAACATCCCCCACCTGCAACTCCGGCTGCCACAGGAGCCACACCGCCTACAACTCTCCTCCTTCCCCAGCCGTGGTATTTTTTGTGTCGAATGGAGCTTTTTAATCGAGTGTCGTTTGTTTTGATAATCTGTTTTGGTTTAGCAATCAAAAGAAAAGATTTTGAAGTGTTGATTATCATAAACAGAACATCCATATGTGTATCAGTTTGTTCATAGATTGTTTTGATGCACTAAACAGAATCAAAACTTTTAATCATTTTCGAAACATCATGAACAGAGCATCATTTCAGATCTGAATTCAGTTGAAAAAGAAGTAAATTTGCAGGTTGTGAATTGATAAAGACAAAGCGAAGGAATATGTGTTTGTGTTGAATTAGGTTTTTATATAATGTTTACAAAGATGTTAAATGGTGAGTCCATGTAGGCTGTCCACCTCATCATCCCCATGACACGTAGGATTAAAAACCTAACTGAGTTAGTGATTTTTTAACGAAGGGGTGACAGTGACACCAAGTTGTCGAGTAGAGGGTGGTGGGAGCCAACTTGAAAGTTGGGCGTGCTATTGGCCAATTTTGCATAGTTTAGGGTGATATAGTCCATTTTCCCTTTAAAAAACTATATATTACTATTATTATAATAATAAAACACTATTCATTACGTTTAGTTTTTAATATATGTATAATATAATTTGTCAAATATTAACAATTTTATGAAATGAGCTAATATTATTCTACTCGATTCAATCATTTTAAGCCATTCAAATGAATAAATCTCTATTTATTTTTATTATTATTAATATCTTACGTTTTATCCAATTTTCTCGGATTAAACTTACTTTGAAATTGTTATATTTTCGATGTAGTTGTTCTTTTCCTTGCTAATGTCTTACGTTTTGGTTCGGTTCAACAGTTTTACGTCTATTTTTCATTTGGTTGACTGTTTCGCCGCAACGCGCGAGGTTCTAAAACTTGTTTACACAAAATTTACACCCGCACTTAATGGTGTGAGAGAAACCCAAAGAATGTAATATGTGTGTAGCATCTCCATCTCATCTCTATAATTACATCATATCCACACAATTTCTATCGCAATCACTTTAGTTGTATTTTATACATATACTAGGGTTTTTTTTTCTGTCGCGCGTTACGGCGAAACAGAGCAAATTATAATGTAAAACAAACGTTATTTGAAAATATAGCATGTTGTTAGAAAGTCAAACCGTTAGAATCAGTTCAGTATATCATCGTATCATTTTACGATACTAAATAAATACTTTATTTTGAACATAAATTCGTTTTTAATAAAACTTATACTAATCGAGGGTAAAAATTAAGCACAACTAAGTACTTAAGTTTTTAGAAAAAAACTAACGAACATAAGTTATTAAAGAAATATCAAATTAATTGCTAAAGTAAAGATGATTTTAAAAAAGAAAAAAGAATTATTAAAAACAAAATAAATGATAAAGGAAATATAGTTTTAGAAAATGAAAAAAAGAAAATACGTTAAAAGCTAAAAGTAAATAGAAAAAAATTAAAACATGTTAAAAGTAAATATTAAAATAATATATTGATATAATAAAATATTAAAAAGCTATATATTATTTTAAATTTAAAATTACTATTCATGATCTTTCGAAAACTATATATATAAAATATAATACTGGGTCCCCCCCCCCGCGCGCGCGCGCGCTCTGCGATGGGATCTCAGTCCGTAGTGATTTGGTTTGCTACAATACTAACATTCGCTATATCTATCAAAAGATAAAGCCCAAAAATAAATCACTGATATGTCCAAAAGATATCAAAACGTGATTTATATCAATCAATTTACATTGATCGAACACAATAAAATTAAAATGAGTACCGTTTCCACCAATACCGATACTACGGGTATCTATGTTGTTCGATCAAAATTGATTAGATTAATCACAATACTGGTTAACACAATATCTATATCAGAATGTCAAGTAATATATAATAAGCACAACTATGTATTTATATTTCTAAAAGTTATTGAGCACAAACTATTAGATGAATATCAATCAAAGAAAATATTATCAACTATAAGATCAAATAAATATTATTAAGGAAGAAAAAAAAAATATTAAAAACCAAATTTCTTATTGGTTTAAAGAAATTATTATTAACCAAATAAAGAGAAAGAATATTAAAAATAAAAAGTTTTGGCAAAGCACTATTCATGCCAAGTTTGTATTAATATATACTAGTTTTTATTGGCGTCGCGCGTTGCGGCGAAACGGAACAAATGATAATGTTAAACAAACGATAGTTGAAAATGAAGAAAGTTGTTTCGAAAGCCAAACAGTAGAATCGATTTAGTTTATTATCGTACCGTAAAACGATAGTTATTAAAAAAAATTTAAATTGATTGATAAAGGTAATATCATTAAAAAACTATGAAAAACAAAAAGTAAATGAAAAAAAGAATATGGTTTAAAAAATAAAAAAAGGAAATATATTGAAAGTAAATATAATAATAAGATATTATAATATTAAAATATAAAAGAAGCTATATATTATTTTAAATTTAAAATTACTATTCATCGTCCATCAACAACAATATATATATAATTTGTATTAATATATATAATATATATAATGTGCGTTTGATATGCTTAGTGTATGGTTGGATCTAAACTATTGTATGAAAGTATTAACTTTGACTAAACCACAACGACGAAAATGACAAAATTTAGGTGAAGAAATGAAAAATAAAAAATATATGTGAAATGACTAGTTTACCCTTTCTTTAACCGACTTTTTCCAACATGGGTTAAAAATTCGATGAAACATATATTTGAAAAAAAGTCAGAGATGAAAATCGCGCAAAAAAAATAATAGAGTGAATTTCAAATTTTGTCCTTTATTTTTATAGTGAATTTCGGACGGAGTCCTTTATCTTTCAAATTGATGAGTCTTGTACTTAATGTTTCAAAATCTTGCACGTTATGTCCTTTAGCCCTAACCCAGTTAGATTTTTCTATTAAATCTGGTCATGTGACTTGCACATGAGGGTATTATTGTCATTTCACTTTTCAGGGACTAGTTCTGTAAATAAATTAAATACCTTACAATTAAAAAAATAAAAAATTATATATATATATCTCACCTAATGCTCCCCAGATCTCCTTCAGATCCACTCCTCTAAGGGGGTGTTTGGCATTCCTTTTAACTTATAACTTATTAACTTTTTATAAGTCATAATTCAGAATTGAGAAATTCTAACTTCTCATTTTCTCCTTTTCCAGCTATAAAACTCCTTCTCAACCCTTTTCCAAACACTATCAAAATGACTTATTAACTTTTTATAAGTCAATAAGTTAAAATTAGCTCCAAAATAAGCTAACCCAAACACCCACTAAATAAACAATCCGATCGAATTGAATCGAAACAAATTCACCCCGTTCCAATTCAATCCATTCGATTTGATCCAATAACAAAATGTCGGCAATCAAACCCGCAACATCCTCTCGCTTCTTCACCATCGGTCTCGTAACATGGTTTTACTCCTCAACAAGTATTTCCTCAGCAACATCGGGACCGCGTGGCTGAAAATGGTGCCGATGCAGACCATTCGATCTCGTGTTCAGTTTTTGAAGATCTCTGCTCTGAGTTTCATATTCTGTGTGTCGGTTGTGGGTGGGAATATCTCATTGAGGTACCTGTCGGTGTCGTTTAATCAGCGGTTGGTGCTACGATGTCGTTTTTTTATTACGGTGTTTGCGTATTTGATTATGTTTTAAGTTTGATGCAGGAAGTTAAACCGGATTGTTAATTGGGATATATTAAGTTGAATTAAAGAAGTTTTCTGTATTTGTTAGAGATTTGGATCTGAGTTATTGTTTGAATACTATGGCAATAGGGTTATTTAGTTTGTTAAAATCACCTCTTTGACTCTGTTTTCGGTTTGAAATTTTGAATTGTATAAATAATGAATCTATTTGAAGTTTTAGTGGTGTTGGATTTTGGGTTTTGGTGTGATGAGGTGGTGTGCGATGGGTGGTGGTGGTGACGGCAGCAGGTGATGTGAGGTGGATGGTGGTGGTGATGGTAGATGGTGGATGTTGGTGGTAAATGGGAGAGAGAGAGAGAGGTGAGAGATATATCTAATTTTTATTTTTAATTTTTTAATGGTTAGGTATTTAATTTATTACACGACTAGTCACTGAAAAGTGAAATGACAATAATACCCTCATGTGCAAATCACATGACCAGATTTAACAGAAAAATCTAGCTGGGTTAGGGCTAAATGACATAACGTGCAAGATTTTAAAACATTAAGTACAAGACTCATCAATTTGAAAGATAAAGGACACCGCCTGAAATTCACTATAAAAATAAAGGACAAAACTTGAAATTCACTCAAAATAATTATTGGACTAAAGTGACACATTTCACCAAACCTTAGGGTCGAATATGACACTTTACTCATTTTGATCAAAACGTGAAATAGCTTGCTCGGTTATTTTTTATTTTTTATTTTTTTGAACGGAAAAGGTTACATAACAGTACTCTTAAATTACACTAAATTTTACCCTATGTCAGGAATTGAACCCTGGTCTCTCCCCAAGAGGCACAAAGCCTCTACCACCCACCAAAGTCGGTTTTGACCGTTTAATTTAATTTAGTTAAAAATCCGGACTTTGGAATCCCATTCTAATTCTAAGGATTCTTGTGGTTCTAGAGGATCCAACTACAGGATCAGAAACAAAGAGCTTTCCCCCCTTTTTGCCGACACTTTGGCCTTAAAAACGCTGGTTTTAAAAATTGGTGATTGCCCTTCTACCGTTTGTTAAAAAAACTCTTCTTAAATGGAGCCCGGTTGTGTTTCTGTATGATATAACTGTTACTGTATTATATTAGTTTGTAATATAATTTGCAATAGTGTGACAATGATCATTAGGCTCCACAATCTCGCTTTGGTATAAGATTTATTCTATCATTTATAAGTAAATCCTGTAAAATTAAAAATCAGTTAAAATATATAAAACACGTCTTTAAAATTGCATTTAAATACATAACACTTCTCCAATAATTTTATTAAGAGTTAAATGTCATTTTAGTCCCTGTTGTTTGGGCCATTTTGCCAGTTTAGTCCAAAGGTTTCATTTTTCGTCTGTGGGTCCAAAAAGGTTTCACCGTTGCCGTTTTAGTCCACTGGGTTAACTTCATCCATTTTTTCTGTTAACGAGAAGGGCAATTCGGTCATTTTATATGACCGAATTGTCTTTCTAGTTAATAGAATTACATATAAAATGACCGAATTGCTCTTCTCGGTAACAGAAAAACAGATAAAGTTAACCCAGTGGACTAAAATGACAATGGTGAAACCTTTTTAGTTCCACAGGTGAAAAATGAAACCTTTGGACTAAACTGACAAAATGGACCAAACCACAATCATAGGGACTAAAATGACATTTAACTCTTTTATTAAAAATTCCAGATTATTATATGCTTTTATTATTCGTTCAAAATATTTTTGTTTTATTGCAAAAGGGCTATGTCCACTTGAATTAAATATGCACCAAAAATTGGGCTTGGGATCTAAATTCGAACCGCATTTTTCTGGTACCGAGTACCGGCCTGGTAGCTTCTTGCCTACTTTTGTGAACAAATTTAATTAAAAGGGACTTTTACGGTTGTTGAGCTACATTTATTACACTGATCAAGCGTCACTAAATACTTTAGGGTGTCCGGGGCACTTAGCGGGGAGGCGTGCGGTGAGCCAAGTCCCCGAGCGGGAACACCGCCGCCATCAACTCGGGGAAGCAAATCGGTGAATGGGATCGGTGTGTATTCACCGATGAGGGAATCAAGTTTAAACGACTATATAGCCGTTATATGTTTAAAAAAAAAAAAAATTCCTAACCCCTATAAATACTACCACTTCAGTCTTTTTATTTTTCAAACCCAAAACAACTCTCACCCATTCAACTCATCTATTTTTTTAACCAATCTTTAAAAAAAATGGATTCCAAGTTCCCTTTTTTTCTCCCCTGCCCGACTTTCCCGACGATGAAGCGATGGTAGTTTAATTTTCTTCCAAAATCTCATCCAACAAGCGGAGCTATTAGACACGGCATCGTCTAGTAAAAAAAAATTGTCCGTCGAGATCGTGTGGGAGGCCACGAAACACTCATGGCCGATTATTTTGTCGATAATCCAAAATTTAATGCCGATATTTTTCGTTAGAGGTTTCGTATGTCCAAGTCTTTGTTCCAAAAAATTGTTAGTGATGTGGAAGCTAATAACGAGTGGTTTCAAGAGGGCTTGGACGGGAGAATGAAGAAAAGTTTCACGGCGTTGCAAAAGGTTACTTCTGCGATTAAACAACTTGCAACCGGTAACCCACCAGACGAAAACGACGAGTATTTAAATATGGCTGAAAGGACCTCTCGTGAGTGCCTTGATTATTTCTGCGAGACCATCTGTAGAATGTATGCCGGTGAATTCTTACGTAGACCAACGAGCCACGACGTTGCGCTATTGTATCAGGCTCATGAGGAGAGACATCACCTACCTGGTATGTTGGGTAGTCTGGATTGTACACACTTCGTCTGGAGAATGTGCCCCACAGAATTGCGTGGACAATATATGAGAGGCGATCATCAATACCCGACAGTTATGTTAGAGGCGGTGGCGTCTCAAGATTTGTGGGTTTGGCATGCTTTTTGTGGCCCGGCGGGTTCACAAAACAACATCAACGTGCTCCAACAATCTCCGTTATTTCTTACTCAACGAAACGGAACGGCACCAAATTGTCCATTTCAGGTGAACGACCACTTATACAAACGCGGGTATTATCTTACTGATGGGATCTACCCTAGCTGGTCCGTGTTTGTGAAGTCTTTTCCATATCCTCACATCCCGAATGAAAAAAAGTTCAAGAGGCAACACGAGGCCGCAAGAAAAGATGTGGAACGGGCGTTTGGTGTGTTAAAGGCGAAGTGGGGAATACTAAATCGTCCAATGCGTTCCAAAACCGTGAAAAAGATAAGGTCCATCGTGTATACGTGCATTATTTTACATAACATGATTATAAAAGACGACGGAAGGGCGATAGCACCGGTACACATTCAAGATCCTCCAGTCGAACCCGTCTTCGATGATACAGCATTTAGCGAGCTCATTGACGAAGAAACGCATTGGAGACTAAAACACGATCTCGTTGAGCATCTCGGACGTTTAGATCTACCTCACCTTGAAGTGAATTCCGACGACGAGTAGTTTGTTTTTTTATTTTTCTAGTTTGAATGTAATTTTTATTTTTAATTTAATGAAATGTCTTTTATTAAATTTTATTTAATTTTTATTAATATTTGTTTAATTTATAAATATGCATAATTACAACAAATAAAAAAAACAAGTCCCCCAAGAGAGGAGGGCCGCCATCAAATTGACGTGGCGCGTGCTGATTGGGTGTGTGTAAGAGAGGTCACTCCCCTAAGAGAGGAGTGCCCCTCTCACCCTTATAGGACACTTGTAACTGTAAAAATGATTGTAAATCTGTCGGTATTGTGCTTGTGCCAGTTTTATGACCAAATAAAACCTTTACGGCTATTTCAGTTTGCAACAAATTAGCGACAAAAATGTCTATTGATAGGTATTTTCATTATCTTTTATTACTTTAAAATGGATTCACGGGCGGACCTAGGTGAAGCCAGGGTGGGCGGGCTCACCCTTTGAAAAAAAATTTAGTGTATTTTTAGGTAAAAAATCCGACCGCACCCTCTGAAAATATGGTTGAACCACTCATCCGCATTCCCAGCAAATAATTTCTGGGTGCGCCACTGAATGGATTACAACTGACCCAGAATTTGACTAAATAAATACGCATCAAAGACATTCAAATAACTAAGATAGTTGCAGACGTTGGAATATTTAAAATCATCCAGTACGTTAGGTGATTTCATTATCAATCTTTTATGTGATGGATGTAGATCATTAAATGAAGATATAGACATCCATTAATTATGTTTTAAGACATGTTCTTTTTATTGGCGAATGTTTCTGTATTCCTTCTCGAAAAGTACAGCAAATTAATCTTAAATTTATCTGTTGTTAGGAATTAAACCCTGGTCATCTACCAGTTAAAGGTGGAATGGTTGTTGTAAAACATAGTATGGTTTACATCTATGATATATGATGTAAAACCATCACTTGATCATTGTTAACCGGATTTCAGCATGACTCGATTAGGGTGAATGGGGTGGGTGCGGGGAAGGGTGCGGTGTGCTCTTTCACCGCGCGGCAACACCGCCGCCGACCCTTCCCTCACCGCTGAGTTATGTTGATTTCAGTGAATGGTTACCGCGCGACAAGTTGTCAATTTTTGGACCGTTGGAAAGGTTAACGACTATATAGCCGTTTTAATTAAAAAAACAAATAAATACATTTATAAATAATACCATTTTGGATCTCATTTTTCACCCAATTCACATACTCTCACTTTTAATCTCAAAATTCTCATACTATGGATATACAAAACAAGGGTGATGGCCAGGGGCGGACCCAAGCCCAGCCCAAGGTGGGCGGGCGCACCCCCGGGAAAAAAAAATTTAGTGCTAAGTTCCGTCGAAAATCCCGTCCGCACCTCTTGGAATTTTTCGTCCTCACCCCTTGGAATTTTTCGACCGCACCCTTGAAATTTTTCGTCCACACCCCTTAGGTAAAAAGTGTTATCAATTTATATTTAGATTTTTTTATTAAACTCTTATTTAAAAAAAAATACTACCTAAATTATATAACTTTTAATACCTAACTAACTAAACCCAAATACCCATACTTTTACCCACTTATAATTCCTAACTAGCTAGCCCATTAAGTCTTAGCCCATTAACCAAATCCAACAATATTTCAGACTATAATAAAATAGTGAGAAAAATGCAATTTGCGTCCCTATGGTATGTGTGAAACATTAACCTAAGCCCCTAAATTCATTTTTTGGTTTTTTGAGCCCCTGAGCTTATAAATTTATAACACTTTGAGTCCTTCGTCTCACTTCCGTTTGTTTGACTGTTTGACAATTGTGAAATGTCCTTTACACCCTTAATGATAAACACATATAATCCCTAATTCCCTAAATTGATCAATCTGATTCATAACACAACTGATCTCATACGAACCCTAGAACCCTAATTCCCAAATCAATCGATCCAACCTGATCTATTGTGAAGATGTCTCAAAAATCCGCTGCAAGCTCCAACAAGAAATCATCTCAGGGCGGGGAAACTTCTCAATTCCTCTGTTCATGTGGTGCAGCGACTTGGTACAAGGTTTCAAAGACTGAAGCTAATCCAAATCGACGCTTCTTATGCTGTGTAAGTTAAAATTATAGAAGAAAGATTGAAGTTAATTATATGGCTATTTCCTGATTGATGTGTTTTTACAGAAGAAAGATTGTGGTTTTATACGGTGGGCTGATACACCTTCATCTCCACCTTCATATTCATGCTCTGGTTGTGAGAAGGTAATACCCGTATTGTTAAGGAGCATGGAATAAGAAAGCTAAGGAAGTGATGTTTTTGAAGATGTGTTTATTGTTTACTTGGTTAATGATTGTGGTGGTTTATGTGTATTTTTAGTTTATTGTAATGAATGTTGGTTATGTGTCTTTTTTTGGTTAATGTATGAATGAACAAGTTTAGTATCAGTTTAATGCTATGAATGTTGCCGTTGATGTGTAGAATAACGAATTGGTTGAGGAAGTGGCTGACAATGAGTTGGACTTAGTGCCGTCTGTGCTGAAGGAGGAGTGGTTTGATGACAATGATGCTGTGATAGAAGTGTTGAAAGCAGAGTATGAAGCGTCTCTTCCAGATCCAGAAGCGGACTACGACTCAGAAGAGTTGGAATGGGCTAGGTGGGAATGTGCGGTTCAACCACCGGAGGATGATTGGGACCATGATCCGTACCCGGGGGATCATTCTTCTGACTCCGAATGGTCAAATGATGATGCTCATTGGAAGTAGATTGTTAGGGTTTTAAATGTTTGTATTGACCGATTGGATGAGACTCGGCATGTGTTTGATACGTTTAATGAAATTTAGTTGTGGTTGAGATTCAATGTGTTTGATACATTAACTGCATAAACTGCATAACCATATACATTCCTGGTCATTTAAACTGCATTAACATATACATAAACTGCAGCCACTGCATAAACAGGTCTTATAGCAGGTCTTAAACCATACATAAACAAGTCTTATAGCAGCCACTGCATAAACAGGTCTTAAACCATACATAAACAGGTCTTAAACCATACATAAACAAGTACTTCACAAAACATAAACAAGTCTTAAACCATTGAAATCATTGAAATCAACCTAACTAAGCTTCACTCGAACTTGGTGCACCTTGTGTTGCAGTTTGTGATTCATGAACATTCTCCCCACCCTGGCCCTTGCATGTCCTACTGTTGTGACCCAAGGTTCCACACTTGCTACACTTGCCCTTCCTGGTTTTGTTTTCTCCACCTGCAACTTGACCCTCACTTGGTGCATGTACAACATTCTCCCCACCCTGCCCCTTGCATGTCCTACTGTTGTGTCCCAAATTTCCGCACTTGCTGCACTTGGTTGTATTGCCCTTCCTGGTCATTTTTCCCTCACTATCAAAATGAGCTTCAACTTCAGCCTCACCAACTGATTTCTTTCTCTTCTTTTGTGGCCTCCCAACCTATTTGTCATTATACTACAATTAAAAATAGAAAAGGTAAACTGTTATAAATGAGATTACCTATTAAAAACCACTAACCTGCTTATGGTGTTTGGGAGGCAGAAGTGTGGTGGGACATTGTGAGGGTATCCAATTCTCAGGCCCGGGAATTGGATTAATCACATTCTCATAAACCTTCTTCCATGGGGATAACCAATACACTTCATCAACCAATTCTTCGGGCACCCCTATCCTAATATCATTTCTGGCCATATCATTGATAGCAGCCACTGCATGTTTACATGGCATGCTAGTTAAATCCCATTTTCTGCAGGTGCATGTTCTGTTCTTCATATTAACAACACACTGGGATCTTGAGCTATTCACCTACACAAAATCAGTATCCAACATTGAAATGGTCAAACTGCAATACAACTAGTAAAGGGCCTTATGACAAGTTTTTGTACACATCACCAGGCCAATCCTTCTTCAGATTCTGGTGGATATGTCTTAAACAGAACCTGTGTTCAGAGCCTGGGAACACTTTGGATAATGCAGGCAGTAGTCCCTGCCTCAGACAATGTAAGTTAGATATGATAAAATGCCATAAACATTTTAATGATAAAATGCCATACCTTTTGCCTATCTGAGATGAAAGTGAATGTTAGTGCAGTATGTCTATCGCCTTCGTCATCTCAAGAACGTAGCAGAAATAGATTAAGTTTAGTGCTTTATGATGTAGTATCTAGTCAAATAGCAAGGTGGCATTTTGGTAATTAATGAGAAGTCTCATTAATTCCAAGGGCTATAAATAGGAGGCTTATGCCTTATGTTAGTAACTTTTGCCATTTGTGACTTTGGAGCTTAGAGGTTAGAGAGAGAAAGGCAAAAGGTGATTCGAGGTGCTTGTATCTTTCAGATCTTTTATAGAATCACAGATTGATTACGTTTCGTGTGTTTCGGTCTTGCTCGTACACGGATTCCGCACGTCGTACGAGTCGGTTCACAATCGTTCGGAGTCAAACCGGGACCTAACAAGTGGTATCAGAGTGGGAGCTCGATTGCACGGATCTATCACACGATTTCGTACAGGATTTCATCGTTTTCAGATCTCAATTCACAACAGATTCGATCAATTTCTTCACTTTTACATCTTTTCACGTTTTCAACAGAAAAACGCAAAATTAACAAGGATTTTACGGTTAAAAATTGATAATTTTCGGATATGATGTGCGTATATGCATGATTTACAAGCCTATAAAATTTCATACTTTAATTCAAAGTATTTTGAGAGAAAATCAGATTTTTGTGGTTCGAAAATGATAAAAGTTGCTGCTGTTGTTCTTGATGTCACACGCACGGATGGCAATGCGTTCGGATGACCATCCGCGTTGACTGATTGTTGACCTATACGTACGGATAAGTCGCACGCACGGATAACCAATCCGCTTTGACCTTCGCATGAACACTTGTACGCACGCATGACCTATCCGTATTGACTTTAGTCAACATTAATCAGAATTGACAGCACATTAAATGCAATCGGTGTGAAGTAACATAAGCACATGACATTTAATTGAATTTTCTATATTGCACGTGGCTTGTTCTTGTGATGACGTCAGCTACTGAACTTCATTTAAACAGTTGACTTTATTGACCAATCGTCACCCGCACGGATAGCTTTTGTCATCCGCACGTATAGCTTTTGTCACCCGCACGGATAACATATCCGTGTTGACCTTTGTTGACCTATCCGTGCGTATCACCCACCCGCGCGGATAGCAATCCGTGTTGACTTCTGTTGACCTATCCGTGCGTATCACCCACCCGCGCGGATAGCAATCCGTGTTGACTTGTTGACTTGCCATCCGCACGGACAACCCACCCACGCGGATAGCATCCGTGTTGACTTGTTAACTTGCCATCCGCACGGACAACCCATCCGCACGGATAACAATCCGTGTTGACTATTCGTTGACCTATCCGCACGGATAACTTGTCCGCGCGGATAACAATACGCATCATAACAATCCGTGTTTGTGATTTAAGTCAACATATATCAGGTTTGTGTCATCATATTCGGTGAGCATGTGAAACTAGGTACAGGTGTCATCAAGCATTGCTTCATTTAATAATCATAGCACGTGATCTTGTCGACAAGCTTTAATTGAAATCCAGTTGTCACGAGATTCATATTCGGTTTGTCAGCACCGTTTATAGAAGATGACAAAGTGCATGTGATTGCTATTGTTTGTTGTCATCATAAACTACATCATAAAGTCACGTGATAAAGCTGTTGTTTACATATGAATTAATATTGACGGTCACGTGATCTGGTCATTGTGTGTCTCGATAAGTGGTTGTCACATGTGATGTCTAATTGAGATTGTTGAACAGAAGGTCAAACGGTCAACAAGTTTTGTCGTCTAGTAGAAAGAGTCAGATCCTTTCATCCGCACGGATCACCTTGGTTGCCCGGATCCCCACCCGCACGTATCACCATCCGAGCGTATCCCCATCCGAGCGGATCATTATCCGAGTCTTGTGTTATCACCCATTCTCACGAGAAGGTTATACAATGTTACAAGTGGTTTTGTCGTTCTTTACTTGTGGTCAAAAGGTCAACAAGAAATCCTAACGAATCACTTTCACCCGTACGGATTACTTTCAGTCACCCGGATTCTCACTTGTGCGGATCCTCATCCGCACGGATACCCATCCGAATCCCCATCCGGACGAATCATCATTCGGATCTCCATCCGTTCGAAGACACCCATCCGAGTGGGCTGATCTTATCCGATTGGACCAACATCATCCGATTGACTTTTAATCCAACCGAACGGACAAAATTCTTTTACGATTCATTTGTTTGATATTGTTTAAACTCATTGTGTTTGTTTGTTTGTGATTCAGGTAATTTGAAGCGATTCGAAGTGATAAACAAAGCAAAAATCTAAGGAACGAAAATTCAAAAAGCATTTCGAAGATGTCGGAAATTGGCGAAGAGTTTTATAACACTTTTTATAATGCGCTTACATCTGAAGATATTCCAGTAACACCAAAGAGTGCTACAAAAGTAATATCGGAAAGTTTGAATCATGATAAGGTGTACGGAAATCATCAGAGACCACCAACGCTCATGAATATCGAAGATTATCACTGGTGGTATGAGAGATTTGAAAACTGGGTGCAAGCTTATGCATATGATAGCTGGATTTGTTTAACAATTGGATATGAAAAACCAAAAAATGAAAAAGGTGAATTGATCACACTTAAAGATTTCACGGCAGATGACAAAAAGGAACATTCAGCTGAATTGAGAATGAAAACTCTACTTCAACAATCTATCAGAGAGGATATTTTCTCATTACTTCAGTATGGTGAGACATCCAAATCAATTTGGGAAGCGTTAAAATTGAAAGCTGAAGGTGGGAAATATATCAAGAAAAACAAAATATCGCTGTTAAAGAAAGAGTTTGACTTGTTTAGCTGCATGAAGAATGAAACAGTTCGTCAAATGATAGAAAGGTTCTGTCATCTGAAAATTGAATTGGAAAGGTTTAAAATTCACAAAGAGAGAGAAGAAATGGTGGATAAACTTGTGGAAGCTTTACCAAATGAGGACGATTGGAAAACCTATGTGATTGTGTTGAAAAATGATGATAAATTTGATACAATGACGTTAGAGACTCTGATTGAAAAGATAGAGGGACATGATCTGTTGATTGAAAAACAAAACAAGGTGTCTAGTTCTAACTATCAACAGAATGTTGGTTTGTACTATCGCAGAGGGTTGCTACAGTACAATGAATCTCCAAGGATCAAAACTGGTTTTACTGCAGAGAAGAATGGTGATTCATCAAAGAACACGTCTTCAAGTTATGATCCAGGATATCATTCTTCATCCACATCAGGATCAACCAAATCAAATTCCAACTTTGATTGGAAGAATTCTCCACTCTTGAACAATGAATTTGCTCAACAGCATATGAGCTTCTTAGCTTCTATTCTGGTATCTTACGAAGGTTTAATTGCAGGAAAGATCGGAAATCCTAACATGACAAAAGAGGATTACGATCAAGTGGATCCAGAAGAAATGGAACTCATGGATATTCGCTGGTGCATGGCGAGTGTCATTCGAAGAGCTCAAAGATTCATGGAGATAACTGGCAAAAGATGTTTGGAAGGCCCAGAAATGAAGATAGGTTTTGATAAGAACAAAGTTACTTGTTTCAAGTGTAAACAAAAGGGTCATTTCAAAAGAGAATGCACAAACAACAAAGCTGATGATAGCGTGAATCCGTTCTATGAAGATTACTACAAAAAGGCTATCTATCACAAGAACAATGAGCAGCCAACCAGAAAGCAGATTGAAGAAGGAACTTCTAGAGAGAAAAGAGCTGTTTTATCAATTCGTGACCAAAGTGAAGATAATTCAGACTATGAAAGATCTGTATCATCTGTGTATAAAAATTTTGATTGGAACAAATTTGTTGATGAGACAGAAGAAAAATGGAGAATTTATGATGATGAAGGATATGATTGGAGTCAACATGATAAAGATGTTGGAAAGGCTAAAGCTATGGTTGCTGAAGTGAAACTTACTCGTGAAGAAAGACATGCTCGTCTTAGATTGGATGATGTGTATGATGCTTACAAAGAAGCAACACTAGCAGGCAGGTGGAGCAAAGAAAAGGAATGCTATGTTGATCCTCAGGGAAACCCGACGGTTGATCCAAAGAAGGTTGACCTTGATGCATTAGTTGCTGCCATACCTACTGTAAGTTTCTGGTGCAAAGGCCTTAGGGAGATTCCAAGGTATAAGGAGAAAGTTGAAGAAGGCATTCGGAAGGTGATATATGCTAGTTTGGAGAAGAAGAAGACAGTTGAGGAGATTGTGAATGAGAGTGAAAAGTTGGTAAATGAGGTGAAGAAAACTGATGAGAAAGTAGAAGCAGCAAGTGTTTGAGGAAGTTCAGAGTTCACAAGCAAAGGAAACTACAGTGCCAATAGCTGAGGTAACTACTCAAACTGATACTTCTGATAAAATTGATAAAAAAGCTGAACAACAGTGCAAGAAATGCATGGAAGCATGCAGTGCTTGTACTGAAAAGGATGAAAAGTTTAAAATAAGAGACATTGAATTCACTAAAATAGAAAAGATTTTCAAAGAAAAATGTCATGAGATGATTGAAAATGAAAAGTTTTTGAAACATGAAAATGAAAAGCTGAAACAAAAATGTGATGATCTTGAAAAAGAAAATAATACATTGAAAGAAAAATGTTCAGCTGTTTGCAACGAATGTATTCCAAAAGATAACAAAATTCAAGAGTTGCAAAAGGAATATGATGGAATGAAATTGTCATATCATACTGTAAAAGAAGCGTATGAAACTTTGAAAAGTAAAGTTAAAAGTCTAGATGATAGATTGTGTGCTTGTCAGAGAAATACTAAATTTCTTGAAGCCAGATTTGAAGATAAACAAAGAGTTTTAAATCAATATATTGATGATGTTGCTAAGCTTAAACAAGAATTGGCAGATAAAGAGAAGTTGGTCAATAAATTGCAAAGTTATCATTCATCTTCATATATTCTGGAACGTATTTTCAACATCACACCCGATGAAAAAGAGTCTGAAAAGAACAAAAAGGGAATTGGATCTGAATACCATCAGGTTCCACCACCGTTGGAGAATAATTATACATTCTATGATGGCGAGAAGGTGGAAAAAGCAATAAACATGGTTGATCAGTTACCCGACAACATCGATGTGACTTACACCAAATCTGATGATATTAGTGATTCAGAGGTGGTTGGTAAGGTTGTTGAAAGTGTTTTAAAAGAAGAGTCGGTTGATACAGGTAAATCTGAATCACAGGATGAAGATGAAGGAAATCTTCATGATGGTTATCTGAAAAACACAAAATCCGAGAAAAATTTGAATGATGATTCAAAGGGATTGGTTTATACCATGATTGGATCAGACAAATTATTCTTAGATGTTGTATTCCCGATTCAGAATGTGATTTCAGAAAAGGTTGATAAAGTTTTCAAAATGATTGAGATTGAGAAGTCTGAGATTTCAAAGTTTGTTGGTAAGAGTCATAAAGGTTCGTATAACAAACCTGGTTTCAAAAAGAAGAACATGAAGGCTGGGTTGGGTTTTAAGAAGAAACAGAATCGAAACAAAAATGAAACGCCAAATTTTCAAGAGAAAATGAGTTTTGTTCAAGGAGGCAGTTTAGAAGAAGAAAAAGAACTCAAAATGAGACAGTCTAATGATGAGTTCTTTGCTAAAAAGAAAAAGCAACAACCACAGGTCAAAGATGTGTCCATGAGAACATGTTTCAAATGTGATCAAAAAGGACATCTAGCACGCAAGTGTCCAAATCTAAAACCTGTGGATGTTGATAAAAAGAAGTCTGAAAATGTTGAGAAACAAAAATCTGAGGGTGTGAAACAAAGGTCAGCCAGATTTGATTCAAAACAAACTTGGAGGTATAACACAAACAAGTTTGCTTTAAATCAAATTTGGAAACCAAAACAGACTAGGTCTGATTCAAAACAAACACAGATGTTTCACACACCCAGAGTCAGAACAACTCAAATTTGGAAAACAACTGTTGATATGACAAAACCACAAGAGTTTTGGAAACCAAAAGTTGTTCAAAAACAAAATGTTCAAAAAGAGTCTCATTTTTACAAAAGAGGTACTCCGAAAGGTCAAACATGGTCTGTTAAGAAACAAGTGACTTCGGTAAATGATGAAAAAGTTGAAGTTAAGAATGAAAAAGTCTTTGTTCAGAATGACAAAGATTTTCCGAAGTTGAATGATGCATATTGTGTTGAAATGCCTAAGGTCCAACAGACCTGGGCTAAATTGGTCAAGTAATTGAGTTGATTGAATGTGCAGGTGCTTCCGAAGAAATCTGAAGGTCAAAATGAAAGTCGGAGCAGCCTGGCACGAGGAGAGGAGGCTGCTGAACCCTGCAACTGAATCAGGGAGTTTGTTCGTTTCTGTACATAAATAAACAATATTTCATAAACTCTAAAAATTGAAAAATTTAAAAAACAAAAATATGTTTTTATTTTGTCAGAAAATTTGAGAAATCAAAAATATGTTTTGTTTTTAAATTTGTTAAAAAAAATGTGTTGATTGAATACGCCGAAACCCTCACGGCTGAACAAACATGATTACTTTCACAAGATTGAAAAACGGTTTTTAAACTGTCGAAAATCAATGAGTTGTAAATCATGGGGGTACGTTATATTTTCTGCAAATCAGAGCACTTGAAGCAGAAAATGGATGGCGAGACAAAGCTATCTACATTAGTTGTCAAATTTTCTTTAAATGGTTTTGCATTTTAGGGGGAGTAATATTGTCAGAAAATCCAAAAACATTATTAAATTTGAAAAAGTCAAAAACATGATAAAATTTAAAAATTGAGTCTTTGCGTAAAAAGAGGAAATGATAGTACATCAGTAGACAGTTACAGTATGCTAAAGAAATGTAATGATTATATAGCGTTAAACAGTCTCACTGATGATGTGTCGATAGGTTTTTATACATTTAGTAAACTTTTTCGGGATATAAACATAAATTCAAACTTGCTTATTTCGTGGGGAACACTACTTGGATATATAGGTAACCCCTGAAATCTCGTTTGAAAGGTTCCTTTTTCTGATATGCTAGGTCTTTATACTCAGTGATATCTGGGGTATTATTCCAGGACTTCTGCTGAACGGTAGTTCTGACCTAGTCCCCGAATAATACTTTCCGCATATGCTAGACATAGCATCACCCTCAGCATATATGATAAGACAATAAAATTGCTTAGCAATGCTGTTGTAAAAAAAGATCCTCTAAAGGAGACACACCCAAAAGTTGAGTCATGATCTCTCTGCTGAACGGTAGTTCTGACCTGAGCTCTCATGATTCTTCATAATTTATTAACCCCTTACAGATATCATTTGTGTCATAATTACCTGTAAGACTGAATATTGGGATCTGGATACGGGAGTATATTCAAGAGGTGGGACACATGAATGAGTTTAAGTTCTTAAAACACCTAATTCGTATCCTGAATCAGTTGAAATTTGTGTGAAAATTTAAGTGGATCAGTATATCGACAATCTAAGTGAATTGTTTAATTCTTAATGTGTAACTAAGCTCAACGGTACTTGTGACTTGTCAAAAACTGATATGATCCTCTGACGCAAACTCAAACAAAAACATTGTCTGTAAATATGTTTGTACATATTTCTTTACTGCTTTATATTTCAGAAAATCACAAAAGGATTATTGATTCTGCTTTATTTTCGACAACCGATGTCTGAAATGCTGAGTTTCAAAATCTAAGTATGCTGATTGTGTTTCTGAAAATAAAACGAGTTCATTAAGTTGAAACTTGAAATTTTTAAATCAAAAATCAAAAACAGTTTGTGATATCTCCAAGGTCATTAATTTGGACTTGGATGATTAACTGTGAGGGAGTTGGATGCTTATATTGTTACAAGAGACAGTTTTCGATCCGGTTCGTTGAAACTGCCAAATCTTTGAAGATTGTTGATAGGGGGAGAAAATCATGTTTTCCTGGATATATTTCATATTATTATATCTTAGTCCCAGGATCTTGATTTAGAAAGTTTGATAGAGCCAGGTTACGATACCTGGACAACTAAAAATGTTTTTACTTATAAATGTTTGAGGATTGCAGATTCCAGACTACGATCCCGATAGCCGAGTCTAAGGGGGAGTCTGAAGACAAGCTCAACGCAAAGGGAAGCGTGCATTCAAGGACCCAGGAACTATTCTGGAGGAGCTTGTAATCGGTAAGCCAGGTGTCGATCCCAAAGCACGGAAGCTTGACGAAAGGGGGAGCCTGAAGAGTCTACCGAAAGGGGGAGCTGGAGCTGAAGACAGATCCACGGGGATTCTGTTCAAGTTAGAGAGAGAGAAATAAAAGAAGCTACGAGTTTGACTAAATGATTGAGATTGACTGCGGCAATATCCAAGGGGGAGTCTGTTAGTGCAGTATATCTATCGCCTTCGTCATCTCAAGACCGTAGCAGAAATATATTAAGTTTAGTGCTTTATGATGTAATATCTAGTCAAATAGCAAGGTGGCATTTTGGTAATTAATGAGAAGTCTCATTAATTCCAAGGGCTATAAATAGGAGGCTTATGCCTTATGTTAGTAACTTTTGCCATTTGTGACTTTGGAGCTTAGAGGTTAGAGAGAGAAAGTAGAGAGAGAAAGGCAAAAGGTGATTCGAGGTGCTTGTATCTTTCAGATCTTTTATAGAATCACAGATTGATTACGTTTCGTGTGTTTCGGTCTTGCTCGTACACGGATTCCGCACGTCGTACGAGTCGGTTCGCAATCGTTCGGAGTCAAACCGGGACCTAACAGTGAAGTTGGTACTGTCTGCTAAGCCAAGATCATCTTTGAGTAATTCCAAAAACCATCTCCAAGATTTAAAAGTTTCAGCCTCCACTAAAGCATATGCTACAAGATATATACCGTTGTTGCCGTCTACACCAACTGTAGTAAGAACCTGTCCAGGAAATGGACCTTTCATAAAACATCCATCTAGTCCCAATATTTCTCTACCACACATCTTGAACCCCCTCATAATCGAAGCAAAACAAACATAACATCTCTTGAATTGCCTAGTAGGAAGACTAGGGTTAGCACAGGGTTTAGTATCTATTTTAATTGTGCTACCTAGATTTGCCCTCAACAGTGCTTCACAATAAGACCTTAGGATACCATACTGCTCTCTATAATCTCCAATGATCCTTGTTGTAGCAATTCTTTTAGCCCTAAACACTTTCTGGATTGAAACATTCACCTGATGGTTCTTCACAAGCATATCCTGTATGGCTGGCAAAGGCATGTCAGGGTTTGACTCGATCATGGGTTGGATCTCATTCGCTATCTGAGACATGGTGTACAGGCCCACTTCTCTTGTTTGGAGGCAATGATGTTGTGAGGTAATGGTTTTCACACACCAAGATTCCTTTTCAGTTCTCCTGGAGATCTGAACCGCCCAAGGACAAGTGGGCTTCAAGTGCCTTTTATCTTGTTTTAACCCTAGCCCTCTAAATTTACTATTATGCCCCTCACCAGAACCCAAAGTAGGATTAGTACCAAGACAAATAACTCTGAACCTCAACTTATCATTTTTTAATATATAAATCTGCCTTCTACTCTTAACAACATATGTCTTAACCATGTCATTCAACTGTTGTTTATCGGGTATTAATTGACCAATTGAAAATGGGAGGTATGAGTCACTAACATTACCTGTATTTTTTCTCTTCTTCCTTACCTTCTTCGCAACCTTGTCCAACAGTGTACAGTTATCATCATCTTTATCACTAAAATCCTCATGATCACAAGTTATATTTTCCTGCCTAAGTTCTTCTTGACTATTCTCATTTCTAGCATCCTTAATTGTCTCATTGACTTCATCATGATCAAAGTCAATACATGCCTTGAACTGACTCATATCTACTTCATAATCAAACACTGGATTATCTGGTTCCTGATCAAATGTGTAATCTGGATCGTCTTCATCACTGTTCTCTTTATCACTACTTTGTGACTCACCCTCAGAAACTGCCTCGCTACTTTGTGACTCACCCTCAACCACATTATCTTCACCCACATTATCTAGTAAAGCCAGGCTCATTGCAGTTGAATCCTTGATTCTAGAGTCTCCTATTTCAACATACAAATCTACTAACTTGCATCCTTTTCTAAGTTAGTCATACACATACTCTAACTCATCATCATCAGTAAAGTGTCTAAGACCAAAATCCAAACACACATTAGGATCTTTAACAAAATAATTGAACACATCATCTATAGAGTAACCTATATCTTTCAGCATTTCACGAAGAACAACAACACTTAACTTTTCAAACTCAACCCAGTCAATGTAACTAACCTTACCATTGACATACTCCCTTCCTGGATAATCAGTAAACTCACCTCCATGGTTAATCTTTATCGAAAATAGTCTGGGTTCATTCCCTGTTAACACAAATGATCAAAACATCAAACTCATTCTCAAAAAACTGAAAACAGACTATACCCCTAAGGAGGAAGACACAATCAACTTACCATATATATCTTCAGGATCGTAGTATTCACCTTGAGGATGAAGTCGCCATATGAACACCATCGATTTGGGGTTTCTCTCTGGCACAATCAACTGTCTTTGTTTTTGGCGGGACTAAATTAGGGCTTAATACTGAATTTTGGGGTTTTTAAGGAAAATAAATCCAAAAGACGGTCTTACCCTTGGCTCAAACAGTCAAACAGACGAAAGTGAGACGGAAGGACTCAAAGTGTTATGAATTTATAAGCTCAGGGGCTCAAAAAACCAAAAAATGAATTTAGGGGCTCAGGTTGATGTTTCACACATACCACAGGGACGCAAATTGCATTTTTCTATAAAATAATTAAAGCCCAAAACCTTTAGAAATTCTCTCCCGCTCTCTCTCTCTCTCTTTCTCTCTTGCGTCCCTGCACTGCCAATGAACAACATCACCCATCGACAACAGTCCAGCAGCCGGCGACCACCGTAATCAGCCACCATACCACCGTCGTTTGACACCAAATCTAACCGGAATCCGAACACGGGTAAGTTTCTTTGTTATTTTGATGATTTTGGTTGATATTATAGGAGAAAAAAAGGTAATAAAGTTGTTAAATATGTTTGAAATTTTGTGTGTTTTGACGTTGTTTATGGTTGTTTAGATGATTTTTAGGGTGATTATGTTGTTTATATATTTTTAGGGTGATTACAACTTACGTTATGATTTCTAGGGCTTGAATAGTTGAAAATTAAAATTAAAATTGAAACATTATGTTATGGAGCGATGAACTTATGTTATATAGAGAAAGAATTGCTTAAAATAATAGTTTTAGATGATGTTTTGAATAGATTTCAAAAAATGAAAACCCGTAGGGCGTCGACGTTTTAATTATGTTCGTAACAAGGTTTGACATTTTTTGATGATTATATAAATTTAGTTTGATGTTCGTTTTTTTACATGACCCGACCCGACCCGATACGAACCAATTTTTTTACTTATACACCTAGGGGCCTAAATTTTTTAAAAATGTTACGCACCCCCCATGTAAAAATTCATGGGTCCGCCACTGGTGATGCCATGACAAAACAAGGGTGATGGCAAAGTTTCGGGTTCCGGTTCGAAGGCAAGGGGGCGCGGCTCGCAAAGTAGATGAGGCAGATCGAGTGGTTTAAGTGTGTCATTTCAATCACAACTCGGTTATTCCCCACACTCTCAACCTCCATATTTTTACGCCCAAATGACACAACCGGGTTTTTACAACACCTAACCCCAACCCAATTATCCACCATAATTTTTTTCACTACCATAAGGTCCCACGATGGTTGCACCCGGTGTGTATGAATATCCTACGAAGGAAAAATTTATTAAACAAAAGTTGGTGGACATTAAAAAGAAACGAGAGAAAAAATTTATGGCGTTGAGGTATAAACATCGAGAGACGTTGAGATCACTTAGGTTTGATAAGGATTTGGAGACGTTTAACAGGCCACACGACAATGTTTCACCGAAGATGTCGGAAATCACACTACCCCGAAAATGCGAGATCGCAAAAAAATATAATTGGCCATGTTATTTTTAAATTTTTTATGGTTTTAATTTATTTTACTAGTTTTAATTGTATGTATTGTCTTTTTTCAATTTAGTTTAATGTAATGACTTTATTTAATTGATTATGTTTTATTTATTTTGTTTAAATACATAAGTTAAATTAAAAAAAAAAATTAGTTTACTTCTACCTAAGAGTGGTCACGACCCCTTATGTTTTTTGGCAAGAGAGGACTTAGAGAGGGGAGTTGACATGACAATAGATGACTGGGTTGGTGGAAAGCAGGACATGCCCACATACACAAACTGGTGAAACGTGACATTGATATTTTTTTTATGGAGTTAAGTGCCATTTTAGTCCCTGTGGTTTGGGCCATTTTGCTAGTTTAGACCAAAGGTTTTATTTTTCATCTGTGGGTCCAAAAAGGTTTTACCGTTGCCATTATGGTCCACTAGGTTAACTTCATCTATTTTTTCTGTTCACGAGAAGGGCAATTCGGTCATTTTATATGGCTGAGTTGCCCTTCTAGTTAATAGAATTACATATAAAATGACCGATTTGCCCTTCTTGTGAACAGAAAAAATGGATGAAGTTAACCCAGTGGACTAAAATGGCAACGGCGAAACATTTTTAGATCCACAGGTGAAAAATGAAACATCTGAACTAAAATGGCAAAATGACCCAAACCACAAGGACTAAAATGACATTTGATTCTTTTTTTATGTGTTATTAAGTATTTAATATTCGCTTTATATGTTAAAAAGAAAAACTCTCTGCACGCCATTTTAAGGGATTGTGAAAACGTTAGTCGGAAAAAAACAAGTGAACGGAGTAGTTTCAGAAGCGAAAACAACGTTTTCTTTTTGTTTCTAGCTAATTATCAATCATTCGAGCAAAATGAACCCAAAACTAACCTTGGATTTTCCTAACAGCAACTATGTTAACTCTAAGCACGTTTTTGAAGGCCACAACATATATAGCTAACAAAGATTGTATCTAAAATCGATGATGCCATTTAATTATGATTATACCGGAATATATCTTTTATATTCGCATGCACAAAATTAGTAATAAAATATATTAATATTCGATTTTTATTCATTTTTAACAGAAAAGACACAACCCTTGGAGAAGCTTGACCCCCCCCCCCTCCCCCACCCCAATTTTTCCGAAATCGGGGGCGGAAACGTATATACCTAAAAATTTCTATATGAAAGTACTGTTCATAACACTACGCATCGAAAAGTTCGGGGGGGGGGGGGGGGGGAGCGCCCACTAAGCTGCGCCAATGGACACAACTACATTAGTTTGAGCGGAAAATGTACATTTAAGATATATATGCACCAGAAAGGCAAGTTAGAACTGGGTTCACTTTTTATAAAATATAATTACAATATATTTAATAAAAAGACTCTTATTATTCATAAGAAATCTTATAGTACAATACCGGTTACAATAACTAAATAAAAAGAATATAAAATATAATTTTATATAACAATCTTGCTTCAAGCCGCATCTCCGGTGGGTCCTTCACGCACATTTGACAGCATACTAGACTCGAGTATTCATCATCTTGAATCTTGAACCATGCTCCTTGACTGCAACAAAGAGCACACTAAAACGTTGATGGTTTTGGTTGAGGATCGTGTTTGACACGGGCCTTTAAAACAGATTCCGCGTCTCTTCTCAGACGGTCTATCTTCTAGGGTACAACAACCGGAATAATATGTGTACTGCCAAAGATAGCACTCGCGCCCGAGATAGCACCAGGTATAACAGTGTTTAGAATCGTTGGTGGAAGAAGATGAAGTTGTCACTGTTTGAGAGTAATCCTCTCAATTTTATGGAAATTTAGAGACTAATGAGAGTGCAAATTTTCTTATATCTTTACTATGAACCACCAAGTTCATATATATACACCCATATTAAAACTAGTAATAAACATGTCATCATTATCTTGTAATAAAGAAGATAATGAATATGAATTTAATCTCTAATTGAATAGACTTAAGTGGTTAGTCAAAAATGGTCATAATCATCATGACACGAATTAAAAGGTTTGAAATGAAAGCTTTGTCGGGAGTTCAAGGCAATTATGAAGTCAAAATTCGAGATGAGCGCAATGGGGGAGCTGTTGTTCTTTCTTGGATTGCAGGTGAATCAAGAGAAGGATGGGATGTATATTCATCAAAAGAAATACGTTCACGAGATTCTCAAGCGATTTAATTTAGAAGACAACTTGCCATATGAAACTCTGTTGCCGACCAATCACAAGTTGTCAGTCGATAAAGAAAAAGATCCTGAAGTGGATCCTTCTGTCTATCGTGCCTATGATTGGTTCATTGATGTATCTTTCTGCTTCGCGTCCATACATAATGTTTTTGTATGTTTATGTCCTAGGTACCAAGCAAATCCAAAGGAGTCGCACTTGAAAGCTGTTAAAAGAATCTTTCGTTACTTGAAAGGAAAGCGGAAGCTGGGATTGTGATATCCTGCTGAAGGCGGCTTGGATTGGATAGCTTACGCTGATGCGAACTTTGGAGGGTGCCCGATCAACAGAAAATCGACCTCAGGAGGTGCTCAGTTACTTGGAAACCATCTAGTATCCTGGTATGTCACACCCCGATTTCCGTTGGGCCCGGATGGGTCGTGACGATTGGATAACAGTATCACAATTTAATAATGCAGCGGAAGTATTTGAGTAAAAATATTCATTCAAAAAAGGTCTTGAATATAAATAAAATTTATACAAGTGTTCAAGTACAAGCCCACAGGCGGGATCTAATAAAAAGAGCTTTAGACATCATAGGCCTTAAGCTAGGAGTTGCAAATTCCGTAGCCTTTATCATAGCCGACCTGGATTCCCAGCCTAACATCAAGGTTCGGTACCTGCAGTTCAATCTTTTGAAAATACGTCAGCTTTCGCTGGTAAATACAATTAAATGACTCATTTTGAAAATAGTTTTTCAAAAAAAAAAAAAAAGAGTTTTATACATAGAGAAAACCCGTAGGTAATCATTTAATATTTTTTGGGATTTTATCTTGTCACCAGATTTACATACTTGTCATACAATGGGAACCAGAGATCAAAGCCGGTCATTTTCAGTGCTATAATGATTAAGGTACACACCAAAGTTGAATAAACGTGTCTTACAGTCGGTATGCCTACCCCTGCACGTTATTCCGTATGGCCATAACAGTTCATGAGTCGGGACGCCCGAACACGGTACCGATAACCCCCAACTGTTTCAGTTATCTAGTAAAACGGATTAAACCGAGTTCTTATATTTATGAATAGATCTCAGGGCTCATTTATATAATACCCGCTCCAAGTGGCGTATTCGCCATACTTCAAGTTTTAAAACAAAATAAATTAAGAGTATTTACCTTTTTGCTAGCTTCCAACCGATAACGGTTTTAATTTAGCAAAAGCCGTAAGTCAAAGTATTAATAACCCAAGTCCGAATATCTAAGGGGTTCTATAGTCTGGAATGAACATAATTAGTTATCTGTTAGAATGTATACGAGTCATAGGTTAGTTCCTTAGACATGACCCGTTACTTAAGAATAGATTTGGTTTGCTAGATTGACCGGATAGAATGTGGTTTATACCTATCCGAGTGCAAAGACTCTTTGGATAAAGGTTTATTAGACCAAAATAGTGATTTGAAAGGTTTTGAAAAGTTTTGACCCGTTAAGCCTAGTTTATGCGAACTAGGTTCGCATAACTAGCTATGCGCGTAAAGGCGGGTTCGGAAGGTCGGATGGGCTTATGACAAGTCCAAATATTAAAAATATATTTTTAGTTGATATATATATTATGTTCCAAAGTCAGATTATAACTTGGTTTAGATTAAAACCATTTTATTAGTCATTTTGACCACATAAAGGCATTGTGGTCATTTTTAACAATATTATCAAGACTTGTCATTTAACCCATCAAACAAAATGACCATGTGGTATAACTTCATAGAGTTATACTCAATAATAATACGGTCTCAAAACAAGTTTAAAATAGGTCTTAACGTTGACCAAACAGGTCAGAATCAAAAGTCAAAGCAGAAGTCAAACTGCTTGACTTTTGACATAGAATGAGGTTCTAAACTCAATTAAACGAATTAAGCATGCTTCTATCAGTTTATATAAGTTGTATAACTTGTACATATGCCAAAACAATCAAGTTATAAGTTATAAAGACCATTTATGCCATTTATGAAGTTTTAGCAAAAGTTTGACTTTTTACATAGCATGCTTGACTCACTAATTCAACTATAAACGTGATGATCTGAGGGTATGATCACAGAGGGATCATACCATCATTATTACGATCCCGTAGGAAAGTTCGGATTGAACTTTGACTTGACCAATTTGGTCAGAAAGGTAAAGTCAAACAAAAAGTCAACTGTTTAACTTTAAACTTAAACTAACTACAATAAATATGAAAGAGCTAGTGGAAACACTTACTTGGAAGTGTTTAAGCAAAAAAACAACTGAGATTGGGAGTCCTCTTGTCCAAAGGAGAGCTCCAAGAGAGTTTAGAGTAGAAAGTGGAAGGTATGAGTTGAAATCATGATGAAGGTTGCTATTTATAGCCAAGTAGGATGGATATGAGTGTGCCATGTGTTCGCAGAAGTCACAAGCAGGGGCCATGTGTCTAGCGATGTGTAAGAAGAGCAGAGAGTGTGGCAAGATAGGCCACCAGGTGGCAAAACAGCAGCAGCACCAGCTGTTTTCTGCTGCCTATAGGTCCCTTACGGACCGTAAGCCTCAACCCTTACGATCCGTAAGGAGCTAAGGCGATGAATTTTACTTGTTCAGCACACACCCTTACATAGTGCCTTGCGGTCCGTAAGACCTCCTGGTGCGCAACATTTTAAATGCCTTACGGTCCGTAAGGACTTCCAGAATACAATAATTGAACATTTGATCCTTGGGTCAACCAGTTATCGATTGTCACGGCCGCCGTCCTGGTGTGACCCGGTTCAGGAGCCGCGGGACAGAAACCTGTGGTATTTATTATTTGAGTTGAAAGCGGAAGTTTAACAGGATCTTTTAAAACTTGAAAATGCCCAATTATTTTATTTCATAATTTGGTACAAACCCCGTAATTTACAATAGAGGAATTTCACGAGGAAATTCCCTGTTTTACAAAACATGTTTATTTATTTTACTGAGCCACTACTTCAAGCTTGTTAGTGCTCCGTAGCACGTTTTCCTTGATTCACAGTAGGTCACCTGAAACATGTTTAAAAAATATTTTATCAGCAGGGAAATACCGGCGAGTCATTCAGGTCAAACAAAATGACACATTAGTTATAAATTACAGCATAAGAGCGATTACAATGGCTACTACCTTATTTTTATCTGGCGCCATGTCACACCCTGGTGACGATGGTCATACCACTATTGGGTCCTTTCACCCAAGTAGTGATGATTATCACTGTTAGGTTGGTGAACCTAACCGTGAGAAAATAGTAATGTGCACAATAGCCCACTAGCTAGTGATTCAAGATAACCAAGACTTAATCCCTGTAATTATAACTTTTAAAAATAACTAGAGTATTGTAAAACATTGTTGATAAAAAGAGAATGACTCAAATTGCAAGTTTAGATGCGCAGAGTTTAGCCTACTGATAAGCCTGATAACCTAATTTAAACAACAATGCACACGAAACTAGGTCAGTAACTTAATACAACAGTTACGATAAGCTCACGAAATCAAAACCCTCACGACGAATGACAAAGTATAGCCCTGATTTGGGCAGCACTTAAACATCCATCGGTTCGGTTTCAATCGATCGGACATTGTATCGTAGCAGTGATCGAGTTAATACCCTGTATTCGTAGCAGCGTTTCCCTATGAGAAATTACGTTTTTGAGCAGCTTTCTTCGTGTTTTAGAAAGTTTTGCATTCACAGATGTAAAGCCCATGAACTGATCAATTTATAGCTGGAAAATGGGTTTTACGCGGCCCGCGTAAACCCACACTTGAATTTACGCGGCCCGCGAGGGTCACCTAGTCTACAACTAGGGATAGCGTGTCACACCTAGGTGCGCCACGTGTCTGACACGTGGCCTGTTCACTCATCCGGAGATATTTTAAGTTGTCGCGGCCCGCGTAACCTTATCTTAAGGCTTACGCGGCCCGCGTGAAACCGGAAATCTGATTTTTCTTGATTTTTGTTATGGATTAGGGTTTTAAGGGTCCGGGATACTACTTGCAGGTCATTTTTGGACATTTTTGCAGGTTCTTACATCCTCCCCACCTTATTTAAAATCTCGTACTCGATATTTACTGAAATAAGTGAGGATACTTTCGCTTCATCTCTGATTCCAGCTCCCAGGTTTATTTGGGTCCTCTTCTCGAATCCCAGTTGACTTTAACAAGTACCAAACTTTTGTGTTTGAGAAACTTGACCTTCCTGTCTTCTATTTGGAGTGGTTTCTCTACAAACTTCAACTTTTCATTTACCTCTATGTCTTGAAGAGGTACTACCAGGGACTCGTCAGATAAATATTTCTTGAGGTTGGATACATGAAATACGCCATGAATCCCAGCTAACTCTTCTGGTAGTTGTAAGCGATAGGTGACCGGTCCTATTCCCTGGATTACTGGGAATGGTCCTACGTACCTTGGACTTAGCTTTCCTTTCTTTCCAAATCGAACTACTCCTTTCCAAGGAGAAACTTTCAAGAGTACATTATCTCCAACTTGAAATTCTAATGGCTTGCGTCGATTGTCTACATAACTCTTCTGGCGATCTCGAGCCATTTTTAGTCTTTCCTTGTTTTGAGTGATCTTATCGGTGGTTTCTTGCATGATCTCGGGACCTGATAATTGGCTTTCTCCTATTTCTGCCTAGCAAACTGGAGTTCTACACTTGCGTCCATACAGTGCTTCGAACGGGGCAGCTTCAATGTTTGAATGATAACTATTGTTATAGGAGAATTCAATTAAAGGTAAATGGTTGTCCCAGTTTCCTCCAAAATCTATCACACATGCCCTGAGCATGTCTTCCAGGGTTTGGATCGTCCTTTCACTTTGTCCGTCTTTTTGGGGATGGTAGGCTGTACTTAAATTTAATCGGGTCCCTATTGCTTCTTGGAAACTTGTCCAGAAATGTGAAGTGAAACGACTATCCCTATCCGATACAATGGAGAGTGGGACTCCATGTAGGGATAATACCTCGTCTACATCCCAAATCGCGTCATTACCCTTTCTGGTTTTGGGTAACTTAGTAACAAAGTCCATGGTTATTAGTTCCCATTTCCATACAGGCATTTCTAATTGTTGGAGTAATCCTGAAGGTTTCTGGTGTTCTGCCTTAACTTGTGAACAAGTTAGACACTTAGATACATATCTAGCTATATCCTTTTTCATTCCTATCCACTAGAAGTTATTCCTTAAATCTTGGTACATCTTATTATTACCAGGATGCATGATATACTTAGATTTATGGGCTTCCTCTAAAATCTTATTTCTTAACTCTCCCTGTTTAGGTACCCAAATCCTTTTCTTGTGGAATCTCCAAATTCCATCATTTCCTTGTTCTAATTCTTTTATTCGTCCTTTCATTCCTTCAGCATCATCCTTGGTTGCTGTTTCCTGGACATTCTTCAGTTGTTTCATTAAATCTAATTGTATACTTAATCTAAGAGCACGATCTCGCTTTTGCTTTTCATGATACTTACGACTTAGGGCATCTGCGACTACATTTACTTTTCCTTCGTGATATTGAATATCACAGTCGTAATCACTTAGAATTTCCATCCATCTTCTTTGCCTCATGTTTAATTCCTTTTGTCCAAATATATATCTTAAACTCTTATGGTCTATATAGACTGTAAACTTACTGCCATACAGATAGTGTCTCCAAATCTTAAAGGCAAAAATTATCGATCCTAATTCTAAGTCATGTGTCGTATAGTTTTCTTCGTGCTTTTTCAATTGCCTTGAGGCATACGCAATTACCTTTTTGCGTTGCATCAGCACACATCCTAATCCCAACTTAGAGGCGTCACAATAAACTTCAAAATCTTCTATCCCTTCTGGTAAGGCAAGAATTGGGGCGTTTGTTAACCTTTGCTTTAAAATCTTAAAAGCCTCTTCTTGTTTAGATCCCCATTCAAACTTCACTGCCTTACAGGTTAGCTTAGTTAATGGCACAACTATTTTAGAAAAATCCTTAATAAATCGTCTATAGTATCCGGCTAACCCTAGAAAACTTCTAACTTCCATAGCTGATCGCGGGACCTTCCATTTGGTGATTGCTTCTATTTTGGAGGGATTTACGTGAATGCCTTCATGATTCACCATGTGTCCTAAAAATTGTACCTCTTGTAGCCAAAATTCACACTTCGAGAATTTGGCATAAAGCTTCTCTTTTCTTAACAAAGTTAAGAGTGTACGTAGGTGCTCACAATGCTCGTCCTGACTTTTGGAATAAATGAGTATATCGTCGATAAAGACAATTACAAATTTATCCAAGTACGGTTTACAGATCCTATTCATCATATCCATAAATGCTGCAGGAGCATTTGTTAGTCCAAATGGCATGACTGTAAACTCGTAATGACCATACCTAGTTCTGAAGGCAGTTTTAGGTATGTCTTTTTCTTGTACCTTCAATTGATGATATCCGGAGCGTAAATCTATCTTAGAAAAATATCTAGCCCCCTGAAGTTGATCAAAAAGATCATCAATCCTAGGCAATGGGTATCGATTCTTAATTGTAACCTTGTTCAATTCCCTGTAATCGATACACATTCGCATCGAACCATCTTTCTTCTTTACGAACAACACTGGTGCTCCCCAAGGGGATGAACTAGGTTGTATAAATCCTTTGCTTAACAATTCATCTAACTGCTTTTTCAGTTCTAACATTTCAGTGGGTGCTAACCGATAAGGTGCCTTAGCTATCGGCATAGTTCCAGGAATTAGATGAATTCTAAATTCTACTTCCCTATCGGGTGGTAATCCAGGTAGTTCTTCGGGGAATACATCTAGGTATTCTGATACTACCGGAATTTCCTTAAGTTCTTTACCCTAAGTTTTAATGATTACTGAAATCATATACACCATTCCTTGTTTTCGTTCATAGCTAGCAGCTTTCATTACAGAAATGAATTTCATTGGCTTACTTGGCTTATCTCCTGTAACCTTGACTATTTCTCCTGATGGTGTATGAATTTCTATGGAATTCTGATCACAAAGGATCTGAGCATGGTTGGCTACTAACCAATCCATTCCTAACACCACATCGAATCCAGCTAAATTCATAGGTAACAGGTTTGTAGAAAATTTATGGCCTAAGAGTTCTATCTTTTCTTCTTGCAAAACCTTATCTATGTTAACAGAATTCCTATCTGCCGTTTCTACCGTGAAAACTTGTCTAAGTTTGGTTAAGGGTAATTTAAGAGCTTGGCAGAATGAAGTATTTATAAAACTTTGGTTTGCACCAGAGTCAAATAATACTTTTGCATAAACGTCGTGAACTAGGAACGTACCAGCTATTACATCTGGGATGAGTTCTGCTTCTCGGATAGTCAACTGGAATGCTCTTGCATTCTTTTTGGTAGTTCCTTCTGCAGATTTGGCTTTGATGTCAGCTGGTTTGACCAACTTGGGGCAGTCTGGTCTAAAATGTCCAGCTTCTCCACAGTTGAAGCAGCTTGTTGATTTCTTCCTCCTGTAATCTTCCTCTTGTTGCCCCGGAATTTTGCAGAAGTTGCAATACCCTTTGCATTTTCCAAAATGCTTTCTTTTACAGGTATCGCAGAATGGAGCAGTGGAAGGTTGCCCAGTTCCCTTTTTCTTAAAATTACTACTATTACCCACACGAAATCATTGGGTAATCTTTTGGGTCACTTCCTTTTTCTGATTTTCTTCTCTTGTGCGTACCAGTCCGTCGGTCAAGGTGTTGGCTAATTCTACTGCATCGTCAATTGTGCGGGGTCTCGCAGCTTTGATGATATCGCGAATCTCGCTAATTAAACCCCAAATATAGCGAGATATAAGTACCGGTTCTGGCGAAGCCAGGGTAGGTACAATTCTAGCATACTCGAAGAATGTCGAAGTATACCCTCGACAGTCTACATCCACCATCCGGTGGTTCAGGAACTTATTTGTCATTTGTTCCTTTTCATATTCGGGACATAATTTTCTTTCTACTAGTCTCTTAAATTCTTCCCAATTCATGGCATACGCCACATCACTTCCTTTGGCTTGTAGTACCGTATTCCACCATTCTAGTGTCCCTTCTTTAAAAAGATGCGACGCGTACATGACCTTGTCTTCCTCGGCACACTTACTTATTTTAATTACTGCTTCGGTTTTCTCTAACCAACGCAGTGCAGCAGTTGTCCCTTCATTGCTTGCAAATTCGATTGGTTTACAGGCAAGAAATTCCTTGTAAGTGCAACCAGGCGTTGCAGCTTTCATTTTCTTAAGAAATGGGGATTGTATCACATCATTATCATTATTATTAATGTTGCCGCCTCCATTTACACTATTACTGAAATTGTCGCCGTGAGTACGTTTGCTGGGAGTAGTTGGTTTAGGTTCAACTGGATTTTGGGCAGCAGCAAGGATTGCTGGAATAGCATTTGCTATTCCCTAGGCAAGGATGTTTTCTATATCTTGCCTATTAAGAAATTGATCTCCATTGTTTTGCTCAGATTGGTTAACTTTGTTAACTGGCTCATTAATAACGGGTTCCATCTGATAATGAACAATGTATATATATATATATAAGTTATTGGCATAAACAATATCAATCAAACATAATAAAGCAATCGCACATAATCACGTCAACACGTATAGCCAAAATCGTCGACTTTGCGACTCTCATATTTTTTATATTTTAGTATGCATCCGTACACACCAGATATGTTACAAAAGTTTTATTTTTAGTTATTTTACATGATTATATATATTTTTTTAATATTTATTATTATCTTATTATTATTAAACATGTAACCACACAACCACATATGATCCCATCAGCTGGCATTTCAGAAACGACGTTCCTTCTCGTCGTATTTCCATGATATCCTTTCTCCCATTTCCTGGATTCTATTTCCTACGTCCACCAGCTCCTCGCCATAGTGGCGGAGTTCAGCCAAGTTCTCGGTGCTCATTGGTGGGTTTGGTGCAGGCTCAGGGTCAAACTGGGGGAAATAGGTGTTAGGGTTATTCAAGAGATTCTGAAATTGCCAATCACTTGTCCACCATTCCTCCAGCTCTCCGGGCAGAAGTTGATGGTTGACAATGGGATCTGGGATAGCAGGTTCTAAGTTAACTGGAAGTTGTGACTCAGCGGGGTAATTGAAGAGGTCTTCATTGGCAGGTCCGATGAGGTTACAATTTGCCAATTTGCGATCAAGCTCCTCCCAGGGTGGCATTTTCTTGGCTTGCCCTGAACTTTCCCCAATTTCTTTTCCTTTCCCTTTATCATTTGGGTCCACAGTCTTTTTAACCCTCTGTGCGGCTGGCTTCTTCCTCCGTGCGCGTCACCAGCCTACGAGTCTCCTTCCCTTTTTCGACTTGGGTTTCTCCTGAGGTTGGGCTTGGAATTCCATAGGTTCTTCAGTATCGGCCAGATAATCAGAAAAGCCCCCGGAAACTTCCATGTCAGTAGGATAGATAGTGAGATTCTGAAGAGCTTCAAACAACTCATTCATCCTGTTTAGCACACATGAAGAAACATACACACAGTTCTAAGTTAAAAAATTCATTTATCAACTTAAATTCATAGAATGGCAATCAGAAAATTAAGTATTTCTAAATACTTAATTGGCTTAAATCAGTGGCTCTGATACCACCTTTTTCTGTCACGGCCCCCGTCCTAGTGTGACCCGGTTCAGGAGTCGCGGGACAGAAACCTGTGGTATTTATTATTTGAGTTGACAGCGAAAGTTTAACAGGATCTTTTAAAACTTGAAAATGCCCTATTATTTTATTTCATAATTTGGTACAAACCTCGTAATTTACAATAGAGGAATTTCACGAGGAAATTTCCTATTTTACAAAATATGTTTATTTATTTTACTGAGCCACTACTTCAAGCTTGTGAGCGCTCCGTAGCACATTTTCCTAGATTCACAGTAGGTCACCTGAAACATGTTTAAAAATATTTTATCAGCGGGGAAATACTGGCGAGTCATTCAGGTCAAACAAAACGACACATTAGTTATAAATTACAGCATAAGAGCGATTATAATGGCTACTATCTTATTTTTATCTGGCGCCGTGTCACACCCTTGTGACGATGGTCATATCACTATTGGGTCCTTTCACCCAAGTAGTGATGATTATCACTGTTAGGTTGGTGAACCTAACCATGAGAAAATAGTAATGTGCACAATACCCCACTAGCCAGTGATTCAAGATAACCAAGTCTTAATCCCTATAATTATAACTTTTAAAAATAATTGGAGTATTGTAAAACATTGTTGATAAAAAGAGAATGACTCACATTGCAAGTTTAGATGGGCAGAGTTTAGCCTACTGATAAGCCTGATAACCTAATTTAAACAACAATGCACACGAAACTAGGTCAATAACTTAATACAACATTTACGATAAGCTCATGAAATCAAAACCCTCACGACGAATGACAAAGTATAGCCCTGATTTGGGCAGCACTTAAACATCCATCGGATCGATTTCAATCGTTCGGACATTGTATCGTAGCAGTGATCGAGTTAATACCCTGTATTCGTAGCAGCGTTTCCCTATGAGAAATTACGTTTTTGAGCAACTTTCTTCGTGTTTTAGAAAGTTTTACGTTCACAGATGCAAAGCCCATGAATTGATCAATTTATAGCTGGAAAATGGGTTTTACGCGGCCCGCGTAAACCCACACTTGAATCTTACGCGGCCCGTGAGGGCCACGTAGTCTACAACTAGGGCTAGCGTGTCACACCTAGGTGCGGCACGTGTCTGACACGTGGCCTGTTCACTAATCCGGAGATATTTTAAGTTGTCGCGGCCCGCGTAACCTTATCTTAAGGCTTACGCGGCCCGCGTGAAACCATAAATCTGGTTTTTCTTGATTTTTGTTATGGATTAGGGTTTTAAGGGTCTGGGATACTACTTACGGGTCATTTTTGGACATTTTTGCAGGTCCTTACATCGATATATACAATATTAGTCCCAATCCTTACCCATATTGGGGATTAGTTGGATATTCGGGACGCGTTTCAGTTAACGCATAATAATAGTCCCTTTCCTTGCCAGAGTCAAGATCAGTTGGAGATACGGGACACATTTCAGTGAACGTACAGTGTGGGTCATTCCACCCTCCACGTAGTCGGGATTAGTCGGAGGATTGGACACGTGTCGTCAAGTAATTGGATGAAAATTTTTGAGGTGTTGCATGGTAGTGCAAGAAGCATATTGCAGTTTCTTTATCCACCTATGAAGCAGAGTATATCTCAGCTTCGAACTGCTGTGCTCAAGTGTTATGGATTTAGCAACAATTGCGTGATTACGGTTTGAATTTCACGCAAACTCCTATCTTGGTTGATAACAATTCTACTATTTCTATAACTAATAATCTGAAAATGATTCACGAACTAAACATACAGATGTTAGGCATCATTTTGTTCGTGATTGTGCAGAAAAAGGGTTAATAGAGGTGGTTAGGGTTGACACGCTAGACAACTTTATTGACCTTTTCACGAAGACATTCGATCAGGTTAGGTTCAAAGATCTAGTCCGAATGATCGGGATGATTAACCCAGAGTAGAATGGTTGCAAAAGCCCACATGGAAACTTTATTTTCTTGTTTAGTTTGTAAAGTTCCTTGCTTATCTTAAATCAAAAACCAAAAAGTTTTTACTTAGTTGTAGGTTATTTAAAAAAATCCAAAACATGAGAAAAAGAAAAATTGAAAGCGTGTTGACACAAGAAGAAATGATAGTACATCAATAGTCATGTCTTTTGCATAGTATTATGATGTGTGCAAAATGCAACATATAAATTACATCAATTGTGGCATAAAACTAACCCTTTTTTAGTACTAATGTTGGAAAAAGTGTGTTTTTGTCTTCCTTTTGTATTTTTAGGATTAAATGAACCCAAATTAACAAAAGAAGCAAAAAGGCAGCTAAATCTAACATAAATACAAGAAAAGGAACAAACGTGGCATGCCCAACCTCCCCGAAAGCATCTTCCCAAGCAAAACAAGAGAGCAGAAGGCTGAACACGCCCCGTGCTCAATGAGCACAGGGGCGTGCCCAAGTGTCAGCATAAAAGACAAAGTTGTAGAAGCTTCCATCGCCCACCACGGGGCCGTGCTCAGCGGGCACGGGGACGTGGTCAACTATAAGATTCGCAGAATCCAGGCAAATCTTGATAGTACAGATATGCTTCTGCACACGGGGTCGTGCTCAGCGGACACGAGGCCGTGGTCAACTAATGCAGACAAAAGCAATTAAATAAGACAGAGAAGAGGATGGACACGGGGCCGTGCCCAAAGGACACGGGGCCGTGCCCAAAGGACACGGGGCCGTGCCCGAGCTTCTGTTCAGCCTATAAATAGGAGTGCTTGGCTCAAGCTCAAACCATCCATTGGCACACCACCTCTCTCACACTTCACCCACCACCCACCACCACCATAACACCATCATCCACCACCATCATCCATTGTCCATCATAGAGTGTGTGAGTCGTCTCGGGATCCAAGATTGATCGTAAGAGTTCTTGACAATCAAGGCCATGTTTGCCTAAGTCTCTTACATCACTTGGTGAAGACAAAGTGTCTAGTGTAATACTTTTTATTTTTAATCTTTTCGCACTTTTTAATTGGTTATGTATTAATAACTTTAATAACTAGTTTCTTATGTTGAAGGTGATTCTTCCTTATCGTTTGTCCGTGGTGTCTTGGCATTATTTTACTGTCTATATAAAATAAAAGATTTTCACCATTCATATCTCCACGGTCTATATGGAGGTATGTTGGCTACCTGGTCGGGGGTTAAGGGAACGGTTTGGTAAGAGTCTTGCCATTGTTCAGTGTATAGATTCTGCAAAGGACCTGGGTCAAATTTAGTAGGACCTCCTTCAATACTTAACGGTATTGGATGGCGGGGGTCCAAACTCTTTGATCCCCTCATAAGTTAAACTACTATTAAAACTTTAACCCGACTACTTAGAACTGTATCCCTGCTGACTCAGACTACTTAGCCGAGGGTAACGTCGCCTTCAAAAGAGGGGTCTACCACATTATGCATTAATAACTTAATTAATTATCTTTCAATAATCCGACCCTTTAGGATTGTATCCTTGCTGACTCAAACTACTGGGTTGAGGGTAACGTCACCTCCAAAAGAGGGGCCTACTACAATAACTAAGATAATCTCTTAAATAGTGCAAAAGTGCGGAAATAATCAAAGGTTACACTAAACACGAGTCGGAGCCAAGTGATTCATCTTGTCTATCTGTTTTTACTTTTATTTTTGTTTTTCAGCATTTTAGTTAGTTTTTATTTTCTTAGTTTAAAACCTTTTTCTAACTTTTTGATTTGATTAGACGTTGAGGATAAACCGGTACTAAAAGCTCTTGTGTCCTTGGACGACCTCGGTATCTTACCAACACTATACTACGCTCACGATGGGTGCACTTGCCCATATGTGTGTTTAGTGTTAGTAAATATCGTGTTTTATAAATTTAAAACTTGGCTAAAGAAAGTGTAAAAGGCTTAAAATACACTTAAACTTATATACACACTTCACACGCATCAAGTTTTTGGCGCCGCTGCCGGGGACACAAGGATTTTAAGAAAGTTAGGAATCAACGGCCTAATCGTTTTTTCTTATTTTTCTATTTTTTTTAGATTTTTCTTAGTTTTTCAGCTTCTGCAGAGCTCAGCACGGGCCGTGCCTAGTCGGACACGGGCCGTGCCCAGCGTTGTTACTGGCAGTTTTTATTTTCCGAGTTACAGAGAGCTGAGCACGGGGCCGTGTCGGTGCAACACGGGGCCGTGTCCAACTCCCAGTAACAGGGGTCCGGAAAACAATCACTGTATCTCCGACCATGGGCTGTGTTCACTGAACACGGGGCCGTGGTGAACCTTCTGACCAATATTCTTTTCTGTTTTCATTGCAGGACTTGGAACCCAGATGCCACATTTGGACTTCCTACGTAGTGCATGAGCTCCAGTTCTAGTAGAGACATAAAAGAACCTCTAGAAGAACCCGAACGCTTTCTCAGAAAAAGACTTAAGGTTAAAAACCAAGAGAGAGTTTCGGGGGACCCACCTCAAATGGCGGACCAACGTACCCTCATGGATTACCTACGGCCCACTGTAGGTAATCTCGGCGCCGCTATCAATGCACCGAATGTCGAAGCCAATAACTTCGAACTTCGACCGCATTTGATACAAATGCTTCAAAATTCCGCAACCTTCCATGGGCTTGCGGACGAGGATCCCCATCTACATATTATTAATTTCTTAGAAATATGTGATACCTTTCGGATCAATGGAGCATCAAACGACGCCATCCGCCTTCGAATGTTTCCATTTTCACTAAAAGACCGAGCTAAGGCTTGACTTAACACCCTCCCAGTTGGCTCGGTAAACACCTGGGATAAACTAGCCCAAAAGTTTCTATATAAGTATTTCCCTCCTGCTAAAACGGCTAAATTAATGACTGAAATTAATACATATTCTCAAGAGGATGAGGAATCCTTATATGAAACTTGGGAAAGGTTCAAGGAGCTACTAAGAAAGTGTCCTCATCACGGTCTTGCGGTATGGCAACAAGTATCCACTTTCTACAATGGGTTGTTGCCACACACAAGACAAACACTTGATTCTAGCTCCGGGGGACTTCTAGGTAATCGTCGCCCAAATGAAATATATAATCAAATTGAGGAAATTGCTCAAACCAATTTTCAGTGGCACACTCCCCGAGGTAATAAATCTATTGCCCCGGGCGCCCATAAGGTTGATGAAAGCACTTCTTTACAAGCCCAAATGGAGGGCCTCTCTTCAAAAATCAAAAAGTTAGAAATGGCAAAAACAACCTCGGTTATGGCTTCTGAGGGGTGTGGTGGACCACATTAAAATTGGAGTTGTATGAAAGAAGTAGACGATCAAACAGAAACGGTAAACTACATTGATAATAGACCTAGGCCGTCGGGTCCACCAACGGGTACCTACAATCAAGGATGGCGTAACCACCCTAACCTTGGTTGGAGAGATCCCGGCAATAGTAGTAACCAACAAAACCAACGAACTAACTTTCAACAACCACAAAACTTTTCTCAACAACAAGGTGGACGAGAAAGGCTCGAAGATACTGTATCTCGCCTCATCTCTGACACCGAAAAGAAAAACTCGGATCGATTTCAGCAATTGGAATCAAATTTTAGAAATCAACAAGCTAGCATTCAAAACATTGAAAAACAATTAAATCAAGTAGCTCAAAATTTCTCCGAGAGACCACAAGGCGCGTTACCAAGCAATACCGAAACCAACCCAAAAGCGCAAGTATATCTCATCACATTGAGAAACCGAACCGTGGGTCCCGAGGAAGCTCCATTACCGCCGGTTGAAAGAAGCCAATCCAGCCAAACCACGACTCCACCCGTGCCCCAACCAGAAAAGGCTTCTCCACCAAATCAAGAGCCCACCAAGACTCCTCCGGTTCCATACCCCGGTCGGTTAAATCATCAAAAGACCGATGAGCAATTCGCAAAGCTCGAAAATTTACTAAAATAATTGCATGTTAATATTCCTTTTATCGAGGTCCTAACCCAAATGCCTAAATATGCAAAATTTATGAGGGACTTCCTCACTCACAAAAGGAAAATTGAATCATTGCAATTAGTTAACTTAGGCGAAGAATGCTCCGCCTTAGTACTCAACAAACTCCCGCAAAAGAAAATTGATCCTGGAAGCTTCACGATTCCTTGCTCAATTGGGGAATCCTCCATTCGTAATGCACTAGCCAATCTTGGGGCTAGCATTAACCTCATGCCCACATCAATGTTCAAACGACTCGGCCAACAACGAGCCCTACAAAGATGAGCATACAACTCGCTGACAGATCCGTTAAATTTCCACAAGGTGTCGCTGAAAATCTATTGGTCAAAGTTGACAATTTCGTTTTCTCGGCCGACTTTGTCATCCTAGACATGGAGGAAGACGCCGATGTCCCTCTCATTCTCAGGAGGCCATTTCTAGCCACCGCCCAAGCAGTGGTGGATATGAATGACGGAACACTGACATTGAAGTTTGGGGATGAGGAAGTGAAGTTTGGAGTTGGGAAAAGAGTAGAAGACGAAGACCCGGTCAACTATATGAAGGTCATAGACTCAAGCTTGGATGACGCTCTCCGACGGTGTAACATGGGATGCAAAACATCCCATTTGAGTGACATATGACCCGGCTTTGGGTCTAGCCAAGGACCCTTATAAACGTGGCGCACCACGGCGGCATTCCGCGGAACTATCCTTAGTTTAGTTTAGATTAATTTTTATATTTTCTAGTTAGTTTTAATTTTCAGGAATAAAACACACTCGGGACGGCAAAGGATACAAGGGAAACTTGAACCAGCAACCCATGCAGGAAAACAGGGCCATCCGACAAGCTTTCTTCAATATAGCAAGTTCAGCACGGGCCGTGTCCGCCCAACACGGCCCCGTGCTACACAGTCTGCAGAAATGCCCAGTTCAGGTAAACTGGACACGGGCCGTGTTCACCCAACACGCCCCCGTGTCTAGGCTTCTGTTTCTTTTGTTTAACTTTTGTTACTGGCACCTGAACACGGGGCCATGTCCAGGCGCCCAGTAACACAAATTTTTGCTTTTTCACACCTTTTACACATTCAATCAACCTAAAAACTTATTTTTGGGACACATTGAGGACAATGTGTAATTTAAGTGTGTGGGGGGGGGGATGCTAAAACCTTGAATCTTGCAAGTCCTAATAACAAGCCTTACACAAAACTCTATTGGAACCGCTAATCACCCCAAATTTTTTCAAAAAAATTTTTTTTACTTGTCTAAGTTTAATTTGGGAATTTCAAAATTTTAAAAAAGGTTATATTTTTACAAATTTACAAACGATATCGTCGTGATAAAAAGAACCAACATAAGAAAATTATGAAAAGGCATGACAAGCTTAGTTAAAATTTAATTATATATACTTGATCACATGAAAACCCATTCCCACAAAAGTGAGTTTTGAGCCTTTATTGAGCATACAAATACATATCTTTAAATTAAATGCTCATTTTTCATTTCTTGTGTGAATAGCCGCTTGGTTCTTACAACTCTAGAACTTGCCACGACGATACATTCCCGGTCCTTACCAACTTAAACCCGAGTAAGTAAATGATGGAGGCATTAGGACTAACCCTTTTTATTTCTACACCATTATTTTTCTTTTTTTTTTACCACCTACCCAAAATCCCCCTAGTTAATCCCTTTGAGCCTAAACCTTTTCATTTCTTAACCCAAACCAAACACCCTTTCACCCACCAAAACCTTTTTATTTTTTTTTACCCTTTGTTTTAGTAACAAGCTCCGTTTTTCGTATGACTTTCAAAAAAAAAAAATGTTGATGATGAAGCAAAAGAAATAAACAAGCAAGTTCATCAAAAATAACTTTGTTTGAATTATGGCTTCATCAAAATAAAAAATTGAAAAATAGAGAAAGTCTTACGAAAACCGACGCTTGTTGCACTTTTCGCCCTTTCACTAACCACTAACCCAACCACCTACCTATAACCCAAGCCTAACCGTTCACCCAAAAAGTCCTCTTGATATTTACAAAGGTATTTAGTTAAAAAGAAAGAGGATTGATTGCTTGGCAAGCCTATGGTAGGAGTAAGTTCCATGCCGCTCTCGAGTGATTCACTAAAATACATCTTCGGCCTAGTGTTGAGTGATCCCCCGTGAGGTATGTGAACTTGTATATAAATAGAATTTTAAGGGAGCATGTTATGCCCTAATAAGTAATTTATCTTATGAAAAGTTTTAAATAAATCATGACGAATAGGATTGTAAATAAATAAAAAAAAATTTAATAAAGAATCTTGGAAATCCCGACACTCTATGACAAGCCCAAAAACCTTCTCTTCTACCCATTCCATTTGCGAGTGTAAAGCCATATTATAAAGAGTTTTGCTTGAGGACAAGCAAAGATTCAAGTGTGGGGGTATTTGATGTGTAACGCAACATATAAATTACATCAATTGTGGCATAAAACTAACCCTTTTTTAGTACTAATGTTGGAAAAAGTGTGTTTTTGTATTCCTTTTGTATTTTCAGGATTAAATGAGCTCAAATTAACAAAAGAAGCAAAAAGGCAGCTAAATCTAACATAAATACAAGAAAAGGAACAAACGTGGCATGCCGACCTCCCCGAAAGCATCTTCCCAAGCAAAACAAGAGAGCAGAAGGCTGAACACGCCCCGTGCTCAATGAGCACGGGGGCGTGCCCAAGTGTCAGCATAAAAGACAAAGTTGTAGAAGCTTCCATCGCCCACCACGGGGCCGTGCTCAGCGGACACGGGGACGTGGTCAACTATAAGATTCGCAGAATCCAGGCAAATCTTGATAGTACAGATATGCTTCTGCACACGGGGTCGTGCTCAGTGGACACGGGGTCATGGTCAACTAATGCAGACAAAAGCAATTAATGAAGACCAAGAAGAGGATGGACACGGGGCCGTGCCCAACGGACACGGGGCCGTGCCCGAGCTTCTGTTCAGCCTATAAATAGGAGTGCTTGGCTCAAGCTCAATCCATCCCTTGGCACACCACCTCTCTCACACTTCACCCACCACCCACCACCACCGTAACACCATCATCCACCACCATCATCCATTGTCCATCATAGAGTGTGTGAGTCGTCTCGGGATCCAAGATTGATCGTAAGAGTTCTTGACAATCAAGGCCATGTTTGCCTAAGTCTTTTACATCACTTGGTGAAGACAAAGTGTCTAGTGTAATACTTTTTATTTTTAATCTTTTCGCACTTTTTAATTGGTTATGTATTAATGACTTTAATAACTACTTTCTTATGTTGAAGGTGATTCTTCCTTATCGTTTGTCCGTGGTGTCTTGGCATTATTTTACTTTTTATATAAAATAAAAGATTTTCACCATTCATATCTCCACGATCTATATGGAGGTATGTTGGCTACCTGGTCGGCGGTTAAGGGAACGGTTTGGTAAGAGTCTTGCCATTGTTCAGTGTATAGATCCTGCAAAGGACCTGGGTCAAATTTCGTAGGACCTCCTTCAATACTTAACGGTATTGGATGGCGGGGGTCCAAACTCTTTGATCCCCTCATAAGTTAAACTACTATTAAAACTTTAACCCGGCTACTTAGGACTGTATCCCTGCTGACTCAGACTACTTAGCCGAGGGTAACGTCGCCTTCAAAAGAGGGGCCTACCACATTATGCATTAATAACTTAATTAATTATCTTTCAATAATCCGACCCTTTAGGATTGTATCCTTGCTGACTCAAACTACTGGGTTGAGGGTAACGTCACCTCCAAAAGAGGGGCCTACTACAATAACTAAGATAATCTCTTAAATAGTGCAAAAGTACAGAAATAATCAAAGGTTACACTAAAAACGAGTCGGAGCCAAGTGATTCATCTTGTCTATCTGTTTTTACTTTTATTTTTATTTTTCAGCATTTTAGTTAGCTTTTATTTTCTTAGTTTAAAACCTTTTTCTAACTTTTTGATTTGATTAGACGTTGAGGATAAACCGGTACTAAAAGCTCTTGTGTCCTTGGACGACCTCGGTATCTTACCAACACTATACTACGCTCACGATGGGTGCACTTGCCCATATGTGTGTTTAGTGTTAGTAAATATCGTGTTTTATAAATTTAAAACTTGGCTAAAGAAAGTGTAAAAGGGCTTAAAATATACTTAAACTTATATACACACTTCACACGCATCATATTATATTAAAATTAAATCTAAACTATGACAGTTTCATCATATGTTTTAACGGTAGGTTTTACGCGTATATAAGAACCTGTTTTTTGGTACATAAGATAATGAATTGTGTAATTTGTGTGTAAAATCTCACGGATATATGGTCTTGGTACCTTAATTTCATTTGAGAGATTACCAAAATTCTGAGATACTAGGTCTTTATGTCTAATTGTTATATGGGGCATTATACCAGGTCTTCTGATTTTGCGTAAGCAACGGCCTAAACCATGTATAATACTTTGCTAAGCGCTTCGTTTGTGCGCAAACCCCCAAGGTGGATTTCATTTCTGCCTAACAGTTATCACCGGATGATTTGTTCTAAAAAATTGTCACCACCGGGTATACAATTGCATATCTATGATACTACTGGGTACATAGTATAACTTTAATCAAAATCACAGAAAAAGATACCAAAACGTTGGCACACCACCTCAAAGTCGAGCCTTCATCACTTTCTCTGTGCGATGGCACTAACCTGTGCTCTTAAGGTCTCGCATTTAGCCGGATACAGATATCAGTTAGATATATTCACCCGTAAGATGTAATTTTTGGCAGTCTTGGTACAGGAGTATATTTTGAGGTGGGGAACATAGTTACTAACAATTATTAATACACTTAATTGCCATATCTTGAAAACAATGTTCTAAAATGTGCTAAAGCTTAAGTGGACCACAATACCGTTAAACATCTTAAACTGTCTATATCATTCAAAGTGCTTAAAATGTCAAATAATACTAACTATGACGGATATTGACAGATAAGCTGATATGATCTTCTTACACACGTTTTCACAAAAGAAATTGTTTGTAAATATTCATTTATTGTTCTTTGTAAATATTTACTTTCAGCTTTGTTTATTTGAAAAACCACAAAAAGATTTTAGGTGTGTTTTAATATAAAGTTCGAAAAAATCAAAAAGATTTTATTTCTTGTTCCTATGTATAGGTTTTATCTTTTTAACGATACTCGATGGGTTACATAATTTTGAACGGGATAAAGAATCCAGTGAGGTAATTTATAAAATAAGTCTTTTAATAAATATTGGTCACGCGATTACGTCTAAGTGTGTAGGTTTTTAACTTTGTGGGAAATTGTTTTTTTGGACCAAGTTAAATGAAAATAATCCTAGTGTTGGTTACTTAGGGGTATCAAAGAGTTGTGTTGAGTCTGGGTTTATAAGCTTTCGGCGTTTGTGACTTGTTTTCAAATAGGTCTCTGGTTTTGTGATTCTTCCGGGTTTAACATTTCTCAACATGTTCCGGATTTAAGAAGTTTCTCCGGATTTGTTAAGTTATGAAATTATTCCGGATTTAACTAGTGGGTTATTTCTTCCTGATTTCTTATCATTAAACATTGTTCCGAATTTAAATATTTCTTTCGGTTTCATTTACTTTAAACAAATGTTTCGTATTTAACATATTCTTCCGGATTTGTTAAATAACGTTCCGTACTTATGTTCTTTAAAAGTTTTCCGGATTTATTCCTTAAAACTCTATTCAGGGTATGTTCTTGAATTATAATTGCCCTTCGGATTTGTTGAAATCAAAAGGAATTTAAGATTTATTCAAACTTCCAGATTTATCTAAGTTGTAAATTTTGTCCGGATTTGTTTATAATTCAGGGTATAAGGATGCCCAGATTTATGAATCTGTTTACAATTCCTGCAACTTTTACTAAGTGTTTGCAAAATGCAGGTTTTTGATACAGTAGAAGCATGTTATATCTTATTATACGTATTGTGGTGTTTGTATTGAAACAAATATGGCAGAACAACAAGATCAACCTCCTCCAGCACAACCCCGAGTTCTCGAACACAACTTTATTTTGAAGCATAATCAGATAGCCGTATTGGATGAAACTCTTCTTGGGATTGACAACTATATGGAGATTATTCATTTACTTCGGAGGTCAAGAATTGCTTATGCACTTACTACAAATGTTTGTACAGTGGTGGCATACATGGATAATTTGTGGGCATATGCTCGTGTGAATAATGACACCACTGTGGCTACAATCAATGGACAACAGATCATTATCACAGAGGGGGTCATTCAAGCGGCTTTGTAATTAGGAGAGCTCGATCAAGGAAAAATATGTTATGATGCAATCATTCGGGAACGTGCAGTGCGATGTTTTGGTTATTCTAGACCATTGTCGTCAAAACAAATCTATAAGGAAATGCTTCGAGGTAAATGGTGGTTCTTTTATCATGTTATCATGCAATGTTTTGCTCATAGAAACTTGGGAACGGATGGGATGGGGCATAACTTGTTATTTGCGATGATTGGATTAACCTTCAATCAACCGTACACTTTTGCACGAATGATTCAATGGGTGTTGCAGACCCAATTAAGTTATGGTGCTGGAAACTTAAAGTTGATGTTGCTTTACCCAAAATTTTTATGTTGATCTTCAGACATCTAATTCCGAACATTCCAATCCATGAGGGTTTGCCTCAATATGTTCAAACAACAATGGCGAGGCATATTTTTCAAGATTTTCGTAACGCCAAGCAATCGGTGCACTCAAATGTTCTTTCAGAGATTCGACCAATGCTAGGTGCAATCTTACAAGAAGAAGACTATAATCCTGTAGCTGATCAGGCTTGGATCACGATCATTGCTGTAGTTAATCAACTTTTTGGAGCAAGAGAGGATGACGGTGTAGCTGGACCAGTTCATGTTCAACACTTGGTAGTTGTTCAACCTTCGATTGATCTTTAACAGCCTCTGGTTGTTGATGAACTTGTTGCTGATGAGCCCGTTGTGGCTGAGCCCGATGTCGCCGAGCTAGTTACTGTTGAACCTGTTTAAGAACAGATTCAAGAAGGCCGAGAAATTGTTGGAGATGATGTGGAAATGGAAGAAGTTCATCAGAATGTTAAAGTTATACAAGCTGACCCATACCTCAATTTAAATCCAGATACACTACTTGAAGAAATTGATGCTGCTTTGGAGACTGTTGCTCCAACTGCTAGTTCATTAAATGGAAAAAGGCAAGAAGGTGGAAGATGATGTGATTATGTCTAGTGAGAAGGAATATATAAAGATGGTGAGAACATATTTGGTTGCAAAGTTATCTGAAGAAGATCAAGCCAAGCTCGCTGCTTTTAGAAATAAAGTCGAATCGCTCGGTCCCTCTTCCGAGTGAGCTTTACGTTTAGCTATGTGGAATGATAAATTGACAGGTCTTGATGCCCTGCCTTCTGATTCTTTCAATAGTGATAGGGATGACCTGATGCTACTTCGGTTAGTCAACCAAAGCAAATCATGACGTGCAAACCTCAAAGAATTAGTGAAGGTTCGAGTTCATCTCCCAAATCTTCTGTAGCAGAATATGTGTCAAATGTTGCTGTCTTAGTTGTGTTAATCACAACAGTCACCGGTGGACTTTTTATCATGGGAAATCCAGTTTCTTTTTCCCCAGTTATAGTTGCTATCCCGGTTCCAAGTTTTGTGGAATCGATTTTTATCTCAAGTCAGGCTTGACCTTCCGTAAGTTGTGATTTACCTACCCTTTCTTCTGCTATACCAAATACTGAGTTGTTCTGTTCTTTTTCGGCATTTTCTGGATATGGTAATTTGTTTGCTACATCGGTGGGTGTTAGTATGACTTCGCTTCCTCTAGTGTTTATTGGGATGCTACCAGGGTCTACTGAAAGCTTTGTGCGTCCGAGTAATTCAAGATCGTCTGGTTCGCGATTGAAGAAGCCAGCTGTCCAAAAGTCTCATAGCTTTTGTCAGAAAGATGTTGTTGGTCCTAGAATACTAACACCATAACCTGAAGGTCCAAGACCAACAACACCGCCACCGAGACCTCGGCCTGTTGCTAAGCCTAGATAAAGTGAACGTCCAACTTTTCTAGTATACATGCAAAACAAGTTTGCGGAACTTCTCAAATTTTTGGATGAAAAAACCAAGACCATTAAAGCTAATCAAGATCTTATCAAGGAGTAGTAGAAAACCATTAAAGAACTACAAAAGAAATCGGCATTATATGAAAAGCATCTCATGGGATGGCTGCTAATATAAATAGCCATGCTCAACAGATTGCTATTCTTATAAAGCGTGATATCGCCTCCACCACAAGACATCAAGAACTTTGTGTGGCGAACGAGCAAATACGTAGAATTGTAACTGAGCTTGTGGAGCTCTTCGCTGCTTAGGAGGGAGTAGTAGCAACAGAGAATTACAAGTTCAAGCTCAGTGCAAGCTTGATGAGCTCAGGAAAATCCAAGATGATATCGATAAGGACAAGGATCCCAACACTTCACAGTAGAGGGAGCAGCTAAGTAGCACATGAGCTACGGAAGCTGCAACCAATGCTGCAGCTTAAGGGGAGTCTGGAAGTGGCACTAGAGGTGATTCAGGTAAAAGTCCAGTCGAAGCTGAAGCTTGTTTATCCAGCTCAGCTCATCTGATGACTCAGAAGAAGAAGAAGAAGAAGACGATACATCTGTTGAACATTTCATGGCAAATGAAGATCTTGACAAAGATGATGTAGTGGAAGGGATTGTGGAGGATTGGAAGTCGGACGGCGATGCAGTGGCAGGTATCGATCACGCTATGATTAGCAAGGGTGATAATGTCGTGTATACTATGAACGTAGGTGCACTTGAAGCTGCGGAGTTTGATTTTGAAGAATTCAGAGAACATGTCCTCACCAATAAACCGGTTGAAGAGGTATCAAATCCTGAAGTGAGTGTTACATAAGTGGCTAAGGTGTGACACCCCGATCTCCGTTTGGGCCCGGATGGGTACAATCGTGACAGTTGAATAATAGTTATCACGATATAATAATATGCAGTGGAAGTATTAGATTGAAATTATTAAAATAAAGCTTGAATGTATAAATGTATTACAAGCGCTCGATACAAGCCCACAGGCAGGATCTAAATAAATAGAGCTTTAGACATCATAGGCCTTAAGCATCAGGAGTGCAAATTCCTTAGCCTTCATTCTAGCTGACCCGTATTCCCAGCCTATAATAAGGTTCGGTACATGCGGTTCAATCTTTTAAAAATACGTCAGCTAAAGCTGGTAAATACAATTAACTGACTCTTTGGAAAAATAGTTTTTCGAAAATAGTTTTATACATATGGAAAACCCATAGGTTATCCTCTAAATATAACTTGGGATTATTCTTGTTACGAGATTATATACTTGATTAACCCATTGGGTTGTCCGGACATGGTATCATTAACCCCCAATTATAATAATTATCAAGTAAACGGATTAAACTGTATTCTTACATTTTTGCGCAATCATAGGTGACTTACGTATGTAAAAACCGCTCCAAGAGACATACTTGCCATCCCAAGTTTACACTAAATTAAGTCAAGAGTATTTACCTTTTTGCTAGCTTCCAATCAATAAGACTATATTTGGCAAAGAGCCGCAAGTCTAAGTATTATTGACTCAAGCCCGATTATCTGGGGGGTACTATAGTCTGGAATGAACAGATTTATTATCTGTTAGAATGTATACGGGCCAAAGGTAGTTCCTTTAGATATGACCCGATACTTAAGAATAGGTTCGCTAGATTAAGCGTATACTGTAAAGAATGTGGTTTAAACCCAACAAGTACTAGGACTTGTATAATAGGGGTAAACAATATACATTCTGGATTTTGAGATAAAAAAGATAAGGTTAAACCCTTTTCGGTAAACTTATGTAAACTGGTTACGTAAGTCTAACCGTACGCGTATAAGCAATATCGGGTAACCGGATGAGTCATGAACAAGTTCCATATGCCAATACACTTTAAACAAGTTATAATATTAGTAGAATATCAACTTATATGCCCGTTAAGGTTTTAAAATCAAACTATGCCTCATAAGGGCGTTTTGATAATTTTACAATTTGTAAAAGGAGCTTGCAAGTAAACTGATGTAATGGTCATAACCATTCTATAAAAATGGTTATATTATGATATCATATCAGTAGGATATCAAATATATGTGTGGTTTATGCTTTAGGACCAAACTATGCACCGTAGGGGCATTTTGGTCATTTCACACATAGTTTGATAATTTATTTGGGATTCTGAGTTAATGACTTATACCTACTGTAAAAATATTTAAAATGATTTATAAAATCAGTAGGTAACAAGTCTTGATTCATAAATATGGTTTAAAACCATACTATGCGCCTAAACGGCGTTAAAGTCGTTAAATGACGATTTATGTGATGGTTTATGAAATCAGATGTTATGACCAGCTTTGAATAGTTAAAATATTTTATTTGTCATAAAAAATCAGTAAGCAAAATGTTTGGTATGAATATTTTGCTTAAAACCGATTCTAAGTGCCATAAGGGCATTATCGTCATTTACGAGCATTGTACAAGAACTTGAAGTTAAACTCAGTATATAATCTGACTTAAAATCCCAATAAATCCTAAATATGATATCACATTAGTACATGATGAGTTTTGCCAAGAATATATGTTTAAAACTCATTTTATATGTAAAAGGGCATTTTAGTCGTTTTAAAAGCATAGTTAACGATTATATGCGTAAACTCAGTTTATGACCAGATTATAAACATCAAAATATTCTAAACATGTTTACTTATCAATACATAACTCATTTTCATGCTCATTTATATTTAAAACCTTAGTTTTAAACAAAAGGGCATACTAGTCAAAGTACGGCATAATAACAGAACATGCGGGATAAACTCAGATTACTAGTCCGATCGTGTACTATAACCTTATAGGGTTATACTACATCATAATACAATCATAACGGAATTTTAAATCAGTAGCAAACTATTTCTAATTTGATTCATAATCGAAAGTCAAAGCAGAAGTCAAACTTCGCGACTTTCGGTTGCGAACCGACCCTAAAACTGGAATTGACAAGCTAAACATGTTTACACATGTTCTAATAATTATTACTAAGTTGTTTAAGTGATAAAACATATTTTAGAACACTTATAAACTCAGATCATAATTATTTCAAAATCTGACCCGTTGACTTTTAAAACATTAATATGTTGACTCGTCAATTGACCAAGCAAAAGTGATTCTTAGGAGGTACCCTTTTGAGGATTAACACCTACCTAATTACGATCACGTAGCCATGTTCGTTGCGAACAATGGATAGACCGTTAAGGTCTTAACCGAAAGTCAAAGCGTTTATCGAAAATGCTTGACTTTTCGGCTTTAAAAGCCTATAAACTGAATAAGCCACGAAAGGAACACTTACAAGTGGTCCTAGGGGCTGAATAAAACTCAGAGGATGCTCCCAATTGCTCAGGAACTTCCAATGTTGAGAGATAGAGAGAAAAGAATGAAAGGTGCAAGTTTAACTCATGAACATCATCACCTATTTATAGTTCTTAGAGGGATTGTGGATGATTGCCAGGTGTTTAGGGACTCTCTAGGATGATTACAAGTGCCCCTAAACGTGTATAATACAAGGAACAAGCCCATTGTTTCGTTTGGAAGGTTTAAAGTTGCTTGGAGTGGGGAACAAGCCAAAAAAATGAACCTGGCAGGCCCTGGGCATAGGCTACGTTGCAGGGGGCGTAGGCTATGGCCTGCCCAGCTCGTACACATACAACAACTTTCATACTTTGTCATTTCAGGCCCCTGGACTTGTTTCATCGCGTTTTGTCATTTTTAAGACCCGTTAACCTAATTGTTAGGCTCTATAAAGATATTAAGGCATATGTAACTTGAAATATGCTTGGAAACATCATGGATGTCGGTTCGTTCGGTCGTACAATCGCGTTTTTCAGTTAATTACGACGAACGTTCGAACGGACGCGAAAACAATCCAAATTACGCAACGAATGGTATTTTTGCATTTCCATCACTAAAATATAATATTTTAATGATTAAAATTTTTTTTGGATGTACGGATATGGTCAGTATTGATGTGTGTTAGGTGTGATATATTTTTATGTATATTTTAAGCCCTTTTTAACACTTTAGTCAAGTTTTAAATTTATAAAACACGATATTTTACTAAGACTAAACACTTATCTGGGCAAGTGTACCCATCGTGAGCGTAGTATAGCATTGGTAAGATACCGAGGTCGTCCAAGGACACAAGAGCTTTTAATACCGGTTTATCCTCAACGTCTAATCAAATCAAAAATTTAGAAAAAGGTTTTAAACATGAAAATAAAAACTAAAAATGCTGAAAATAAAAATAAAATAAAAACAGATAGACAAGATGAATCACTTGGATCTGACTCGCCTTTAGTGTAACCTTTGATGTTTTCCGCACTTTTGCACTTTTTAAGAGATTATCTTAGTTATAGTAGTAGACCCCTCTTTTCAAGGTGACGTTACCCTCAACCAAGTAGTTTGAGTCAGCAAGGATACAATCCTAAAGGGTTGGATTATTGGAAAATAATTAATTAAGTTATTAATGCGTAATATGGTAGGCCCCTCTTTTGAAGGTGACATTACCCTCGGTTAAGTGGTTTGAGTCAGCAGGGATACAATCCCAAGTAGCCGGGTTAATGTATTAATAGTAGCTTACATATGAGGGGATCAAGCCATTCGCACCCCCGCCATCCAATACCAGTGGGTATTGAAGGAGGTCCTAGTAAGCTTGACCCAGGTCCTTGCAGGATCTATACACTGAACAAGGCAAGAACCTTACCAAACCATTCCCTTAACCCCCGACCAAGTAGCCAACATATCTCCATATAGACCTTGGAGATATGAATGGTGTAAATCTTTTATTTTATATAGAGAGTAAAATAATGCCAAGACACCACGGACAAATGATAAGGAAGTTTCACCTTCAACATAAGAAACTAGTTATTAAAGTCATTAATACAAAACCAAATAAAAAGTGCGAAAAGATTAAAAAACAAAAGTATTACACTAAATGCTTGTCTTCACCAAGTGATGTAAGAGACTTAGGAAAACATGGCCTTTGATTGTTAAGAACTCTTACTATCAATCTTGGATCCCGAGACTACTACACACACTCTATGAAGGATGATGGATGATGGTGGTGGATGTGGGTGTTGTGATGGTGGTGGAGTGTGGGTGAAGTGGGAGAGAGGTGGTTTGTCAAGGGATGCCTTTGAAGTGAACCAAGCACCTCTATTTATAGCCTGCACAGAAGCCCGGACACGGCCCCGTGTCCATCCACTTTCTCTTTCTTCGTTAATTGCAGTTTGTCTGCATTAGTTGACCACGCCCCCCGTGTCCGTTGGGCACGGCCCCATGTGCAGAAGCGTATCTATACTATCAAGATTTTCTTGGATTCTGCGAATCTTAGCGTTGACCACAGCCGTGTGGAGCTGGGCACGCCCCCGTGTTGGGAAATAGAAGCTTCTACAACTTTGTCTTTTCTGCAGACACTTGGGCACGGCCCCGTGTCCACTGGGCACGGGGCTTGTTCAGCCTTCTGATCTCTTGTTTTTGCTTGGGAAGATGCTGTTGAGGGGTCGGGCATGCCTCGTTTATTCCTTTTCTTGTATTTATGTTAGATTTAGCTGCATTTCTGCTTCTTTTGTTCATTTGCGCTCATTTAATCCTGAAAATACAAAAGGAAGACAAAAGCACACTTTTCCAACATTAATACTAAAAAAGTGTTAGTTTTATGCCTCATTTGATGTAATTTGTATGTTGCATTTTACACACATCAGTACGCAGAATATGCGCGAATTTGCATACTTTCGCAGTTTTGACGCTTTTAGTCCCTGTGATCAAATAAGCATATTTTCACACACCGAACCCTCCAAAAATTATTTCTAAGCTATGTTAAGGGTATTTAGGGTATGTTTAGCTTATAACCTTGTTCTGGAGTGTACGTCGCTACGAGAATCGACAGACTTTCATAGTTTGTCGTAAATAGTCCTTGAGCTCGAATAATGCATGTTTTGTTATGATTATCACAAAAAGCCCTCATTGGCCAATATTAGGCACACCCAGGAGTATGACCAAGCATCATAAAACTCTTGGTTCATTAAAAGGTCACTCAGAGGTAAGAATCAACATGTTGACGCTTTTAACCCTTTAATTCGCAAACTTGTGCTTTTTATCGTTTAGCGGCATCAAAGCCCTAAATGGCCAATTTTAGGCATTCCCGAGAGTGTGATTGAACATCATAAAGCTCTGGGTTTGTTAAAAGGTCACTCAGAGGTAAGAATTAATATGTTGATGCTTTTAACCCTTCGTCGCGCAAACTTTCAAACGATTATGCAACTTTCAAACAATTATATAAACGACTCCTCACGTCCAACAAGTGGCTCATATGAGAATACGGACACCGTATACGGTCACTCAGAGGCTTAGTTTCAGCATGTTGATACTTTAGTCCTTCCATAAACATAGTTTTCGTTTTTAACAAAAATAGTCCCTCTTAACCAACTTTTGACATAATTAGGATTAGGGACACGTGTCAATACATTATTGGACATGATTTTACGAGGTGTTACATAAAGGATCCTCCACCTAATCTAATCCAAAACAAACGTTACGTTGATATAAGAGGTGTACTCCGGGCAAATTCACAGTTGGGATTCTGATCCTCAAAACAGGTTGGTGATGATTAAAAAACCGATGGTGTGCAGTACTTCAAAGCATGTGTAAAATATTTAAGTACTCTCCCTGCACATGATTTGCATCATATTTCCCAACTAAATTTAAATACTCCCACCACTAATGGAAACATGAACGGGATGAAAAAGATTCTTGAAGAAGAAAGCGGTAATAGTTGGTGGAAATGGTTTAAACAAGTTGTGAGAAGATGGGTAAAGAGCATAGATAAGGTCTCAGGAGAGGCTATATATAAAATGGTGTACAAGCCTACCAGATGTTTAAGAAATATTCTAATGAGGCAGTTTAACTTGGATAGCTTGGAAGGGATAAAATACTGGTATGTAGATGGGAAGACCGAGGAAGCCGTGATTACGAAAAAGAAAGTTACTGAAGAAATAATCAGGATTTTGGATCCTGTTTGGTTGGTCAACTTCAAGCTTGAAGACTTAAAGAAACTGAAGAGACACTCACTGCAGTACTTGGAAGAAGATCAGCAGCTTGCTCTTCAATATATCATAGTTGTCCAATTATGCGTGAAGAATCAAGTTGGCGCTGGGAGTGTGTATTCAAGGCAATGATGAAGACTATTACATGTCTTGTTTTGCAAGATCCACACATATCAAGGGGGAGTCTGTAAATGCACTGATTGGTGATAAGTGTTGGATTTACCTTTTGAAGATGTCAAGTGTCCTATTTGTAACTTGTAATTGTCTTAGTCTTAGTCTTAATCTTTATGTATTCTGAATGTGTGAAACAATCTTATGTAATTCCAAGTTTATCAGTTAAACTCAGAAGGTCATGTTCATGTTTTGTTTGTTCCAAATTTAGTGCTAAATTCGGATAGGTGTTAGTTTGTTAGATGTTGTCTCGGTTTGTTGTAAACTCGGATAGGTTTATTAGGTCATGTGTTAGTTCGAGTTTGTTATTTGTTTAATCCAGAACTCATGTGTTCTAAATTTGGTCATTGTATAAATAGTGGAAACGAATGCAATGACGATAGACTTTTTGGGAAACATTCTTGTGCAAGAAAAATTTCTAGAGAGAGAGAGAGAGAGAAACCCTACAAACTATGTGCATGACGGCTTATCAATATGAGAATACTAAGTGTATTATCAGATCGTGTTCATCTCTGTTCTTCTATAGCTTCTATCTCGTGACCTACATAGCGATACGTTTCGCGTGGTGGATTCCGTACATGACATGAGTCGGTTGTTCGAGCGAAATATACATATTCAATAGATAGAGGTTAGTAGGCGACCTTACACCTCTGATAGACCACCTATTTTTAGTTATCACCCTAATTAAATAGATGACATAAGAAGAGCATATCTTGTTAAAAAGGCTTTTCAACCACGAAGTCTTCGATTTAAATGGACAAACTATCCTAATGGCTAGATACGTTTTAATGTAAAATGATTTGATAGATATGATTGGTTAGAGTATAGCACTAAACAAGAAAAAGCATATTACTTATGTTGTTACTTGTTTAATGAAACTGTTAGTAACCAACGTGGAAGAGTTACTTTTACAAGTGAAGGCTTTTGTAATTGGACTAAATTCGGGTTCCTTAAAAGATCATGTTCGGTTACATAACAGTTTTTATAATAAGGCAACACAAAAATGTGACAATCTCTTTGTCATGGCCCCCGACCCACCCTGGACGGAATCGGGAGTCGCGAACAGTCCAGTGGTACCGGTGATTATTTTGAAAACGTTGCAGCGGAAATTTCATCAGGACCGTGAGTTAGGAAAAATGTCAGAGTTTAGAAAACACCGGATTTTATTTATTAAATAGATGGGATAAATCCATGTTTTACAATGGTAGCTTTAATAAAGATAAATTTTATTACATAAAACAATATTTCTTAATTTGATTTAATTAATAAAATAAGCCACTTCTTGATGCCTTTCAGTGCTGTATCCATCTTTTACTCCAATCTACTGTAATTACCTGAAACGCGTTTTAAAAAGGTTTTGTCAGCGGGAAATACTGAGTGAATCATTCTATTTATTAAAACGACACATTTGTTATAATTTACAGTATTAAGGAAGATTACAATGTTTCTGATATCAACCAACTACCCACAGTACTTTATCACTCGACCCATTGGCCCATTCGTCCAATGGTGTCTGTGATTATGGTCATATCACCCCTTGGCTGCCCCAATGGTGAAGATTATCAAGTAATGTATACAAAACCCCACATACCGGCTGTAATTTGGTGATTACATAAACTTAATCACTGTAATTATAACCTTTGAAAATAAACATGATTTTGAAAGTAATTTGATAAAAAGAGAATGACTCACTTTATAATCATGCAGATTCATACGGCCAAAGTTTAGTCTACAGATAAGCCTTGATATATTGCAGATTTATACAGGCAGAGCTTAGCCTATTGATTTAGCCTTGTAACCTGGTGCACACGAACTAGGTAGGTAACTTAATACAACAATTACGATAACTCACGAGATCAACCCTCACAACGAATGACAAAGTGCTATGCTTAAACATCCATCGAATTAACGATTAATGACAAAGCATCACCCTAATGTGGACAGCACTTAAACATCCATTGAGTACATTGATCGATCGGATAATGAATCGTAATAGCGATCGAGTTATTACCCTGTATCGTAGCAGCACCCCCTATTAATTAGTGGTTTTGAGATTGTTTCGACTATAACTTAACGTACAAAGTGAATTTGATCGTCGAACGAACAACAGAATGCAAGTGCCAGGCCCTTCTATTTATACCCAAAATTTGCACCTCCCGCTAGTCGCGGAAGAATCCGTGTCACGTGCCGCGTGTCGCCTGGGATGTCAAAATAGGGTAGGCCTGCTTCGTCACCTGGGTAGCCCTGCTGAGTCGACGGAATCGAGAAATTTAATTTTGACAGTGTTTTGTGAAGATAATCGTTGAGTAGGGAATACCCCCCCTGAGTTTTAGGGGCCCTGATCCTGATTCTGATTGTTCTGAAATTTGTAGGGTTTGTGCAGAATCACTTGGGTGTCTTAATTAGGGTTTCCTATTGGATAAAATAATAAAATAAATAGGACTTTTTAATGAGGGTTGTTACATTCTCCCCACCTTAATAAAAATCTCGTCCTCGAGATTTACTGGAATAAGTAGGAATACTTTTTCTTTATCTCAGATTTCAACTCCCCAATGTATTTGGGTTATGATATTTCTTTTAGACTTATGTTACATTTTAGTTAATAAAAATAATATTTAGGGTAGATGACATAGAATTAAAATATCGAAATTTGGTGAATATGAGTTGTACAATAAGTAGGATTCAAAGGTTCAACTGAATTAGTTCAAGAAATCGATGACAAACGGATGAGATGAAAGGATATAATTTCCAAGATGACTAGGTTCAAGCCAAAAGATATATGATCAATAGATATTTAGAATGAATTTGAAGGACTTTTAAAATCAATAAAAATTCTTTGTCAAAAGGAAACTTACTTTGATTGGTAACTGAGGAAGACTTAGAATTGACAGGTTCTAATTGAAATAAAAGTATGAAAAATGATTTGTAAATTATTAAATTATGATATGAGAAAATCAATGTGCTGATATGAGTAAATTGCAAAAATACACTAAAAGACAATAAAGTTAGTGTATCACTGTTTAAAATTCCAAGTTATTTTTATTTGTGAAACAATATAATAGTATACTATTAGTGACTATATTTTTCATACTATGTTTTAGAGATCAAAATATAATGAGAACAAGTTGTTTTAGCATGACCAACTATTATAGTATATTTGTAAAGCAATTATAATATATATTTTTTGTGTTTCTGTCTGAACCGTATCTTATATATCAAATATAAATATTATGTAATATATATTTATTTGTTACGTATTTTTACTATATGTAAATGGTCACCACTTTTAAATAAATATTATTTTAGTATTTTACTATACTATGTAAAATAACTTATATTTACTATGTAATATATATTACAAAATACCGCAATGAAGTTATTACTTTACAAAATATTTTAGTATTATTATTTTGTAAAAGAAATCACTATTATTTATAACGTTAAATGAAAGTTGTAAATAAAAGTGTAAAAATATTTATTATACAAAAGTATTTGTAAAATATTTTGTAAATATATAACACTTAATGGGTCGATTCTATATGATTACTTATTTTCATTTTGAAATCATATAACGTTGTGAATGTATTTTACAAATGTTGTAAATAAGTGAAAACGGAGACTATTCTTATATTACAATGTTCTCCTAACCCAAATGTAGTTGATGACTACCATATTATTCTTATATGGTCATTTTCTTGCCAGAGTGTTACATAGTTACCACAAAATATGTGATACTTTAATTTATTAAATATCTTTTCCTTTTATGTTATCATAAAGTAAAATACTAAATTAATATAGATAGTTTTTAAAATATCAAAACCTGTGGTAAAATAATAATATATGTTTTATTAAATATGTTGATCCAAATATCCTACAATTCACGATCATCATTTTTTTTTAAATCAAATATGTTTAACTATAAGATATTTTAAATCATAAAAGTAAAATAGTAAATGTTTATTTTAATATCAAGCATACTTAAATATTGGCTTGAATAAATAACATTTGATATTTTAATATATATTAAAATACATAAAAAGTATTGTAAAAGATTTAAACAAGATGAACAATTACATATAAGTATAAATGTCTTGTTCATGAATACTTAGACAGTTATTTAGATAATTTTATTCATTCCTCCAATTTTTGTATTGTTTTATGAAAATATATCTTTTTCTTACTGTACAAAGTAAAATATTTTTACATATAATTAAAATTTATTAAATAAGTATGATGACTTAATTTATATTTATTAACTAGTCATTATCCTGGTTGGATATTGGTTAGTGCTGCCTTGTTCAAGCATAGGTGGCCAGTCCATGCCTAACTAAGGCCAGGCTATTCAATACCTGCCCCTGACAATAATCCTAGTATTTAAAAATAATACTAACACTTCTGTTATATTAATAATAAAACTAATATTAATTATCAATAATAAATAACTGAACGTAAACTTAAATGAAAGTATTCTTCAACATAAATTTTAAATATATATATATATATATATATATATATATATAAATATAAATTCTTTTACCTCAATGGTTAAATAAGAATATAGTAATACTATTTTGTAAGTAAGTTTCCATATATAATAAATTTTATATAATGTTTTTCAATTGAAGATGTTAAAGCAATAATTATCATGAAAGGCTAAATTGCTGTTGTAAGAATCATTAGGAGATACACTGAAATATAACAAGAATTTGTGTATCATTATCTTAGCACACGATTTGTGTTAAGATGGCTTTTATAAATATATTTAAATAATTAAATCAGTATATGATATATATAAACGAGATTAGTGCAAGCTTTTAAATTTTGTGAAAACGTCAGTATAAGGTGATCATGATCAAAGAAATGTTTCAGTGAAGTCGAAGACTAAACAAGCCTATTATGGTTTAAAACAAATGAAGTGCTTGTTGGGACTATTTTGAATATGATAGCTTCCGTCCATCATATGGAATCTTGAAATGAATATGTAATGTGAGCAAGTTAAATAATTTGAACTTGATTAAAACAAGTTTTAATAAGAAAGTTCGGACATGGTCAAAATAGAAAATATGTATGTCAAAGAAAATTAAAATTTTGAAGAAATTTATTGACTCGATATTAAGGAGTTATTGTTTTGCAATAATGCGGTTCACAGTACAAAAAGCGGAATGATATTTGAGTTTGGATAAAATAACAAATCGGAATGAAGCCCTCCAGTGGTCTTTATAAATCAAATGAACCAAATGCATAACAAACAATGCATGTGTAACGTGTGGATTTACCAAGAAATGAAATAGATTAATATTTGTTATGAAAGAAATCCTCATGGTATGATGACTATTAGGGAAAGTAGAAACGCGAAAGTCAACTTATTATATACAAAAAGTCAGAATTTCAACGAAAGAAATATAAGAACTTTTATCTGGAATTTCATGTGTTAACCGTTGTTAAGTGAAATTACCAGGGAATGTCGAATAAAAATAAAATAGGGAATTTTGCAAAGGTATGTAACTCCTTTTACAGTAATAATAATTATGACTCTGATTAGGCTGTGCACCGATGGTTGTGAAATTTTGTTCCAACGTACCTTAGCGATATTCATGTCTTTTGTGGCAAAGTGCTGCTTTTTTATCAGTAGTTTTCCCCACTGCTGGGAGAAGTATTGTTGTTGTCATGCCCAATTATATTTTCCAGAGGTCTTGCCTTAAAAATTCGTGTGTGATATACTTTAATGTCTGTGGATGTATAATTTAAGTTTCATGTGTTTTCTTGTGCCCTAGCACAATTTTATAAGCTTCTTACTTTTGTTAATAGTTTATGGTAACGCATTTGAAAAATTCTTTATACTTTTAATAGTGTCCCAACTTAAAGGTTTCCTTTGCACGAGTTACGAGGCAGATGATCAAACGAAATAATGTTTGATATCGAAAAAGAAATTCCTAATAAAGAAATCTAGACACATATGGTTGTGCTCTATTCCAATTTGCCAATCCTTATACCTTATAGATATACATATCTATATAATCACATATTTCACATGCTGTAATATACATACCCTTCATAAGGTCAAATGTATTTAACAGATTCTTATTTCCAAAAACAAGTCAGATATTAGATCATGATACTATTTTAGGGAAATTTTGTCAATTATTTGACATATTATATACCCCGTCTTATCCGATTCGCGCCGGAGCGGTAACCTCAGTATATCCGAACAAGCTGGAGAGTCTGCTACACCATACCCAGTCTTGCCAGAGAAAATTTTCTATTTCCCATAAATAGTATTTTTAAAAGTGCCTCTTTTATTAGGCTTTTATCCAGAATTAGGGAAATTTGTATTTTCGTAACATATCTTTATTCTAGACCAAGTAATATCAATAAGCAATAATTAATAGCAATTAAATGTTATTGCTTATTTATTGTATCTTGCAATATTCTAATTACTATTCTCATGGCATACAAAAACTCATCATAATTTATTCACATAAGTACTTAGCTTATCTTGAAGTTTATACTAAGGCATCTTTTCTTAAGTTCAAGTTTAAATGCTATCATGTGTGCTACCAGTTAATAGCAATCTCCTAACTCTTTTATACAAACTTAGGTATTATTATTACAACACCTAAAGGCTTAAATCAGTGGCTCTGATACCACCTTCTGTCACGGCCCCCGACCCACCCTGGACGGAATCGGGAGTCGCGAACAGTCCAGTGGTACCGGTGATTATTTTGAAAACGTTGCAGCGGAAATTTCATCAGGACCGTGAGTTAGGAAAAATGTCAGAGTTTAGAAAACACCGGATTTTATTTATTAAATAGATGGGATAAACCCATGTTTTACAATGGTAGCTTTAATAAAGATAAATTTTATTACATAAAACAATATTTCTTAATTTGATTTAATTAATAAAATAAGCCACTTCTTGATGCCTTTCAGTGCCGTATACATCTTTTACTCCAATCTACTGTAATTACCTGAAACGCGTTTTAAAAAGGTTTTGTCAGCGGGAAATACTAAGTGAATCATTCTATTTATTAAAACGACACATTTGTTATAATTTACAGTATTAAGGAAGATTACAATGTTTCTGATATCAACCAACTACCCACAGTACTTTATCACTCGACCCATTGGCCCATTCGTCCAATGGTGTCTGTGATTATGGTCATATCACCCCTTGGCTGCCCCAATGGTGAAGATTATCAAGTAATGTATACAAAACCCCACATACCGGCTGTAATTTGGTGATTACATAAACTTAATCACTGTAATTATAACCTTTGAAAATAAACATGATTTTGAAAGTAATTTGATAAAAAGAGAATGACTCACTTTATAATCATGCAGATTCATACGGCCAAAGTTTAGTCTACAGATAAGCCTTGATATATTGCAGATTTATACAGGCAGAGCTTAGCCTATTGATTTAGCCTTGTAACCTGGTGCACACGAACTAGGTAGGTAACTTAATACAGCAATTACGATAACTCACGAGATCAACCCTCATAACGAATGACAAAGTGCTATGCTTAAACATCCATCGAATTAACGATTAATGACAAAGCATCACCCTAATGTGGGCAGCACTTAAACATCCATTGAGTACATTGATCGATCGGACAATGAATCGTAATAGCGATCGAGTTATTACCCTGTATCGTAGCAGCACCCCCCTATTAATTAGTGGTTTTGAGATTGTTTCGACTATAACTTAACGTACAAAGTGAATTTGATCGTCGAACGAACAACAGAATGCAAGTGCCAGGCCCTTCTATTTATACCCAAAATTTGCACCTCCCGCTAGTCGCGGAAGAATCCGTGTCACGTGCCGCGTGTCGCCTGGGATGTCAAAATAGGGTAGGCCTGCTTCGTCACCTGGGTAGCCCTGCTGAGTCGACGGAATCGAGAAATTTAATTTTGACAGCGTTTTGTGAAGATAATCGTTGAGTAGGGAATACCCCCCTTGAGTTTTAGGGGCCCTGATCCTGATTCTGATTGTTCTGAAATTTGTAGGGTTTGTGCAGAATCACTTGGGTGTCTTAATTAGGGTTTCCTATTGGATAAAATAATAAAATAAATAGGACTTCTTAATGAGGGTTGTTACACTCTTGAACCAAAAGTGAACCTATGATGCGAAAGTCACTAAGCATAGTAAGAAAAGATTGCAATTCGGTATCGATTAGTGGTTATATTAATAGAGCTGGATTCTTGTTAGAATTTTTTTTGCCATTCTTGTTAGAAGCGGCTAAGTTGATAAACGGAACAAAACAAGTATTGAATAATCTAAGACAAAACGGGATCTGGAGAAAACGCTCAAAAGTGTGAGAACGGTGAGAACGCTTCCTGTCCTAACACGTGTCACGCCGCTTAGAAAAGGGCGGAGGGGCTTTTTTGTCCTTTCATCTTCTGCTTTTCCTGTTCCGCCTTTTTCCAATGTTGTTTTAATTTTTGGTTTTTAAGATTTTTGGCGTTAACCAAATTCAATAATTAATGGCGTTTTAATAGTTTCATTGTACCAACATTTTGGCGTTTATGGCTTTTATGGCGTTTATTCACATCGTATGCCATTGGAACCCAGGAGGTAGGAAATCTTTTTGAATGGCGGTTTCCAAGGGGTTTTAAACAAGATGACCTATTGTTCTATTATTTTTTATAAACATTTTGGCATTTGTGGTATCTTGGCGTTTTACTATTGTTAAATTATATTTCAACCACTGGAAAAAAAAAATACAAGGGAAGGAAATAAATTAAAAATCTTAATCGGATCTCTTTTCCCTATCTTCACTGTCATCAGTCTCTCTCTTTTTTAATAGTACAGGAACTGTCACCAAATATATGGCATTTTATGTAAAACTTAACAAACCCATCGGTTTGATTTTTTTTTTTACCTGCTCGTCTGTTGAACTGGCTTTTTTTGTGGATGTTTGGGGACATAGATCTATGACGTGTGAGTGGGTTTTTTGCTTTTTCTTTATCTGGATCTTCATCTTTATAGTGAACCCACTCTTCAGTGTCATTGATCTCTTATCCTCATCCAAACCTTCTTCAAGAACAAAAAATACAAAATGCCATATGACTGGCATCGGTATCTTTTTCTTGAAATTTTGTCCATCTCATGCAGCAAAATCTTTTCTGAGTTACACCCCTCTGATCACAATTCATTCAGTTTATTTGTTGGCGTTTTATAGTGGGTGTTATTTAGTAGTATTGGCGTTTGTTTTTTTGGTTTGATCAAATGGAAGTTGCTGAGACGTATCATTTTATAGGATGTCTTTTTGGCTCCTAAATTAGGCTATGCATTATTATAATAAAGTATTCGTCTTTTCAGTTACTGTTTTGTAATTAATGTTTTTGATAAGCTTTATCTCTGAAGTCTGTAACGCGTCCCATCATTCAAGTTTGGCGTTTTAGATTCTTTAGTATTACCGATTTTGTATTTACTGTTTCTAGTTACATTTTCAAGTTTGCTTTTTTATTATTATTATTATTATTATTATTATTATTATTATTATTATTTTTTGTGTTTTTTATAATAATTTTTCAAAGTAATTTTATTATAGGTTGGGAGTTTTTGGTGGCGTTTAAAGGGATAATATCGTTTAAACAAGCATTTTTGGCTGTTTTGGCGTGTTTATTATATATGGCGTTTTTATTATATAACAATCAAATGAAAAGGAAAATAAAAAAAAAAGAATACATAAACAATTGATCTTCGAAATCTTCACTGTCACCAGTCTCTTTCTTCTTTTTTGAATCATGTTAACTGGCTGGTTCGACTTTCGTATGATTCATTTTGTTTTTTTTTTGTTTTTCAAGTAGTTTTATGTGTCGCTGTTTGGAAGCACACAGTCTGACATCAGCATCTTTTTCTTGAAGATTTGTCCATCTCATGCAGCAAAATGTTATTGAGTTTAGACCCTTTTCAGCCAACAATCTTGAGTTTTTACAATCAAAGATGTTTGATTTTTTAACTTTTTTGGCGCTTTACCGATAAAAAGAACGCCACGAAATAAGATCACCTTAAACCTCAAATTTTGATCATGCTAAAATCAATAATGTTTTGCTGTATGAGATGGACAACATTGTTAATCCTCAGTTAAGAAAGATAACTGACAATGTTGTCCACCCCATATAGTTAAACTTTATTGACAATAAACCTCAATAATTTTTTTGTATGTTTTGGCGTTATAAATTTGGATGGAAGTTTAGGAGAAGTCAATAAAATTTTATTTTACTCAATGAAATGGACAATATCCTCACATAAGGATTTTGTCTATTTCATTGAGCGAAATCTCTACCGACATGCAAACTGAATTTAAAAAAAAAAAACGTTTTGGGGTAGGAAGATATCTGATATTTGGTTTTTTTGGCGTTTCTAAGGAGAATGGGTTATATAAAATATGGCGTTTGGGTTTTTGTGTGTGTTTTTAATTGAAGGTCTGAGATGTATATATAGGATTTTTTGGCGGTTTTTTTAGGCGGATTTTACTATAATTAAGTTTGTCGTTTTATATTTAATGGCGTTTTACTTAGAATGGTCTGTGATTTTTGTTTTTGGCGTTTTATTTATTGAGATGGCGTTTTGTGTGGAGTAGTCAAAAGACCCTTTTACCCTTAATGAAGCGCGTCCACGTAATAAAATTGATGTTATTTACGAAAACGCCACCGCGCCAATCTAGTCCATAGATTGTTTTGATCGGACGATCGTTAAGCGTTCTCACCGTTCTCACACTTTCTACCATTTTCTCTAAATCCCGAACCTATATACATATAAGATTAGGTTCAAGAGTGAACACTAGTGTAGCTTGCGAACTAAGTGAACTAACCCTGGCCATACACGTGTGTAGATGAATTGTCAGGATTTGATGTTGAAATACACTCGTGTACTTTACGATTTGATGATGAGATCCTGGCCATACACGTGTGTAGATCAATGGCCAGGATTTGTTCACTCAGTTTGCAAATATACTAGTGTTCACTCTATATATATATATATATATATATATATATGGATGTATAAATTTACTCATGTTTTCCTACCATAAATTTGCTTCTTTTAACAAAGGTTTTTTTACTCATGCATGCAGGGATTTAAACCCTTACTAAAACGAGGGAGTCACGAACAACACCACCAAATCACAAGTCCGTAAGCATATATACGTGTTTTTCGATAAATCAACAATCTTTATTTCAATTCATATTGTGCATTGGATGACCATATGCTGTGAGGTAGTTGCGAATGAGCCAGTTCAAAATCTTGATTGAGAAAAGCTTTTTCAAAATTGGCTTGTTTATAAACAAGTTGATCTCGAGCCAAAGTAACTCATTCGTTAGCGCTCACTCTTTGGATCTCACATTTAACTTGTTAAGTCAAGATCAACTTTTAATGTTTATAAGTTATAATTACCATCGATTAATAATTCTAGGTGATGAAGTTTCTCGGGGAAAGCCGAGTCAAACGGCACAGGGTCCTCTGCATGCAAGGCCCTGGAGTCCGTGGGGCGGTTGGGGCTCCCGACTTGGGGGCTGTGGATTCGTTCACAACCTAGTTCGAAATTCACCTTTCAAAAAAAAAAAAAAATTCTAGGTGATGTGGTCTATGAACCTACCAAATGTCAAATCTAATATATTCTTTTTATTAAAAATATAAAAAATAAACAGTGATTGTAGCACAACTTGTTGTCTGTTTAGCTACCCTTGTTTAGCTACCCTAATATGAACTAGAAAAGAAGTGAGGAATATCTAAATGTAGGCCAAACATGTTCTCTATACTCAATGTGTCAAATCAAAACACGTACACGGTACATAGGATCTAACTGAACCCATTCAATCAATACATATGAATGAACAAGGACAAAATATAAAAAGAAACTCATGCTTAACTCATCACCATGATTTGGAACATGTGTTGCCAAACTCGTTAGACACCCACGACAACAAAGTAGAAAGATGTGAGGAAACCGGAGAAGCCAAACACTTCAGTGTAACCATGGATCCCTCGCTCCATGACCGCCTAATGGGGTACGACACTTTGGCAATATGAGAGCAATGACCACCACCGGAATCATGAAGAGCACAACTGCAGTTGCGGTGGTACGGCCTGTGTTGAGTCCCCATGCCGTCGCTAGATATACACCCGCCGTATACTCCCCGAAACATCCCACCTCCGGCCGCTCCGGTGGCCATGATAATCACTATTTGCCAACTATCTCAACCAAAAAAGTGAATGAGATGATATTTGGAAATTACAATGCCATACCACATATATATAGTTATAGAAGCAAAGTGTTGACATAGTAGACTTGTTGAGCACTAGAATTTTGTCTTGTTTTATACCGTTTTATTGGAGACAACTACTAACAAAAGAAACAACAAACGTACACTTCCGAGGCTACTAGACCACGTGGACTAAAGTAAAATTCACTTTACGAAAATCTTTAGAGGACGGAGCTGCTTCATTTTTTATCACTCATCACACTCAATTAGGGGTGCAAATAAGCCGAGCCGAACCCGAGCTCGACCAGGCTCAAGCTCGAGCTCGATTAACTTATGAGAGCTCGGCTCGATTCGGGCTTTGTTTTCAAAGCTCGAGCTCGGCTCGTTTGTATTTTCTCAAGCTTGGCTCGGGTTCGGCTCGTTTATTATCTATTAATTAGTATATTAAATAAAACAATATAAATAATAGGCTTTTTAGGCTCGCGAGCTCGATAAGTGAAGCTCGGGCTCGGGCTCGTTTACTAAATAAGCTTATTTTTGGGTTCGAGATCGGCTTGTAAACAAGTTTAAATAAGCACGGCTCCACTCGGCTCGTTTACACTAAGCCTGGATAAGGCTTGACGAGCCTAACGAGCTTCACATGCGACGCTCGAACTCGGGCTCGATAAACAAACGAGCTTTGTTTTAGGCCCAAGCTCGGCTCGGGCTCGATAAGGCTCGGCTCGTTTCAAGTTTTTTCTCGAGCCGATCTCGAGCCGCTCGGCTCGTTTGCACCCCTACACCCAACTAGCTTATGCCACGTCATCGAGCATCATTCCATCACTAGTGATGGATTTTAGTGAGGGTGCTCATCACTAGTGATGGTTTTTTTAAATAATAAATTAACAATAACAATTTCATTTAAGTAAATATTACATTAAAAAACACCCTAAATTACAAAGTAAAAAAAATAAACATTGCAAACTAAAATAAACTAAAAATTCTACGGCATCTCCCAACCCCACTTTTCACATATTTCGTGTTTGCGTTGAAGTAGGATCGACCTAAAGGGTTCGCTAAGAGTGTCGTGCGGTTGTAATATGACGTTTAAATTACTATTTTTTCGTTTTTGGTCAAGTGTTTAATATACGCCTCGTCACGTTTAAGTTTTGAAGCCGCAAGTTTTTCTTTTCTCTCTTTGGTTTCGGCCATTTCCACCAACCCAGCCCCTTTGAATTCGGTGATGGAGTCCGCCACCGCTTCCTTTCCTCTGCTTGACGATTCACTTTTCTTGCGATGCGGCCTTGTGGGTGTATCATCTTGCTCGGGTTCGTCATCTGGTAGGTCGTTCAGATTCATTTCGGGCATGTTGCAGGACTCGAAAGTTTTTGATCTTTTTGAACCTCCTCTTTTTTGGAGTCGTCGACCCATCCATGTCGACCAACGAAACCGGTACCCATTTCGGGTGATGTCTCGCAACCTCCCATGACGCCATGTGTGGAAAATATTTAAATTTGTATGTCCTACAATACTCTTCTAGGGCGTTTTTGATGATAGTCGCCTCGCTCGCTCCGCTTTGTGGATTTCGGTTCGGGTCTACAAAATAAAAAATATTTTATAACAAGATAAAAAATAACAAAATAAAGTAATAAAATTAAAAAAATTACCAATTGAATGAAGCAGGCGTTAAATTTACTTATTTTTCGGTTCAAATCTCCCCACTTTGACGCCATTTGATCCATGGTGCGTTCGGTTGAACTGGAAAGTTTGGAAAAATGTGCAATAACTCGTCGCCAAAACAAGTCTTTTCTTTGTTCATTTGAATGTTTTTTTTTCGGAGGTGTGCAAGTATGCCCTCTCACCAAGGCGACCTCCTCAGCGCTCGTCCAAGCTCTCCGACCACCGGCTATTGGGACGATATCTACATCGTCATCTTCTTCTTGAACCGGTTCACTATCGTCACCGTCATCTTGTTGTTGTGGTCCGCGATATGCACGGGCGAATTGATGGATGAGATTGTTATCTTCTAGTGGGTTGAGTGACATTTGATTAAACGGTTGGTGTTGAAACGGTTGGGTTTGAAATGGTGGAATAAAAGGTTGGTTTTGATACGGTTGGGTTTGAAACGGTTCGTTTTGAAAGGGTTGGTGGGGAAACGGTTGGGTTTGATTTGGTGGGATTGGGTCGACTTCGTCATGCAAGCAAAATCTCGCCGGCTCGCCAAGATTAGCTCGAAACTTTCGTCGTGTGGTTTTTTCTTCCAACCCGAACCGCGTTTGCTTGAACCTTCCATTTTTCGATTTAGAATGTAGAGTGTAGAGTGTAGAGATGGTATTTTTTTTAAGGTTAAAGTGGATGGTTTATATATAGGCTTTTAGGGGTTTTTGTTTTTAAATTTAAAATGCCAAACAGCCCCTCAAACGGTCAAATTCCAACGGTAACATGCTTCTTTTCATGCGTCATGGCCACAACGCGTTTTTGCGAGCACGCATGGTCACCCATGGCGGCGGCGCTGTTCCACGCATATATTGGAGTTCCACCACGGAGCGCCCCCACCCCTCTTATACTCGGAAGGGTTTCTTTTTTTTCTTCTAAAATTCACTTGAATCTAACATGCGTGACTGTGTGCCTTTTACAATAGTATACAAAATATACGTGTCATTATATTTTCATGTATTAGGATCTTAAAAAAGTATATTGATTTTACGTAAAAGACTCTGATTTTAGAATCCGCTTTAGGTCCTGAAAAAGATTGAGCCAATTTTAGATTCCGCTTTAGTTCCAAAAAAAGTGTTGAGAGAGTACATCTATTATATATAATAAATGAAAGTTATTTGGGCCACATGTCACTTAATTAGGGCATCCTCAGTTCTGTTTTCCCGCCTAACAGTGCCATCCCCTTTTCCTTTTATATCTCTCTTCTCATCTTTGTTTACAAACACCTAGGGTTCCTTCTCTCTCTATATTCAGGCGATTCAAACTTCACAAACCCTGCAAATTAGATTTTGGCCTACATCCTTCAATTATTGAGATCATTCTTTCCATCCAAACCCTAATCTTCTTCCAGACGCCACCATAAAATCTTCTTTTGTTCATTGATTATCTTCATCAAAAGGTTTGTTCTTCTTTTTTTTTTATTGAAATACTTTCATGATTTCCTCTTATTTATACTAATCCTTTGTGTTTTGGGTCTTTTCATGTAACCATTGCTAGGGTTTCGTTCGAGAGTTAGATCAAGAGATGGGGCGCCGGCTAATGGTTCTGCGGTGTTTCTCTTACAAGATTCTTTCATCTTGAGGTTTGATTTGTATGTTTATAGATCTGTGTTGATTTTTCTTAACGGTTATGATATGAGTACAACATCTGTTGATTATTGATCTGTGAATATGTTCACTGATTATTCTTTTTGAAATTAGGGTTTCATTTGCTTGAGATTTGAATCTTCCGATTGTTTGGTTAATTTTTGTTGATATGTGGTTTTCCATAATCATGGTATGTGTTTTTGTTTTTGGTTTTTACTAAAGTTTGGTTATCTGAGTTGTGACTAAATGATGATTGTGAATGATCTGTTGCAGATGATAATGATGATGATTGTTCTACGGTTGTTTCCAGTATCATTGTTCCAACATCGTTTAAAGTATGTGTTTTTTGCTACTCCGATTTTCAAATTTTGAGTTTTTAATTTTGAAGTGATATACTCTAATTCTCGCTTTATATTTCAGTCTAATCACAGTTGTTTGAAATTCATACAATCTGTTGCGGGTTATTATAGGTTTGTATTAAAAGAAGTATAAAGTTTAATTAAACACAAAGAAAGATTATTAAATTTACAGTTAAAATAATTTTTGCTTATGACTAAATGATGATTATAATTGACTTGGGCAGAAGATGATGATGTAGAACCCACAGTAGTTCCTACTAAACGCAAGAAAGGATCTGCTACTGTTGTAAGATAAGATTTTATCTTACTAGAGCAATGGTCTTTCCTGCCTTTTTGTATTAAAAGAAGCATAAAGTTTGGTTTAAAACATCTCTTTATGAACAGAGTTAAGGATTAAGTATATGAGGACAGGGCTACTCTTCAACAGCTGAAGAAGTGTTTTCATGTACTGCATCTTGGTCTGTTCAATAGAGATCAGCTTTCTATAAATCCTGATGTTAATGCATTGAGTCCTTCCATGGAGTTCATGGCGATTGTCGGAGATATACATTGATGGAGTTTAAAGCTAAAAGCACTAAATTTTAAGCTAAAAGCACTAAATTTTTGTTGTTAGGTTCATAAATTTCTTGGTGTTTTTCTTAGATTTTAAATTTCGTTGTAATTTTAAGCTGAATAAGTATTATTATTTATATTTAATATCATCTTATTATTGCAAATGATGATGTTGTGTTTCATGTTGTAAGAATCAGGGAATTCTCAGATAATAGATTGCTTTGCCCGATTAGATTATGTGTTAAATTATAGTTCTTTAAGTCATTGTTTCGTTTTCTTGAATTCTATGCAATTTTGTAAAGAAGTACAATAACAAACAGTGGTTTTAACATCTGTTTGCATTTTGGTCAATAGTTAATGGAAACACATGTTAGGTTGAACAGTGTTTTTAAGAGGAAAACAGTGTTAGAAGACAGTAGATCTTATTAACTTAAACATCTGTTCAGGGTTAAACAGATGTTTGGCCTTTAACAGATGTTTGGCCTTTTATATCAGAGGTTTGGACTTAAACAGTTGTTTGACCTTAAACAGGTGTTTGCCCATAAACAGATGTTTGACCGTAAAACGTATGTTTTGCCTTAAACAGATGTTTCGCCTTAAACAGATGTTTCGCCTTCTATATCATATATTTTTACTTAAACAGATGTTTGGCTCTAAACCAAACATCTGTTTAAGGTCAACATCTATTTGACTATTGGTCCTGTTGTGCTTTTGTTTGACCTCTAATATGGGTTCATGATCTAATCCGGTGATTTGAAGACATTGTTGTTTCATCTTTATACTAATAAATAAAAATCAAGTCCAGATAAACATCTCTTTATGGCCAAATATCTGTTTATGGCCAAACTTCTGTTTATGGGCAAACAGGTCAAACTTCTGTTTAAGTCCAGACAACTGATATATAAGGCGAAACATATGTTTCTTCAAACATCTGTTGACCATTGACTAAACAAACATCAGTGTTTAAAAAACTGTTGGGTATCTACTGATAGGAAAAAATAGCCACTGCTCACTTTTTTATTGTTGACATCTATTGATATTGACCATCAGCGGTTTTCCTAAAAAACAGCCACTGCTCACTTTTTTTATTATTGATGGTGTTAATTAGTGATAGATTTATATGCCCTAATTACCCTTAACAAATAGCTAGTGGTAGTGAGGGGTCGAACCACGAAGAGTATGTGGTTTGTGTGTGGATTCGATTGAATTATCAAGAATGTCACGTATTATGAAGCTTAATAGAATTTCTTTGTGTTTTTCTTTAATTGAGAAATGTGAGTTTAAACTAAGTGAATAGATTGAATTGATTAACAACTAAAGGTTAACGATTACGAGAAAATTTGATTACTAGAACAATAATAAGAAAGAGGAATCACACCCGGTTTCGGTAATTGCTAACTTAGGATTTCTACAAGTTTTAGATTCAACTCAAATGCATTTGATTAACGGATTTAGTGTACTGTGACTTAGGTGCTAATAGCTATCAACGTTCCGAAGAACGGACAAAAATACACTTTGTAATCAACACAAGTAAATCCTAACCATGACAATGCACAATTACATATCACCATTTCGCAAAGTCATAACTTTTAACATCGTTCGACAATTTACGAATTCGTAACAAATGTAACACTATTATCAAAAGTTTCAAAAATCAAACACAAATTGTCACTAAGTTGAAACAAGAACAATTCGAAACCCTAAAATTAACAACTACCTACACCAGGGTGAAACCGAGATGATTAGCCGCTCATGGTTGAAGAAGCTTGATCACCGGATGTTTGGAGCTTGATAAAAATCATCTTGAAGCTTGAAATATGGAGAATTGGTGGATAGCGAAGGTCTTGTGATGGATGATGATGAATGGTTGGATGAATGGATTGAAGGTTAGGGTTTGGAATCAAGATTGATATGATGATGAAATTCTCTTGATTCGGGTTGTTGATGTTGGAGAGCTTGAATGGTAGGTGAATGGTAAATCAATTGTGGCTCCAAGATCAAGTTCAAACTCCACATAAAGTGTAACTCCCGAGTTGAATGCTTCTTGACCAATGAAAATCGAGATTAACCCCCAAACCACCAAATTTCGCGTTTCAGAAATCCGTTACCTGTCGCCGACGGGCTGCCAAAATCACAAAGCCGCCCGACGGCTTAATTAACTGGATACGAGAATGTTTGGCCGACGGGCTTAATCGGAGGGCGTCGCCGACGGCTTGGGACCCGTCGGCGACGGGCTCTCAAATCTTCATTCTCTGATTTTCCATTTTCCGCTCTAGTTTGATCCGTGACGCGTTCCAATGCTCCGGTTTTCGACCCGATGACTCGTAAAGCTCCCGAAAAGCTCCTTAAACTCCATCAAACCTGCAAAATACATTCTTGATTAAAAGTAGGCTATCCAGAATTAAAACTTACGTAAAAACGTCAATTTAAACGATAACGAGCACCAGTTTTCAACCACGTATCACATCCCCACACTTATCTTTTGCTTGCCCTCAAGCAAATCTGTTTTTCACTTTCATGTGGGTCGAACAATGAATACACTTCCCATTCCCGAGACAAAGGTCAAGGTCTAATGTCATACAAAAGTTCAAACCTTTTACAGTTTTCACATATTTAACGGTCAAGTGAATAATCACATATAATAATGGTTATCCAAGATTAACCCGCCCGTAAAACTAACAAGTCATGCACATCCCTCACAATGTTCTCTCCACTCGGCTTGTAAATTGGCTAAGATTTATAATGTATTAGCACTACAAAGAATATTCACTCAAAACCGATTAGAACACATACCCGCATAAGCTTGCAACTCAATCATTCTCCACCATTGATCACAAACACTAAGCACAAGTCATAAGGTCTTTATGAAGGTTGTAACGGGGCTAGGCTATGGGTAGGAATTAGGATATTTTAAAGTGGCTAAGGCGATGAAAATTCGATTTTTATTACAAACCACTAAATTAAACAAAACTACATATAAACATCAACTATGGGCAATAATCTTTCACCCTTTTATTCGACAACTACTAACACTTCTTTTTTTGTGTTTTTCTTCAACAATTTTCAATTCTTTTTCATAATATTTTCTGTTTTTTTTTTAACATAAATGCAAACAATCAAGAATAACTATACAAATACGACTCCTATAATCGAATTTCCATCACACAGGTTTAAAAGAAAAAGGTTTAAGGGTTATAGGCTATAGGGTGGTCAAACGAAAGGTTTAGGCTCAAAATGGGCGACTAGGGAATTTGTTCGGGTAAGGATAGATAAATAGTTTTAAGAGAAAAGGTTTACCTAATGCCTTAATCATTCTCGTGCTTGTATTCGGTCTATAGTCTCAAACGTATCAAAAGTTGCAAGTTCTACAATATATGACTAATGGTCCACTCAAACAAAGAAACATAGGTAATGTAATCTATGATATAAAAGTGGCTCAAAACCTCACATATCTAAAAGGGTATGGTATGTGATATGCATAAAAGACTAGTTTCTTAGGCGGATTATTCCCAAATAACCACCCGCTAAATACCCGTCATGCTATTAATTTGAACTTGACCATGACAAAAGACCAAATGGGTTGTGACATCCCTCGTTGACTTAGTTACTTGTGCTTTAAGACCGCTTTTAAAACAAGACATTTTTGAAAAATTTTTGAAATTTTCCCCCATACCCACACTTGAGGTAAACATTGTCCTCAATGAGTAGTATTTAAATGAACGGGTCAAAATCCAAAATTCTTACTACTCCCCCATCCCCACACTTGAAGTACATATTGTCCTCAATGTGTAAGAACTAGAGTATTAAACGCACAAGGGATGTGACACGGCTAATTCCCCCAAAAATTTCACCCCGGAAAAATAATATACAAAATACATTCCACTTATTTGCTAACTAAAAATCAGAAGTAAAAAGAAACGTATGCACCTGATTTATGAGCTCATTCCTCGTGTGCTCCTCTTCTCTTCATGAAAGTGGTTGTCCCACAAACCCGATATACCTACAAATCTTAACCCTTGTGTAGAAGCATGCTTCTCACAACCATCAAAATTTGTTAGTTACCTAGCTCTACCACTTTTATGAAATTATTACCAAGTCATACCTTATTTTACTTTGATTTATGTGGAAAGATAATTTACAACAACAACAATCCTAACTCACTTTCATAGGAATCACGGTTGCATTTAGCTTATGCAACAAGCCCTTTTAAACCCCCCAATAGCTTGGGAGGACGAGAGGTCTCGTGAGGGTTATATAGGGAACACACCCACAACGTTCATTTAACTAGGCGAAAATAAATAACATGAAATAAAAATAACGGAAACAAAATAATATACAACAACAACAAAAACGTACCTTGCCTCTACCGATGATATCTCTCATTAGGGTTCACTGACGGGTTTGGCTGGTACGGATAACCAGTGAGGGCCTCAAACATATCCCTGTAGTTATCTAGTGGGCTTGACTCTCCTTGTGGCGGTGGTTGGTAAGGAATCGGAATGAAACTAGAGCCGACTGCCTCGGGCCAATGAGGGGTGGGGTCAGATGGGCCTTGTGGATGGGGAAGGTCGGGGTAATTGGTCCATCCCGAGTGTTCGGCATATGGGAGACCAGCTTGATAATCTCTTTGGTGTCGCTCCTGATCTTGGAGCACCTTGGCATTATTAATAGCCATTTGGTGAGAGACATACAAGGCACTCCAGCGGCGTCGTTCCAATTCTCTTGCTTCATTTTGACGCGTTGCCTCTGCTTCCTCCCATGCCCGTATTCGGGCTGCCTCATCCTCTTGCATCTTCGCCAACTGTTCCATGTGTGACCTCTGCATTGCTTGGAACAGTTGTTGCTCTTCCACAAACTTATTCATTCTCTCCCGATGGGCTGCTTGAACTGCCCAAAACTCCTGCATTTGGGGTCCCTGTGCCTTCTCCCAGGCTTCCATCCTTCTGTTATACTCTCGGCCTTCACCTATGCATGCAGAGACATTGTCATATATCTCTTGCTGTCGCCGATCAAAATTTTTGTAGGAGGGCACCCATCTAATGTTCACAAAGCCAGCCACATCTGCATTAATTTCCCTATGCGGCCTCATGTATCTTTGTCTTGGTCTTTGTGGACCGGAGGGTTCAGCTTCCTCCTCTTCATCACCCATTTCTTCATCTTCTCCCGATTCCGGTGGTGCCCCTGAAGTAAGAAACTCATACTTATGACCCAACCTGTCGGTCACAACAAACCTGTTCCCCGAGAGCTCCACATCTATTCTCCAATTTTTTCTCATTGAGGCGATGTTGAATTATTCTAGAGGTTTGGACACCCAAAGTGATTCCGGAGGCAAACAATTCTGTTGAACAATCATAGCACTGATAAGGTGTGCATATGGGATAAAACGCCTTTGAGATGCCTCACGAGTAATCCATGTATTCATCATAACAATATGTCTCCATGACAAGGTAGGGGTCCCATACAACAGAGAATGGACAACCCTACAATCGCTCGCTCTCACTCCCCCTCGATCACCGAATCTCACCATCACATTTTCTAGGGAAATTCCTTGAAGAATTTTCCCTTCGATCGTCATTTGAGTTCTTTTAGCCTCTCCCCCATCACTGTATGGTAAAATAACCGCGATCATCTGCTCCGGATCACCATCATTCATATGATTATCCAAAAAATTGTTGCATGGTTGGATAGTCATATGCTTGCACCACCAACGAATCATAGCGTGCAATGTAGTTGATTGTTTCGAAAGACATCGTCATTACCCCCCGGCTTGTTTTACCAACCAATTTCCACTCAGCAGGAGGGCTATCTTTATTCATAAACCTCAACGTCGACAACCACTCGCACACCTCCGCCAAATATATCCGCGAAGTGTTATCTTCGCACCAATCAAGCACCCTTTCCCATCCTTGGCGTTCAAACATTTGCACAATTCCGATTTATGCACAAGTTCAACCGGCAAATGACAATTTTTACCGTAAACCAATCGGTAAGGTGTAGTGCCAATGGGTGTCTTATGTGCCGTACGGTAGGCCCATAAAGCATCGTTCAACTTTATTGACCAATCCTTACGGTCCGCCCGCACGGTCTTTTGCAAAATCTCTTTGATTTGCCTATTTGACACCTCAACTTGCCCGCTTGTTTACGGGTGATAGGGGGTAGCAATCCTATGATCAACACCAAACCGTTTTAGAAGTTTCCCAAACCGAAAATTTTTAAAATGAGATCCTCCATCACTTATGATGACACGAGGAATCCCAAACCTTGAGAAAATATTGGTTTGAACAAAATTGCAAACTACGGAATGGTCGTTTGTCTTGGTGGCTATCGCCTCGACCCACTTGGACGCGTAATCAACGGCCACCAAGATATACAAATTGCCATAGGAATTGGGGAATGGGCCCATGAAGTCAATACCCCACACATCGAAAACATCGACTACGAGGATTGGTTGCATGGGCATCTCATCCCTTTTTGAAATGCCCCCTAGTTTTTGGCACTCTATGCAATTCTTTGAAAACTCATTTGCATCTTTAAAAATAGTTGGCCAATAAAGACCACTATTCAACACTTTATGACCCGTTTTGTGGCCACTAAAATGACCACCACACGCAAACGAATGTAGATGATGCAACACGCTTGGAATTTCCTCATCATCTATGCATCTTCTAATCACTTGATTCGCACACTCTTTCCACAAGTGCGGTTCTTCCAACCGGTAATACTTGATTTGAGACATGAAGTGTTGCCTCTTCCGTCTATCCCAATGTGCCGGTAAGTCACCTGTAACAAGATAATTCACAATGTTAGCATACCAAGGTAACTTATCCAATTTCATAATATGCTCATCGGGAAACGACTCATTGATCTCTAACGATTTAGGATCCTCATCAACCATTAACTGGGACAAATGGTCCACTACCACATTCTCGGTACCCTTTTTGTCCCGTATCTCCAAATCAAACCCTTGGAGCAACAACACCCATCTGATCAATCTCGGTTTTGCATCTTTCTTCTCCATGAGGTACCTAACTGCAATGTGATCAGAATAAATAATCACTTTACTACCCCATATGTATGACCGAAATTTATCCAATGCATATACCACCGCAAGTAGCTCTTTTTCGGTGGTGGTGTAATTCAATTGTGCATCCGAAAGAGTCTTACTCGTATAGTATATGGCAACGGGTTTCTTGTCAACCCGTTGTCCCAACACGGCCCCCACCGCATAATCACTCGCATCGCACATAACTTCAAAAGGGAAAGACCAATTTGGCAATTGCAAGATTGGGGCCTCAACTAACTTTTCTTTTAACTTGTTAAAAGCGTTTTGACAATTTTCATTAAAATCAAACGGTTGGTCTTTTAACAACAAGTTGCACAAAGGCTTTGTTATATCACTAAAACCCTTAATAAACCGTCGATAAAAACCCGCGTGACCTAGAAACGACCTAACACCTTTAACACTCGTGGGATACGGCAAAGTAGATATAACTTGCACTTTTGCACGATCAACCTCTATCCCACGGCTCGACACCACATGTCCCAACACGATTCCCTCTTGAACCATAAAATGGCTCTTTTCCCAACTTAGGACCAAACTAGTTTCAACACATCTTTTTAGTACTTTGTCTAGTTGGTCCAAACAAGCCTCAAATGATGACCTAAAAATCGAGAAATCATCCATGAAGATTTCCAAAGACTTCCCCACCATATCTGAAAAGATACTCATCATACACCTTTGGAAGGTGGCGGGGGCGTTACATAATCCAAACGGCATTCGCCTAAATGCGAAGGTGCCGTAGGGACAAGTAAATGTGGTCTTTGATTGATCTTCTGGATGGATGGCAATTTGGTTATAACCAGAATAGCCATCTAAGAAGCAATAAAATTGTTGCCCCGACAATTTCTCAACTATTTGATCAATGAACGGTAAAGGAAAATGATATTTGGAAGTTGCGGTATTCAACTTCCTATAATCAATACAAATTCGCCACCCGGTTACCAGCCGAGTGGCTACCTCTTCACCTGCGTCATTTTTTACGACTTGTATACCCGCTTTCTTGGGAACTGTTTGTGTTGGGCTCACCCATTGGCTATCCGAGATCGGGTAAATGATACCCGCATCAGGCCACTTTAGCACTTCCTTTTTCACCACCTCCCGCATATTCGGATTTAATCTCCGTTGTGCATCTCGAACGGGAGTCACATTCTCTTCCGTGATGATTTTGTGCATTACCACCGAGGGACAAATATCCTTCAAATCAGCAATAGTCCATCCAATCGCCGCCCGATTGATGACCAAAACATCCATTAACTTCTCCTCTTGCTCCACAGTTAAGTTTGATGCAATGATAACCGGGAGCGTGTTGCCTTCACCAACATAAGCATACTTGAGATGCTTAGGCAACGCCTTCAATTCAACCTCCGGAGGCTCTACTAACGACGGCTTCAACTTGGTGTCAATGCTCTCCGGTAAACTCTCAACTTGGTGCGTCCATGTCGGTTTTCCCTCTCTAACCGCAAGCACCTCCAAACTTTTCACTTCCTCGTCTATGCTCTTATCCATCTCCACCTGTGACCTGTCAAACATATAACAATCCTCCATTGTGTTTTCCCCATATACGACGGTGTCGCAAAGAGGTATACACGTGTCAACAATTTCCGCCATATAGCATTCATCATCAACTGGAGGGTTCATAAGTCCGGAAAAAACATGTAACCTCAACCTTCGGTTTCCAAATGTCATGTCAACCGTTCCCGTTTTACAATCAATTTGAGAATTTGCGGTTGCTAAGAACGGTCGACCCAAAATCACCGTAGGTTGTTTGGTTGGGTCCTTGGCCACGTAATCAAGCACTAAAAAGTCCACCGGATAGTAAAATCCTCGATTTTTACTATCATATCCGAAACAATTCCACGGGGTAGTTTGGGTGTCAAATCGGCTAACACCACGGTGGTGTTCGACGACTGAAGTGGACCAAACTCGTATTGGTCATACAAACTACCCGGTAAAATGCTCACGCTAGCACCAAGATCTAGAAGTGCCCGATTAATTTTAAAATCGCCTACTTGAATTGAAATAATAGGCGCAACCGGATCTTGGAGCTTAGGTGGAAGTGCGCCCGAAAGAATCGAACTCACATTTTCGGTTAAGTCTAATTTTTTTTGGAAATTTATGAGTTCGTTTTTGGGTACACAATTCTTTCAAGTACTTAGCATAAGACGGTACTTGTTTGATTGCATCCAAAAGAGGTAAATTTATTTTCACTTGTTTAAAAATCTCCAACAATTCTTCTTGTTGTGGACCTCTTTTGTTTACAACTTTCTTAATGGGTCCCTTCAATGCTTCGGCATAAGGGGCGGTATTAGCCTCCACACCCTTTTCCTTAGCCTTAGGGACCGGTATGGTCACAACGGGAGTGTCATTATTCTTTTTCAAATCATTTTTATTTTGACCCGTTTGACCATTCTCATTCTCATCCTCACTAGCATCTTCCACCACCCCTTCAACAAACTGGGGTGATGGTGTTTTGACACCATTATCAACAACTCGACCACTACGTAAAGTAATTTTATTAATTGGTACCTCACGTGTGTTCCTTGAACTTGACCCTTGATGCTTAGGGTTCACCGTTGTGTCACTTGGAAGCTTTCCCGAGTTTCCTCTCACTTGAGCCATTTCCTCCGCGAGTTGGCCTACTTGTTTTGCTAATGCTTCATGTGCCTTATCCCGAATCTCATTCTCCTTCTTGGATTCTTGCATCATCGAAAGCATCGCATCCATTTTCGCATTCAAATCATTACCACCCCCTTGGTTGTTTGACCCACTTCCATTACTGCCTTGGTTGTTGTAATTTCTTTGATACCAACCTTGATAATTATTATCTCTACCTTGGTATCCTTGATTGTAATTACGTTGGTAAACCCCTTGGTTACCACCTTGGCGATTTTGATATGATGACCCGCTTTGATTACCCGGTTGGAAATTCGGGTTCATTTGATTCGCGGCATTCCCATATCGAAAGTTGGGATGGTTTCTCAATCCGGGATGATAAGTGTTCGAGTTCATATCATTATTCTTTCTATCCCCAAACACTTGATTGACTTCCTCGGTGTACTCACCCGGCCCCGTTGGACATTGATCGGTCCTATGGCCAATATCTCCACAATCCTCACACACCGCGAATTGTACCGCGTTCACCTCCTTCTTCTTCATACGAGCCATTTCCCGTTCTAGAGTGGAAATTCGATCTTTAGAATCAAGATCGGGAAGCGACCGGGAAATGGGATGTTTCTTAGCTCGATCGGCCGATTCTTTCTCTTTTGACCGTTTACTCATTCGCTCCAAAAACTCCTAATCATCGTCTTCATGGTTGCTCAAAAGAGTCCCGTTACTTGTCGACTCGAGACGATTCCATTTTGTGTCATCCAACCCACGTACAAAACGCTTCACCAACTCCCACTTTTCTATTTGGTGATGTGGGCATCTCCGCATCAATTCTTTGAATCGAGTGAATGCTTCATGTAACGGTTCACTCGATAATTGCCGAAATGACCTTATTTCATCCCTAGCATCGTCGGTCTTCACCATCGAATAGTATTCATCTAAAAAGACTTGTTGCATCTCTCCCCATGTCCGGATGCTATTCGCCGGAAGTGTGAGAAACCATTGTTTTGCCTTGTCTTTCAACGAAAATTGGAACAAGCGAAGTTTGACCTCCTCTAGTGCAAAATTGTGCCCCCCGATGGTGTTGCAAATGGAAGAAAACTCCGCCAAGTGCGTATACGGCTCATCATTAGACCTCCCATTAAAGTGGGGAAGTATATTGATGTAATGGGGTTTGCAATCGAACATTTTCCTTTCGCACACTATAGGAGAATCATTGTCGGTAACTACCGGTCGAAAACAGTCATTCACTCCCCGTGGAGGTTGTTGATGACGTTGTGGACCGTTAACCTCTTGATCAACCGGCCTTCGGTTATCTCTTCGATCACCGCCCCTATCACCTCTTCTATCGTCTCTTCGATTTCCACCTTGGTTACCCCTTTGGTTACCTCCTCCCACAAAACGAGGAATCCGATTAGGGTTACCATTGTTGTTATTGTTGTTGTTGTAAAACCCATCATTTCGGTTCCGTTGATTGTTATTTTATGGTTGGCGGTTATTTCCGTAACCATCATTCCTCCTATCCCCATACCCGTAATCATCATCCCCTACATAGTTGGCGTCTTGATAGCCAAACTCCTCATCTTCAAATCTTCGTGCATTGTAATTATTACCCCGATTCACATATCCCCAATCTTCGTCATCATTAGCCCGATCATCATAATATCCTCCATCATCCGAATTTTCCGTATGCACGCTCACATGTTCCGGCGATTGATAACCGGGAACACTATATGGTTCGTCATCGGGAATGGCGTTCCTCAAATCGTCTATGTTGAAGAATGGGTCTTCGTTCGCGGGATTGCCACGATATCGATTACCTCGACGGTCGGAATTAACATTCCGGTCATCAAGGTTGAGGGGTAATGAATTGTGTCGATGAAGGTTTTGTTGTTGGGGTATTCTTTGGGTATTGTTCGGGTTTTGGTTTTGGAAAGGTGGTGTGGGTGGTCCGTTATTGTTGTTACCACCCGGTCGCTCTTGAGGCATAGGTTGAACATTTGAAGCGGGATTGAAGTTGCTTCGGTATTGAAATTGGTTTGGGTTTTGATTTTGGTTGAAGTTTTGGTTGGAATTTTGGTTCGCCATTGAATCGGTTTCAATGGTCGGTGTGAGTTGTGGTGTTTGGTTGGTTTGATTAGAAGCAAGTGTTGCCTGTAACCGGCTTGCTAGATTTCTTCTTGCTACTCTTTCGATTTCCGGTTCGTAGACTAACGGTGAAGTCCTCCCGGAGTTTCGCGTATGCATGCACTACCTGTAACCTGAACAAGTAACACACCTGCGTAACAAGGAAAAAGACAAAGTGCAAAAAGAAACTAAACAACTTAAACAGATAATCACGCAAATTCAAACAATAATCCAAACACAAAGCGCACGCACTCCCCGGCAACGGCGCCAAAATTTGATCAGAGTGTCGCGCTCCGGTCAAAGATAAGATTTATATGCCCTAATTACCCTTAAAAAATAGCTAGTGGTTGTGAGGGGTCGAACCACGAAGAGTATGTGGTTTGTGTGTGGATTCGATTGAATTATCAAGAATGTCACGTATTATGAAGCATACTAGAATTTCTTTGTGTTTTTCTTTAATTGAGAAATGTGAGTTTAAACTAAGTGAATAGATTGAATTGATTAACAACTAAAGGTTAATGATTATGAGAAAATTTGATTACTAGAACAATAATAAGAAAGAGGAATCACACCCGGTTTCGGTAATTGCTAACTTAGGATTTCTACAAGTTTTAGATTCAACTCAAATGCATTTGATTAACGGATTTAGTGTACCGTGACTTAGGTGCTAATAGCTATCAACGTCCCGAAGAACGGACAAAAATACACTTTGTAATCAACACAAGTAAATCCTAACCATGACAATGCACAATTACATATCACCATTTCGCAAAGTCATAACTTTTAACATCGTTCGACAATTTACGAATTCGTAACAAATGTAACACTATTATCAAAAGTTTCAAAAATCAAACACAAATTGTCACTAAGTTGAAACAAGAACAATTCGAAACCCTAAAATTAACAACTACCTACACCGGGGTGAAACCGAGATGATTAGCCGCTCATGGTTGAAGAAGCTTGATCACCGGATGTTTGGAGCTTGATAAAGATCATCTTGAAGCTTGAAATATGGAGAATTGGTGGATAGCGAAGGTCTTGTGATGGATGATGATGAATGGTTGGATGAATGGATTGAAGGTTAGGGTTTGGAATCAAGATTGATATGATGATGAAATTCTCTTGTTTCGGGTTGTTGATGTTGGAGAGCTTGAATGGTAGGTGAATGGTAAATCAATTGTGGCTCCAAGATCAAGATCAAGTTCAAACTCCACATAAAGTGTAACTCCCGAGTTGAATGCTTCTTGACCAATGAAAATCGAGATTAACCCCCAAACCACCAAATTTCGCGTTTCAGAAATCCATTACCCGTCGCCGACGGGCTGCCAAAATCACAAAGCCGCCCGACGGCTTAATTAACTGGATACGAGAATGTTTGGTCGACGGGCTTAATCGGAGGGCGTCGCCAACGGCTTGGGACCCGTCGGCGACGGGCTCTCAAAGCTTCATTCTCTGATTTTCAATTTTCCGCTCTAGTTTGATCCGTGACGCGTTCCAATGCTCTGGTTTTCGACCCGATGACTCGTAAAGCTCCCGAAAAGCTCCTTAAACTCCATCAAACCTGCAAAATACATTCTTGATTAAAAGTAGGCTATCCAGAATTAAAACTTACGTAAAAACATCAATTTAATCGATAATGAGCACCAGTTTTCAACCACGTATCAAATATCAGTAATTTTATGCAAAATGGTAATTTCAAATTGACCTTCTCTCTCTTTTTTTCCCTACTTTGCATAACAGTTCAAATATTTAATATTTAATATTTTAATAAAGCAGGATATAAGGATATATACTACTGTCGATTACCAATAAACATCAGTTCCCAATAAACATCAGTTCCCAATAAATAAGATATAATTATCAGTTCCCACATTCAAAATTCAAAATTTAAACCATATATTCTAATCCTATAAATAAGATATAATTATCTGCTATCACATTCAAATCTCGCTCGCTCATATATGTGTGCGTACTCTCTCTCTCTCAAATGCATCTTTCTCGTGATTCAACCGCTAATCTCCGATTACACTTCTTTGTTCGATTGTTTGTTGATTATGTTTACATGTTATCGTTCCAGTATCATTGCTCCAACATCGTCGTTTCAATGAAGCTTCCCATCACACATCAACCTTTCAATATCGATGTTGCAGTATCATTGTTGCAACATCGTGAAAAGTTGCGTTGTTTGATTTTCGTTACATCGAAAGTCAGGTTTTCTTGCGTCAGGTTTGTCATTGGGATTTCTTCTTTTATAGAAAGTATGGATAGATTCGTGCAATATCGTGAAAACTCAGATGTGCTACAACGGTTGAGAAGAGACCTTTGCATTTTAGGTTTGTTTCTTATTTGTGTTGTCAGTAATATAGAGTGCGGTGATAGAGACGTGCAGTTCATGGCGATGCTGAAGGTCATACCTCAAGAGTTTCAGCAATCGATGGAGTTGAAACTAAAGTTTCTTAATTCTTGCTGTTATTATTAGATTTGAACTTTAATATTGTTCAGTATGTCATGTAATTATTGGACTTTTAGTTTTAAGGACATGAATAAATGAAAATTTTATGAATCTATGTTGTATTTTATTTTTATTTATTATTTAGTGTTTGAGTAAGATTTAGATTATGTTGATGTTGAATTGTGTCTGAACATCTGTTTGGTAAGACAACAGAGGTTCAATAGTGTCAATGAGTCCTATCAAATGAATACACCGACACTTGCTTCCTCTCAAAGGGTTATGTTGTGGTTATAACAGCTGATCATGCTAAGGACTGTTATAATTAACCACTACACCTTATAAAGACTGATGTTCTTAAAGACTGATGAGGCCTATCCACTGTTGAAGACAAAGCCATGTTAAAGACAAGCACTTATGTACTTAAAGCCTGATCAACGAAAGGAAAACCACTGCTCAGTAGCAGCAGTGCTTCAGCATCTACAGCGGATTCAACTTTAGTATTTATGTATAAGTGTTTCTTTTGTAACAGTGTTTAGTGTAGCAGTGGTTAGCTATATTTTATCTCTCGAGACAAACCCTATACAAACTCAAAGACGAACCACTACCCAACAACAACAGTGGTTCAAAATAAAAGCAGATATTCTACCTTTGTTTATGTTAACAGTGTTTATATGTAACAGTATTTATCACATCAGTGTTTTATACTATGTTAGATTGTTAGATTTCATATCACTGAGATGTTTATATATAACGGTATTTATCACATCACCCCACTGCTCCTTATAAAGACTGATGAGGGCGATCCACTGTTGAGGACAAAGCCCTGTTAAAGACAACCACTTATGTACCTAAAGGCTGATCAACGAAAGGAAAGCCACTGCTCAGTAGCAGCTATGCTTCAGCAACTACAGTGGATTCAACTTTAGTATTTATGTATCAGTGTTTCTTATGTAACAGTGTTTAGTGTAGCAGTGGTTCATAAAGTTTATCTCTCGAGACAAACCCTATACAAACTCAAATACGAACCACTGCCCAACAACAAAAGTGGTTCAGCGTCTACAGTAGATATTCTACCTTTGTTTATGTTAACAGTATTTATATGTAACAGTATTTATCACATCAGTGTTTTATACTCTGTTAGATTGTTAGATTTCATATCACTGAGTTGTTTATATGTCACGGTATTTATCACATCACCCCAGCATGCTAACTGATTATATGTAATACTTTATTTTAATAATCTCAACATGCATCTTAAAAATAGTTAAAATGAAAATTTTTCATGAATTATAAGCATTAAAATGTTTTCAGGCTATCCACTGATAACTTAAAGTCTCCCACTGTTTTCATTGTAATCATTGCAACCACTGTTATTATTCCATTAGTGGCTTTATAAAACAACTGTGTTCCATTACTCATCAGGGGTTGGCTCGTGGACAGTTCATAGCTGTCAGATCTTTTGTATCCGCTGCCACGTCAGCATTCACTTTTTCCCCTATAAAACCCTGATCAAAACCCCCAAACAGGGTTTTAACTGTCGAATCGAATTCATTTTTCCTTTTTCAAAGCAGTTATCCTCCATTTCTTTCAAAATTCCTCATCGTCTTTCTTCCTCAAATGGCAAAATCACGGTCTTCATCAGTTAAAAGGAAATCCAGTCAAAAGGCCATAGAAATTCGATACAAAGCTCCCCATAACTACTTGGGTCTGTTGACAAAACCAAGTAACACTGAAACGTTCAATTCCGTCATAGATGCCCTTTCGTCTTCAAAGTACAAAACTTTGTTGACTTCTGATGCTCCGATTTACTTGGCAACCCAGAGGGAATTTTGGAAAAATGCAAAACTTGAATCTTAAGATAAAACACCCATAGCCATCAATTCCTCGATAAAGGGTGTTGATGTTAAAATCACACCACAAACCATCTCTGAAGTGTTTGAACTCAATGATCTTCAAGGTAAGACTTCTTTCCCTAAAATAGAGTATCAAACAGATTTTTTAGAAAGAGGGTATGCAAAGCAAATGAAAAAAGACACTTTGCAAAAAGGCAGTTTTCCCCCTGCCCCAAGGTTTTTGTTTCATACCCTCTTAATGTGTGTTTCTAATAAGACCACTGCTTTCAATGAAATTCCATTAAAGATCCAATACCTGGCATATGCTATCTTGCATGGGGAAAACTTTAACTATTCACAGGAGGTCTTTGATGACTTGCTAAAAAATGTTGATAGCAAATCACTTTTACTATTTCCAAGGTTCCTAAGCTTTTATTTTCAAAAGAAATTTGGAAAGGATGATGCTCATGTACTCATCCAGGGTGAATCTTTTCAAATAAATGGCCTTACACCGTTAACATTTACAAGGCTATCAAAAGTGTCCAAAACACAAGCAGAGGCTCCTGAGCAGACTTTAGTAGCTACCACTGCTCCTCAGGCACCTGCTGCTGAGCCCACTGCTCAAGGTGATCACAGCAGCAAAACAACTGCTGTGAAACCCACACCTAAATCCACCAAAAGACCAAGACAAAAGAAAACACAAAAGCCCCTCAAACCTAAAACAAAGGCAACTCTAGAAGATGAGATCCCAGAGCAACTGCCGGTGAAAACACAAAAGTCACCAGAAACCACTGCTGCTACTTCCTCACAGCAGATGGTAGAAATATCTCAACCTGAGCCTCAAACTCCTCCTACTTCTTTTCAAAAAGAACAGGTTGTAAGAATAGGGACATCAAATTATGTTGCTCTGGACTCACTTGAATCCATCATCCCCAGCCCACTGCCCGGGGCAAATCCTCTTTCCACTCCTATACTCACTGCCACAATTCCACCACAAACAAAACTTTTGTTGGATGCACTTGATATAACTCAGATAGCAATCAGTTCCTCTCAACCACCTATCACTGAGAGCATGCCACAGAAAGTGACTGAGTCTGAACTCCCTATCATTGCTAACCCACCAACAACACCTGAGGAGGTTACACTGCAGGATGTACAAGTACTTCCTGTCAGTAGTTCAAGTGAAGCAGCTACTACAAGTGTTGAACCCACTGGTTTACACTTGGACAGTAGTTTCATTAATCAGACTTCCTTGAAGGCAATTTCTTCTATTGGAACCTTTCTAAACACTGGTGTGTATCTTGTATTCACTGATGAGCTTAGATTGGTAACCTCTGCTGAGGAAAGAAGTCCCCAGTTCCAAGAAAAAGGGGCAACAGGGGATGACTTTTGGGAAAGTCTCCCTCAGTCAACCACTGTTACAACCACCTCTGGTGGGAAATCAGATGATCCCATTAAATTGGGTGATGGTTTAATGTACCGAGAATTGACGGAGAGGGTTAACAAACTGGATACATCTGTTGCAGAAATCAAAACCATACTGCAACAGTTGTTACAAACACAGCAGGCACCACCTGCTCCCACTGACCTTTGGGCATTATTTCAATCTCTGCTTCACCAACAAAGAGCAAATGCTGATCAGCAACATGAAATTCAGCTTCAAAAGATCAGAAATATCATGGAAGTCAGGTTCAAAGATACCCAGGTAGATATAAAAGCCATGAAGGCTCACTTGCTGAACACCACTGGCACTGCTCCCCCCTCTATCATCTTTGTGGACAACCCACCACCAAATGATGCCAAAAAAGGCGGAGAAAATGAGGCAGTTGAAGAAAAAGGGATATGAAGATGGTCTGTACATTGCACCAGATAATTCAAGTATGCTTGCACACATCCCTTTGCCAGATGGTTCCAAAAAGGTTGATGTAACCTTAAATGCCATTGCTGATGCAAAAGCAAGGATGAAAAAGGATATGGAGGCAAAGGATAAAGGAAGGTTTGAACATGAGAAGAGAGTTTTTATGGAGATGAATAAGCAGGGTATTTCTGAGCCAAAGGATCAAGAAAATCCTCAGCCCATAAGAAAGTCTACTAGAAAATTCATACAACCCAAAACCACACCTCCCAAATCCACAAAACAAACTCCCAAACCTTCCAAAAGCTCCACACATCAATCTTCCAAACCAACAGATATTAAAACACCTGTTGTATCAACAGTTGTTGCTACTTCAGTGGTTTCAACATCTGTTATCCAAACAACTTCCACCACTACCACTTCAACACACACTACATCCACTGCTTTATCCCCATTACCAAAAATCACTTCACCACCACTAATACCACCTGCCAAAAGGCAGAAGACAACAGTTGACACATCATCTGTGGTAATGGCAACAGTGGTTGAAACACCAGTTGTTTCAACAGCTGTTAGTCAGACACACACCCTCACTACTCAAACACCACAAACAAAACCATCATCACAAAACTCACCACCTGCCTTAAAGCAAAAGACAACTGTTGATACATCAACAGTTGTAGTGATAACAGTGGTTGAGACACCAGTTGTTTCGACAACTATTAGTCAATTACCTACCACTTCTAACAATCCTTCCCAAGCCATAATTCTTTTTGCTCCAAAACCTCAAACAGAAACACCTCCTCCTGAAAATGTGTATACTAGAAGAAAAAAGCTTCAAGTGCATGATGATGACATACCAACCTGGTCCTGTTTCATCTGTACCTTACAAAATCACCAAACCTGAATCTTTCATTCTTCCAAAATTGGTCAATCCAATCAAAGATCCAATAGCTCTTCAAGGATATGACTCTGCAGATACTACCCCAGCAGCTGCCAGTTATCCACTGGAACTCCATGCAGTAAAGAATGAAATGAGGCAGTTCTACACAGTGGATGATCCTTCAAAAAGGAAATTCCCTTCTTTGCTTGGTTTTAGAAATCCAAAAAACATGGATGAATATCTAAAACTAAAAGCTAGACAAGCTGAAATAAGAGCTAGGGTTGAATGCCAAGGAGAAAATGACAATGTGGTTTCAAGTCATTGTTAGTTTTTACTCACCAAAGTCAAGCTCATGGAAGACTATGCTAGAGATTTGAGTAAAGAAATGTCAAATTTACCACCAGAACCTGGCCTGCAAAAAGATGTGAGAAAAGACATTCTGGCACTAATCATGAGTGAGAAGTTCTACCCTGCCAAGGAAGAACAATTCCAAGATTGGCCACTTGTTGGTCTCAAGACAGAACTCAATAGAATTGAAAGAGTAAAAAGAGATCCAAGCATGAAAAGGTCAGCACCAAACTGGCGTAAATACAAAAAGGCTATTGATGATCTTACCTTGGAGTATAAAAGAAAGAAACAAGAGTTGGTTGGTGCAAAGGTTGGAACTGCCAAGGCCATAGCAAAATGGACAAAGCAGTACACTGATGAAGCTTATGAAAGGCTGAGAAAAAGGAGGGAAACAGATCCTAGCCTTCCAAAGAAGCCTGATTACAAAACTATTAACATGTCAAAGAAGCAGGTCCACAATTCTGAACCACTGTTCACATCATCATATACCTCTGTCATTATGTTAAACCAAAGAAAGAGGCAAAAGCTGACTGATGCAGAAGAGAAAGAGCAAGAAACTGTATATTTTAAAGAGGCTATCAAGAGAATGGCACTTGAAGATGACAGCTCAGCAAAGCTTCAACATACATTGGAATCCAAGCACTGATGAAGCATAAAAATTGAAGCTCAAACTACTGATGGGATCCAAGCATTGTTGAAGATCAAAGCATTGTCATTCAAAGTCTGATCACCCTTTGAAGATAGCACTGATGCTCAACATTAGTGCTTAGATTACAACAGTGGAATGAAGAATCAGTGTTTATGTATCAGTAGTTTGAATATAATCAGTGTCTGTTGTTATAGATTCAGTGTTTATGTTCAACATCTGATTTACTTTTGGTCAACATCTGTTTGAATTTTGGTCAACATCTTATTTTGTAAAGAAGTACAAAAACAAACATTTTTACAAAATCCCAAATCACCCTATCATGTAAATGCATTGAAGTAAAAGTGGAAATGATATTATTCATGTGGTCCTGTTGTGCTTTTGTTTGACCTCTAATTTGCGTTCATGATCTAATCCGGTGATTTGAAGACAATTTTAGTTGAATCGAATGAGATGGTTGATGTAATGTGGCCGTATTATATAACCATACAAAAAGTAACTTGGGGTACCTTAGGCTAACTTAATAGTTGTGTCTCTTCACATCACACCCTTAAACAATACATTTGCATTAATAAACACATACCACAACTCAAACCAACATGTCCCAATATACACACCCCTTTAATAAATTTATTTGGGTTATGTCCCATTTGTTTAAAAGTCACACCCTTTACTTCATTTTACTCACACCTTTTCATTTTACACATAAGTGCCTCTCGCATATGTACTTGATTAAACTCTTCAAATGAACCGAGGCATACTTGAACCAACACACGAGCATAAGAATCAACAATTCAATGGTTTAGATCACACCCGTTCAAAAAGTCACAACTCTTCAATCTATTTTTAAATATATCACACCCTTACAAAAAATGTCACAACTTTTAAATACAACACACCCTTTCAAAAGCCATAACCCATCAAACAACTTTTAAATATATCACACCCATTACAATTTTTGCATGAAACCAATCATCACACCTGTTCAATCTTCCATTGTCGATCTGTTCGCATGGAATCATCACTTCCACTTATATTATGTATATATGATATACATACAAATACTCAAACCTACCCATAACCCATTAATGACGTAACCACAATATGCAGAACATGCATGGAACATCCCACCATTTGAATTTTGAAAGTAATTAAACAAAGGTGTCCACATGAACTATCGCACCGACACAATAATAAACGACATAAAATCAAAGGGTCACACCCTTTCAAGTTACTACACAACCGGAAAGTACCGATGCACCGTTCTGACGCACCATTTGAACTGGAAAGAAACCGATGCACCGTTTAAAGTTGCCAGTTATGTTACTACACACCCGGAAATTACCGACACACCATTTGAACCCGAAAGTAACTAAAGCATTGTTCCGACACACCGTTTGAAAAAAAATAAACAAACCAACACTGAATCGTTGTATCGTTTCATTATTAATATAATAATCCAGATTATTAACCACTATAGTCACTTATGGCATCTCTCCGAACATGCAACCGTCGTATCCGTACATATCATCGCATCCCCTCCGAACAACAACCGTCAGATCCCTTCATATTTATATATTATTTAAGCGGGATAAAAACGGCCCTCAATATAACTCAGCCACAATAACGAATGAAGGCAACGACGTATCTCTGGATAATAAAGATCCAAAGCACATCACTTGGTTCATGATTCATGAGGCTGCAATTCAATTCGATTGGTTGACGAGATTTCGATTGTTTGCAGTGAGTGTACCAAAGTGCCGAGAATGTGAAGGGGTTTCGCTGACCACCAGGAGGGAGAAGGCCATGCTAGCGGTTGTGCATCGGAGGGGGGGTTCTCGGCCACAACCACGAAACTGTAGTGACGGTGAAATGGTGAAAAGTTTGGGATGAGATGATCATTTTATGTTGCAAAGCCTATTATAAAAAAAAATCTAAAACGAATCTCACTTTATTAGGGGGGACGGTGTGATCTCGGTAAGTGGCTTCGGGGAAGAAGTTTACCGAGTGGGGAATGATCGCCGGCCCTAATTTTTTTTTTAATTCTTTACCACTCTCTAGGTGTTTGAATCATTGTCGGTGATTGAGTGCAAAATGGGGACCTTGACATGACATGATATCATTGGGTAGAGAATGACTCATACACCCTAAAGTGTTTGAATCATACCCCCTACCATGTTAAGCCTGCACATCAACACATATGGTTTCACGTGATGATTTTCTTTTGCTTTATTTTTTAGTTTTTAGATTTGTTTTAAAGTGTTAACCATAATATAAACGAGATTACTCTTTGTGTTATTATAATAAATTTTACTATCATTGTTTTTTTATGTACACAAAGTTTACCTTTTAAACTCATTTAGCTAGATTAGTTTGATATTAATCTATGTTTTCGTTAATTTTTTTTAAAAAGTTAAATACACAACTATTTCCCTTGTTAGTAATTAATATAACTAAGTTTCCTGAGCCCGGGAAGCAATCCCGGGTAAAAACCTAGTTTCTAATATGTGTGATTGTATGCCTTCAAGAAATAGCATACAATATATATATCTACGTGCGATCAAAATTTCCATTTAGGTTCAGTTTTTTCTTTGACTTTGTGTATCTAGAAATGTATCGTGTGCATTAGTTAGTTGTATTCATTTAGGTGTATAATTGCGTGGCTTTAATGAATTGTTCGATTCAATACAAAGGTCACCTAATTTCGTGTAAGTGTAACAAAACTTTTAATTCAGATGACTTATATTTTAGGTTAGAATACGCGTTTCTTAAGGCACGCCACAAACAAACTAGTTACGAAGGAGACCAACGACCATGTAGTCGTATAATGGTGCTCGTCCTTGGCTTGTCTGTAGCAGCAGTGTCAGTGGTGAAGAACGCGAACTGATAGCCGGATTACGTATTTATATATTTATTTATTTGAGTTTTAAATATAGGGTTTATATTTTTAACTTTTTAAAACATAAATTTATTAGTAAAAAAAAGTATATATTAAGTTTATGTAATTAATAGATCTATAGACCATCATAAATTTTCAAATAAATAAATACATGGGTTGTGTTTCTATTCAAGAATTACACCCGTCTATCCAGACACGATTACCACATATATATTGTTTTCAAGCGTCCATAGGACCACACATGTCTATAATCGGGGCTATAATGGAGCAACATGGCTCTCCAATTTAAAGAGTGCGGTAGCTTAATACAAGAAATTCGCCGTTCTAAGAAAAACTTCAATTCAAATTAAATTACGCAAGAAACAGATCTCAAATACAAGTTTCCAATGAGCATACAAGGTGAGAAAACAGAACATATAACTTGAAATGTCTTCTTATCGACAGAACCATGTGAATAGAATGTCACTTACAAACAGATTCTTCTAACACACCACCTCCAAAAAAAGATTTCAAACAAAAATAAAATAGATTGAAATATCAAACCTTTTAGATTATAATTTTCGCTCTTCTTCACACTAATCAAAAGACAACCTCCCGCCCCGGTTGATGTCGGTTGTGGGTCCCGCAACAGGCGATGAACAAAGCGAACAATTGTTTGTAGAAACCATTAACGCCAATGAGCCTTCACTCCAAACGCGTCTGATAGGATATGAAATATTGGTTATACGAGAGGCGTGAGAGCAGTACTTCACGTGCGTGTTGTGGAGGGCACAACTACAATTACGGTGATAGGGTCGTCTCGTGATCTCTAGATCACCGGACGTGATGCATCCTTCGAATCCACCAATACGAAAAAATCCGTCTCCGGCAGCTAACCCGGAGGCCATTCTTTGGTTACTAGACACCTTTAGATGATAATTATATGTGTTGAATTCCCTCTTGTTTCTTCTATTGTCCCTTTGCTAGTTTTCACTTGTTTTTCGAAGTTGTTAACAACAACACGACCTTTTTTTAGGTCATTTAAGAGTGTGTGGTAGAAAAATTATTTATACATATTTGTGGTAAAAAGGGTTTGTTTAGGTTGTCCTTTTCTAAACTATTTTAAGGTGATGTGTCGCATAAGTTTCTTTAATTGCTTATTTTAGTCCTACACTTCTAATCCTAAGATGAAATTGTCCTAACATGTTATAACAATAACTTTGGTGCACATTATTATCTTATTTCTCAATAAATAACTTCAAAAATAAAGTTTTTAATGAAAAAAAAAAAATTATCGTATTAGAAAAAAATCAGAAACTTGCGTATTAGAGGACATGGCCAGGTATAAGATTAACTATAATCTTTTTACGGGTAGATACACGCAATATGTCATTAAGTGACTCCCCATCTGATTATCTGGTTTTACCATACATACATCAAAACCGAATATGTTAATATGTATATGATATGGAAAGTATAATAAATATTTCTTTTGGTAACGAGTTTATGATCATATTTCGGTTGACAAAAATATTTCTTTTGGTAACGAGTTTATGATCATATATCGGTTGACAAAAATATTTCTTTTGGTAACGAGTTTATGATCATATATCGGTTGACAAAAATATTTCTTTTGGTAACGAGTTTATGATCATATATCGGTTGACGAGAATCCCAACAAGTACAATCTATCTACCTAATATCGTATGCGGGGATCCAAAACACTATAAGAGAAAACTTGTAAGCGCAACATGTAGTTTATATCCAAAGAGGGCGTGACCGATATGTGATACAATTTACAATATGATACAAGTTTTAAACCCATTCTAATTTATTATCGTACCCATAAAAGTACTAATAGTAAAATAGTTTTATTAATGATTACTTTTGATGTGATCCAAGGTAGAGAGGAATATGTGTGTGTAGAGTGTCAAATCTAAGGTCTTAAATCTTGTAATAAACGTTTGGTTTCATCAAAATTTAAGAAATGATATTTTGTCTATACAATTACGACACTCTAAACAAACACTTTTATCTATAAATCAACAAAAAAGTGGGGAAATCATTATTAAATTTAAAAATCTTGTTTTATTATGTTTCATTAAATTGTAGTGACTTACACGGATTTATTTGAAATTGTCATGTTTGAGAATCCATTGACAATTTTCAATGGTTAACATCAATAAAACTACAAATACTCTTAGTCTTTATAGTTTTATATGTGTGTGATTTTTTGGACTAAAATAAAATAATCGATTATCTAGAGGGAAAACCACAAAAATAATTAAAAAAAATATCAAAAACAAGTTAATATTTACGATTTTGCACTTGTAAACAAGACGCATGACTTAAGATTAAGTGATCATGACGTCACAACACACATTTCACGTTTGTAGTGAAAACTCTCCCCTTGTCAAGTTTAATACTTCGTGTGGAGAATAAATACTTTAAAAAAAGTTAGTTCAAATTATGTTCTATTTGATAAAATCATGTTCACTACACGTTATAAACAATATGTGTAAGAAACATATCAAGCAGACAAGCCTGAACACGTAGTGATCTAGTTATTGTAAGTGACCAATTGGCTAAAACTTTCAATTCAATACACACAATCATGTCACATTGTCACACATGAAGTTGTGGGCATTTGGTTTTAAGTTGTTCTTAAAGTACAAAATCACAACCATAAAATCATTTTTGGTTGTTTGGTAATTTTCCCAAGATACGACGACAAATTCACTCAATGACATGTATGATAGTAACGATGAAATGTACTTTATTGTAATGTAATGTAAGGCTAGAGGGTATGATGATATCCCATCCTTGGAGGACCATCTGCCACGTAGGCGTCACGTCAGAGTCCTCCCAAGGATGGTCTATCCCCCAAAAGTGAAGGGTATGGGAGGATGGTCATAGTCATAGTCCTCCCCACCATTTTTATATATATATATATATTTTTTAATCTTCTTTTAATTTTTTAACAAAATATTTTCATTAATATTAATACCACATTACATAAATTTAAAAACAAAACATAAACTTAAAAAAAAACATAGACTTAAATAATATTATGCTTCTTCATGATGTCGTCTTGTAGTTTTTTCAACATCGAACGTTTCGGCTCAGGATACTGATCGACATCCATCGTTATCATTTCTCATTCCTTGAGCCGAATTTTTTCATCCGAAAGTCTGATTTTCTCATTCGACAATCGGACCTTCTCGCGTAACTTTTCTTCCGCTACACGAGCTTTTTCTTCGACGGCCCGCTCCTTCGCCTTCGTCTTTTGGGCCGAGACTTCGTTGTACATTTTTAAGTTTTCCATAAACTCTTCCATATTCGGGTCCACCTTTTCCTTTTCTTTCCCCTTGGCCCGCTCCTTCTTTGACTTGTCTCGGCCCGGTGGACGCTCCGCTTCATGTACGGCGTACTCCTCTTCGTCAAAGTCGGCGTCATCATTTAAGTTTATGTGACACCTCGCGTCCGATCCACCGGCGCTAAAACTACCCGTTTCCGATGTTTTTTGGCGTTTCGCCATCTCCACCTCCACCTCGTTGGGAATCGGCGACCATTTCGGTTCCGTTCTCATAATTTCCCACGCGCGAACGTGAGCAAAGTTGGTATTACCATTGTTCGCCTTATACTTGTCCAAAGCTTGTTTGAAAACATCGTCGTCGCTCATGCCGCTACGACGCCCACTTGTATATATTTTATTATATTCCTCGCAAAACCTATTGACGGCCGTGTTCAATTTCCGCCACTTTGACGACACCGAGTCGAGATCACGATACGGGCCTTGGTCCATAAGGTCGAGGAACTTCGCCAAAACCTTGGACCAAAACCCGTCACCCGTTTGGTTTTTACCTATAATAAAACAAACAAAATAAACAAACATTTAAATTATGTAAACTTTTAAAAAAATAAAAAGACTTCAAACAAACTAAACAAACTGTTAACAAAAGATTGAAATAAAGAAAATAAACAAACTTTAAAAACTTCGAAACTGTTAACAAAAGATTTAGAAAAACAAACTTTAAAAAATTGTATAAACTTAAAAAAAATATTTAAACTTAAAAAAAATATAAACCTTAAAAAAAATACGAACCTTTTGTCTTGTTGGTAGACGTGGCTATGTAAGCCTTGGCTAAGGCTTCTTCTTCGATTGGCGTCCACTTAGTCGGCTTCGACTTCGATTGGTCTCCCACCACTTGCTTGCCTTTGTTTCGTTTTCCTTTTCCTTTAGGTGGTTGGGTTTCGGGAACAACCTCCACATCGTCGTCGGGTTCGGATTGTTCGAAGGGTTGCGTTGGGATCGGTTGGGGTTGAGCGGGTGGTGTCGGGTTCAGTGGGAAATTATAAGCACCCCGCAACATCATTTGTTGAAGGGCTTGATTTTGAGAGAATTGAGCGAATTGGTTTGGCGATTGTTGGAATGATGCAAACGCATTTGATGAATATTGCGATAATTGCTTCGGTTCTAGCGTCGGATAATATCCCGGAACCGAGAAAACATTAGGTTGGGTCGGGTTGTCACACCCCCCAAAATCCACCTGCGGAATACCACCGCTTGGAGGCGTGACTGACCAGGATCCAGCCACCAATCATATTGAACAAGCAAACAAGTAATTATAAAAGTTCAACCAGTGCGATTGGTATTCAACCAAAACATAGTTTAAGTTGCAAGCGGAAGCATAAAGTTTAAAACCAGAACATAAGTTTAATTGTTTCAAAGTTTAACATGGCACACAGTTGTCCATGTCCCACAACGACTCTCTTCCATGCAAGCTCCAGCTAAGTACCTATTGACCTGCAAAGCATGTAGTAACGAGTCAACAACAAGTTGAGTGAGTTCACAGTTGGGTGTTCGTTTTAGGTTGTTTCGAAAACAGTTTCCTTTATCTGGCATCCTGCCGTGGGGGTTACCCCATAGTTGAAAAACGTGACTTGTTTATTCCCGGTTACTCTGGCACTCCGGCCGTGGGGGCTACCCCATGTTAGTTATCTGGCATTTCGGCCGTGGGGGCTACCCCATGTATACACTAGACTCGTTACCATATCGACTGCTGACTATAGTCATGTTTATGTGCCCTGAAACTGTCAATGTCTATCAGCGTTGACGTGCCCCAGATCCATTAGTTCACGCCCGTCCTCTGCGGCACGGTGTGAGGTTTGTCAGACCTAAATAGCGCTATCTAACTAATGACCCGCTCGCCATTGGCCCGGCGATTAGTCGATATAAAAAGGAGGGACTTCGTGATAGAGTTTTGGTCTAGTACGAGTTATCTGTCCCGGAGGACGAGGAATTACATTCCTGAATCAATACTGTCCTACCCAAGGAGGACGAGGAATCCACGTTCCTTAACCCCATTCCCAAACCCCTGGGAATCCCATGCTTTGTAGAGGGTGTGAACTCACCTTGGTTTGCTCGGCAGATACACAGAAAAGTCAATCAAGTTGTATGTGGTCAACTACGTCCTAACATAGATACCATTCATGTCAGGTTCATAACCAAGTAGTGCACGTATGATTCTACACGTATACTAGCGAGTTGCATACAGGTATTATTCATGGCATACACGTATAAACATGGCGGTTTACAATAACACCTATGAGTTGAACAGTATCTTGTATTCAAGTAAACAAAGCCCAAAAGTTCGGCCCAAACACCTAAGCCCGTACTAGGGTGCAAGTCCAAACAGCGTGCACATGTATATGGTCTCGAGTCGAGACTGTGCGGTCTCTAGTCGAGACTGTGCGGTCTCGAGTTGTAGCTTACAAATTCTTGAGTCGCAATTGAGGAGGTCTCGGGCCATGCATGTACTGGTCTTGAGTCGCAACCGGACTCGCAACCATGGTCTCTAGTCATGATGTGTGTGTTGATAAAGTATGGTCTCGAGTCGAGACTGGAGGTTCTCGACTCGCAACCTTGTGTCGAAACCGTGATCTCGAGTTGTCATCCATGTGGTCTCGAGTCGAGACAGGAGATCTCGACAGGAACATCTGCTGACTTCCGACATTGTACTAAACCAATAGAATTTCATGATCATGATATGGTGTACTAGCCAATAACAATGCACTAACATGTTTCTTTGTCTAACACTAACCGAAAATGGATCAAACACCTTAATTTCAAATATCCCCAACACATTCATATCATATTCAACTAGTTCTTCATATATTCATCATGTTCATCAAATATTCATAACACAAACCACCCTTATTCAAACACATTTTCATTTTACGGACAAGAGTTATAGTACCTAAAACTAGATATCAAGCTCATCTTGCAAACAAAACATTTGTTCTATAACCTCATACATAAAATCGGATGATCATGAATAACCCTAAGCTTATCATTCTTTTGTTATTCAAACTATCTTGTTCAAATGTTATCTTACAAAAGTCATGTTCTCCTAAGCATGTATCATTTAATCAAACAAGAACTCATTAAATCAAACAAACACTTTTGTCATGTTCAAACAATAGTCACGGTGCATATTATCACATAATCGACACTTTAATCATGTATAAAACTTATCAAGCAAACATATTACCATATGGCTTCATCATACATCATTGTCAACCAAAATACAACACATAATAAGAATTACTAACCGGTTAGAGAAGTAGTGGTGAAAGATGAAGCTTTGTTTGGTGTGAACAAGCTAGTCCGAGAACCCTTTTTGTGGTCGGCCGGTTTGATTCGAGAGTGAGAGTGAAGGTTTGTGCTTCTAGGGTTTTAGAGAGAGAGAGAAGGTAGGAGTGTGTGTGGATTGCCCAAAGAATGGCAAGGTTAGCTATCACTAAGGATGATATACTTGTTCCACATTGGTGCACCCTAATGGGTTTCGGATGACGTGCACGGCCCAACCGGCCCATATGTTGCACTGTTCACTCGAGACCACATGGTCTTGAGTCGGGTTCTTGTGTCTCGGTTCACATAATCACACTCATACATACAAGCATACATATAAACATAACACATAATTACATAGGATGTTCACTTTTTATTCATTAAATCAATAAGTCAATTAGTCATGTAACGTTCAAGCATGTAACATCGAGATACAATGAAAGGTTCTAAATTTCGAGTTGTCACATCATCCCCAAGTTGAAAGAAATTTCGTCCCGAAATTTGGTAAGCACTCACTGAGGAAGCTAGTTAAGTTGTATGGTGTTCCCGGTTTTCCTGGGGTGTCACATCAACCCCCCGTTGATCTGGAATTTCGTCCCGAAATTTCCTATCTTCAGCCTCAGTAGTGGTTGTACTGTTTGCGAACAGTTGGGGATACTTTTGTTTCATCTGGTCTTCGCGCTCCCAGGTGAACTCTGGGCCGCGACGTGAGTTCCAACGAACTCGAACGAGAGGTATTCTAGTGCTTTTGAGGACCTTAACATCCCGGTCCGTGATTTCAACTGGTTCCTCGACGAATCGTAACTGCTCGTCGATAGTGAGTTCCTTCAGAGGAACTACGTGGGTCTCATCTGACATACTCTTCTTCAGATTCGACACGTGGAAAACGTTGTGAACTGCACCGAGTTCTGCTGGTAAGTTCAGTCTGTAGGCCACCCTGCCTATTTTCTTGATGATTTCGAAAGGTCCAACGTATCGTGGGTTAAGTTTGCCTCGTTTACCAAAACGAACCACACCCTTCCAGGGTGAAACTTTGAGTAGTACCCGTTCCCCAACCTGGAGCTCAAGTGGTTTCCTGCCCTTATCGGCGTAGACTTTCTGACGGTCACGAGTTGCGGCCATGCGTTTTCGTATTTGAGCAATTCGTTCAGTTGTGTCTACCACATGTTCCGGACCAGTGATCTGACTATCTCCCACCTCTGCCCAACAAAGAGGTGACCGGCATTTACGCCCGTACAATGCCTCAAACGGAGCAGCTTTAATGCTTGTGTGGTAGCTGTTATTGTACGAGAATTCCACAAGTGGCAGATGCTTTTCCCAGCTGTTGCCAAAGTCGATTACACATGCACGAAGCATGTCTTCTAAGGTTTGAATAGTGCGCTCGGACTGTCCGTCCGTCTGAGGGTGATACGCTGTGCTCATGTCTAATCGTGAGCCGAAGGATTTGTGCATCGCCTGCCACAGCTCTGAAGTAAAACGCGCATCTCGATCCGAGATAATGGAGGTGGGCACCCCGTGCCTCGAGACAACTTCCTTGAGGTATACTTCTGCAAGAGTGGAGAACTTATCCGTCTCCTTGATAGCCAAGAAGTGTGCAAATTTTGTGAGTCGATCCACGATCACCCAAATAGTATCGTTTCCGCACTGGGATCTAGGCAAGCCAGCGACAAAATCCATGGAAATTTGCTCCCATTTCCATTGTGGTATCTCTGGTTGCTGGAGTAGGCCTGAGGGTTTCTGATGTTCAGACTTGACTCTCGCACAAGTCAAACACTTGCTGACGTAGGTTGCTATGTGGGCCTTCATGCTAGGCCACCAATACGTAGTTTTGATATCGTGGTACATCTTATCCGAACCAGGGTGTACCGAGTAGCGAGACTTGTGTGCTTCATCCATTACAAGCTCTCGTAGGTTGCCATAGAGTGGGACCCAAACGTGTCCCGTTACGTAGTAAGCACCGTCTCCCTTTTGTTCCAATCGTTGCCTTGAGCCGCGTAGGGCTTCAGCCCTGACGTTTTCTGGTTTCAGTGCTTCTATCTGAGCAGCTCGTATCTGGGAAGGTAGACTAGGATGGATCATGAGTTGCAAAGCTCGCACGCGCTTAGGCGCAGTGTCCTTTCGACTGAGGGCGTCAGCCACAACGTTGGCCTTGCCCGGGTGATACCTGATTGAGCACTCGTAGTCATTCAGTAGTTCGACCCATCGTCGTTGTCGCATATTCAGTTCCTTCTGCTTGAAGATATGCTCGAGACTCCTGTGGTCGGTGTAGATGGCACACTTGGTACCGTACAAGTAATGTCGCCATAACTTAAGCGCAAAAACAACAGCTCCCAGCTCTAAGTCGTGTGTAGTGTAGTTTCTTTCATGAACCTTGAGTTGGCGTGAGGCGTAGGCTATAACTTTATCTCGTTGCATCAATACACAGCCAAGGCCCTGAATTGATGCGTCGCAGTAAACCACAAAATCGTCTGTGCCTTCTGGCAGTGAAAGGATAGGCGCGCTACAAAGTCTGTCCTTTAAGTGCTGAAACGCTAACTCCTGTGCATTTCCCCAATGATAAACAACGCCCTTCTGCGTCAGTGAGGTGAGAGGCTGTGCAATCTTAGAAAAATCCTTTATGAATCTCCTGTAGTAACCTGCCAAACCCAAGAATTGGCGAATTTCCTTCGGGGTACGAGGTGCAGGCCAGTTCTTAATCGAGTCTACCTTGGATGGATCAACGTGAATCCCATCCTTGTTTACCACGTGGCCTAGGAAATGGACTTCTCGAAGCCAGAAGTCGCATTTCGAGAACTTTGCATAAAGCTGTTCTGTTCGAAGGAGTTCCAGAATGAGTCATAGATGTTGCTCATGCTCCTCCTGACTCTTAGAATAGATCAGGATGTCGTCGATGAAGACTATAACGAACTTGTCCAGGTAAGGCTTGCACACTCGGTTCATCAAGTCCATGAAAACCGCAGGTGCGTTTGTCAGCCCAAAAGGCATGACCAAAAACTCATAGTGCCCATAGCGAGTTCTAAAGGCTGTTTTGGAGACGTCCTCTTCTCGGACTCTCAGCTGGTGATAACCCGATCTCAAATCAATCTTTGAATAGTAGCTTGACCCTTGCAGCTGGTCGAACAAGTCGTCAATACGTGGTAGAGGATAAATATTCTTCACCGTCACCTTGTTGAGTTCCCGGTAGTCGATGCACATTCTGAAGGTACCGTCCTTCTTCTTCACAAATAGCACTGGAGCTCCCCAGGGCGATGAGCTAGGACGGATGAAACCCTTATCTAGGAGTTCCTGTAGTTGCGTAGAGAGTTCTTCCAACTCTGATGGCGCTAAACGATAAGGTGCACGAGCTATAGGCGCAGCTCCAGGAGCTAGTTCAATCTGAAACTCGACTTGGCGATGAGGCGGAAGACCAGGTAATTCCTCAGGAAATACCTCGGGATAGTCGCGTACAACTGGAAAATATTCTATCTTCTTCTCTTTCTCCAAGGTGTCAGTAACGAGGGCCAAAATGGCAGTGTGGCCCTTTCGCAAGCACTTCTGGGCCTTAAGGAGAGAGATGACGTTCTCAACAGCACTCCTCTTGTCGCCACGAATCATGAGAGGTTCACTACCGGAACCCGGAATACGAACAATCTTCTCGTTGCAAAGAATCTCTGCTCGGTGTTGGGATAACCAATCCATCCTAATGACAACGTCTAAACTACCCAAGACGATAGGAATAAGGTCGATAGAGAAGGTCTGGTTAGCAAGAACAAGTTTACAACCCTCGACTACGTGTGTGGCTTCTAAACTCTTACCATTTGCTAGCTCTACAGTGTGCTTGTTGTTCAAAGGAGTTGGAATACGCTTAAGCATTCGACTAACCTCTAGTGACATGTAGCTAGTATCGGCACCCGAATCAAATAAAACTGTAACATAAAAGTCTTCGAGAAGGAACTTACCCGCCACAACATTAGGGTCATTCCTTGCTTCACCTTGGCCAATCACGAACGCCCGCCCCCTGGCTCCATTGTTGTTGTTGTTTCCGTTGTTACCATTCCCCTGATTGTTGTTATTGTTGTTGTTGTTCTGGTTCCTGTTCAGTTGGGGACAATCTTTCTTGAAGTGGCCTTCAGCACCACACTGAAAGCACCCTTTGTTATCACCTTGATGCTGCTGCTGGCGCTGGTTCTGAGGGGCTTGCTGACGATTCTGATTGGCGGGATATAAGCTCCTGCAATCCCTTGCAGCGTGACCTGGCTTGTTGCACCGATGACAGTTACCCCTGGTGCATGGCCCGCTGTGGTGCAGGCTGCAGCGATTGCATTTGGGGTGATTCCCCTTGTACCCACCATGACTTTGACCACCAGATGATTGTTGACTGGGGTTCTTGTAGTCGTCAGTCTTCCTCTGCTGAGACTGAGATTGCACAGAAGCTGAACCCTTGCTTGAAACTCCATCCCATTTCCGTTTGTTGTCACTAAGAGCACCTGAAGTAGTTGCAGCGCCTATGCGCTTTGGTAACCTGTTCTGCTCCACCGCCTGATCTGTGAGACGGTGAGCCAATTGGACAACTTGCTGGATGGTGGCAAGGTTTGCTGAAGTCACATGACTTTGGATTTCGGGCACTAAGCCCTTGAGAAATAGTTCGATGCGTTTGATGGGAGGATCCACCATCGTAGGGCACATAATTGCCAGTTCATTCGATCTTTTCACATAAGCTTCAATCTCTGACCCCGTCATCTTGAGGTTGAAGAACTCTACCTCCAGTTTGTGAATCTCATCACGGTTGCAATACTCCTCTTTGATCATTTCCTTAAAGTTGTTCCATGGGGTGGCGTTAGCAGCAACCAACCCCAGCATCTGAACCTGAGCGTTCCACCATGTGAGAGCTAAACCCTCGAGAGTACCGGTAGCATACTTCACCCTGCGCTCCTCAGGGCATTCGCACATTTCGAACACAGATTCTAGTTTCTCAAACCAGTGGAGGAGACCTACGGCTCCTTCAGTGCCGCTAAAAGTAGTGGGTCGGCAGTCCATAAAGGTTTTAAAAGTGCACACAGGTGGCTGAGCATGCTGACCTATCGTGGGTGAAAGAAAGACAGAGTTTAACACAAAGGTTGGTTCACGAGAGTAGGATCTAAAGATCCTAGAATAAGTTTGGACTGCAGGATATACCTCCTGCGTGTGCAGCTGCAAGTGCTGCGGCAACCCGTTCGTTAATCAGAGCCGTCAACTGGGCTTGTGTCATGTTAACGCATCCAGACATGATCTTCATATCAAGAGTAACACGAGTGAGAGGGGTTCGCGAAAGTACGACGATAGGATAGAGTAAGCACGCACGTGTTCAAGCAACAGTAGTTATACTAACCAAGCATACCATGAGCAATGTACTATGTAACTAACAAGTAGGCAATGCACACATATCATATCACCTAGAATGTCGAGCCTTGCATGTGGAGTGAAGCGTCGTTGTGGATCGTAGAGCACTGTACAGGTTATAGTCTGATTTTAATAAAACCTTTTCCTTTATTAAAACCAAGTTCTCTATAACCAATAGCTCTGATACCAATCTGTCACACCCCCCAAAATCCACCTGCGGAATACCACCGCTTGGAGGCGTGACTGACCAGGATCCAGCCACCAATCATATTGAACAAGCAAACAAGTAATTATAAAAGTTCAACCAGTGCGATTGGTATTCAACCAAAACATAGTTTAAGTTGCAAGCGGAAGCATAAAGTTTAAAACCAGAACATAAGTTTAATTGTTTCAAAGTTTAACATGGCACACAGTTGTCCATGTCCCACAACGACTCTCTTCCATGCAAGCTCCAGCTAAGTACCTATTGACCTGCAAAGCATGTAGTAACGAGTCAACAACAAGTTGAGTGAGTTCACAGTTGGGTGTTCGTTTTAGGTTGTTTCGAAAACAGTTTCCTTTATCTGGCATCCTGCCATGGGGGTTACCCCATAGTTGAAAAACGTGACTTGTTTATTCCCGGTTACTCTGGCACTCCGGCCTTGGGGGCTACCCCATGTTAGTTATCTGGCATTTCGGCCGTGGGGGCTACCCCATGTATACACTAGACTCGTTACCATATCGACTGCTGACTATAGTCATGTTTATGTGCCCTGAAACTGTCAATGTCTATCAGCGTTGACGTGCCCCAGATCCATTAGTTCACGCCCGTCCTCTGCGGCACGGTGTGAGGTTTGTCAGACCTAAATAGCGCTATCTAACTAATGACCCGCTCGCCATTGGCCCGGCGATTAGTCGATATAAAAAGGAGGGACTTCGTGATAGAGTTTTGGTCTAGTACGAGTTATCTGTCCCGGAGGACGAGGAATTACATTCCTGAATCAATACTGTCCTACCCAAGGAGGACGAGGAATCCACGTTCCTTAACCCCATTCCCAAACCCCTGGGAATCCCATGCTTTGTAGAGGGTGTGAACTCACCTTGGTTTGCTCGGCAGATACACAGAAAAGTCAATCAAGTTGTATGTGGTCAACTACGTCCTAACATAGATACCATTCATGTCAGGTTCATAACCAAGTAGTGCACGTATGATTCTACACGTATACTAGCGAGTTGCATACAGGTATTATTCATGGCATACACGTATAAACATGGCGGTTTACAATAACACCTATGAGTTGAACAGTATCTTGTATTCAAGTAAACAAAGCCCAAAAGTTCGGCCCAAACACCTAAGCCCGTACTAGGGTGCAAGTCCAAACAGCGTGCACATGTATATGGTCTCGAGTCGAGACTGTGCGGTCTCTAGTCGAGACTGTGCGGTCTCTAGTCGAGACTGTGCGGTCTCGAGTTGTAGCTTACAAATTCTCGAGTCGCAATTGAGGAGGTCTCGGGCCATGCATGTACTGGTCTCGAGTCGCAACCGGACTCGCAACCATGGTCTCTAGTCATGATGTGTGTGTTGATAAAGTATGGTCTCGAGTCGAGACTGGAGGTTCTCAACTCGCAACCTTGTGTCGAAACCGTGATCTCGAGTTGTCATCCATGTGGTCTCGAGTCGAGACAGGAGATCTCGACAGGAACATCTGCTGACTTCCGACATTGTACTAAACCAATAGAATTTCATGATCATGATATGGTGTACTAGCCAATAACAATGCACTAACATGTTTCTTTGTCTAACACTAACCGAAAATGGATCAAACACCTTAATTTCAAATATCCCCAACACATTCATATCATATTCAACTAGTTCTTCATATATTCATCATGTTCATCAAATATTCATAACACAAACCACCCTTATTCAAACACATTTGCATTTTACGGACAAGAGTTATAGTACCTAAAACTAGATATCAAGCTCATCTTGCAAACAAAACATTTGTTCTATAACCTCATACATAAAATCGGATGATCATGAATAACCCTAAGCTTATCATTCTTTTGTTATTCAAACTATCTTGTTCAAATGTTATCTTACAAAAGTCATGTTCTCCTAAGCATGTATCATTTAATCAAACAAGAACTCATTAAATCAAACAAACACTTTTGTCATGTTCAAACAATAGTCACGGTGCATATTATCACATAATCGACACTTTAATCATGTATAAAACTTATCAAGCAAACATATTACCATATGGCTTCATCATACATCATTGTCAACCAAAATACAACACATAATAAGAATTACTAACCGGTTAGAGAAGTAGTGGTGAAAGATGAAGCTTTGTTTGGTGTGAACAAGCTAGTCCGAGAACCCTTTTTGTGGTCGGCCGGTTTGATTCGAGAGTGAGAGTGAAGGTTTGTGCTTCTAGGGTTTTAGAGAGAGAGAGAAGGTAGGAGTGTGTGTGGATTGCCCAAAGAATGGCAAGGTTAGCTATCACTAAGGATTATATACTTGTTCCACATTGGTGCACCCTAATGGGTTTCGGATGAGGTGCACGTTCCAACCGGCCCATATGTTGCACTGTTCACTCGAGACCACATGGTCTCGAGTCGGGTTCTTGTGTCTCGGTTCACATAATCACACTCATACATACAAGCATACATATAAACATAACACATAATCACATAGGATGTTCACTTATTATTCATTAAATCAATAAGTCAATTAGTCACGTAACGTTCAAGCATGTAACATCGAGATACAATGAAAGGTTCTGAATTTCGAGTTGTCACACGGGTTGTTGGGATTGTTCGGGTTCTTCGGATTGTTCGGGTTGTTCGGGTTGTTGAAGGGTTCCATGATAGAGTATAAGGTTTATAAAAGTGGGAAGAAGATTTATAAAAAATAAGTGGGAGAGATGAAGTTTTGGGGTTAAATTTGTGAATGGAGGTGAAAATGGAAAGGAAATATATATATTTGAATTTTATGACCGTTTGGTTTTTTATGGGAAAAAGGAAATTTAATTTCTTTTTTAAACGGTAACTTTTTGAAACCGGGGCCCACTTTTGGTTCCGTCGCCAGCGTCCAAGAACCGACGGAAAGGACGGGGACTGGGGGCAGGATGGTGTAGCCGGCGTCGCCGGGTGGGAACGGGAGGGGGGACGGGTGCATACCGAGTAGCCTAATAGTAAGTTATGCATTTTAATATCATCAAATGAAACAAACTATGCATCATAATCAAACCAAATATTAATTTTTGGTTGATTTAAATGAACAATTAATGACTTACTAATATTTTATTTCCATGAAAATGAATTTTTGAAAGAAGTTGGGGTATGGATTAACTTAAGTGCAAGAAAGGTAGTGACTAGTTAGTTACAATTTACAAAGTTTTATTATGTTGTTATGTTTACGTAACATGGTTTTTGTGGGCTAGAAAAGTCTGGAATGGACACAAGTTCTACAACTACCACAACCTAATATACATGTTTTTATTTATATGAAAATTAGGCTACAATTGTAAATTTATCACTTGCTAGTTAAAGATATTTTTCTTCTAGCAAATATTTAATACCACAAGTGATATATATATTTCGAAAGTATGCAGTTTTTCACTAATATCATTTTGAAAAAAAACACCTTCGTAACACCCATAATATGTTAGCAATCTTTGTTTTGAGCAGTCATGTTCAGCTAATATTTGAAACAGAGTTGAAAATCAAAGCTTGGGATCGTTTTGGTTTTAAACCGAGCTGGCTCGGCTCGACTTGATTTGACTCGATTTTAAAAGTAAAAATTAATATATAACTTTCAAAATTCAATAATCTAAATATTATTCAATAGTTCAAAAGAATATATTCAAAACAAGTTCAATGTAATATATTACAAGCTAAAATCAAGTTCACCAACACAAAATAAATTTTAAATTTCAAGGAAATACAATTAGTTCATTAGCATGATAATCAACCTCTAAATATGTCATAGTTATCAAATTACGCTTCTAAATACATGAAAATAATAATCAGTTTTTTGTAATATATTGTAATGTATATAAAAATAAAATATATTATAAGTAAAATAATCCGTGCTACCAAGCGAGCCAATCCGGCTCATTAGGAGCCAAGCCAAGCCGAGCTTACTTTCCAATCGAACCGAGCCGGCTCGACTTAGTTTCAAACTGAGCCATATCGAGCAAGCTTTTTCCCAACTAAATCCGAGCAATCTTCGATCGAGCTCCGAGCCGTAAGCTTTTTGGACAGACATATTTTTGAGTGTAGCATACTTGCGAAAATAAATATATAACATAAACTATATGAGTTGTCTATTTGGACAGACGTATTTTTGAGTGTAGCATACTTGCGAAAATAAATATATAACATAAACTATATGAGTTGTCTATGTCATTCATTCAAAATTAAGAATATGTTATTCATCTATTTTGTGTTTAGTGGTTTTAAACATTTTAATACTCCGGCGGTAGGAGATTTATACGGTTTGGTTTTAAGAAACCATAGTAATTAATAAATAAACTTTTGTCTTTTATAGAGTTGTGCCCTTAACATAAAGAGTTTTTCAAAAAAAAAAAAATGATTTTTCACTTTGATGCCTCATACTTTTCATCTTTTTGCAAGTTTTTCGTTTTACGTTTCGTTCTATATTTTGCAAGTTAACACGCCGCAACATACGTGTGGGGTTCAACGTTTTTACGTCAAATTTTTCCCGTTTGACAGGCCCGTCGCAGCACGTAGATTTTTCCCTATTTGGCAAGTTCGTCGCAACGCGCGGGTCCTAGACCATCTTAGTTACTTTTTTTCTATGTTTTACGTTTCGGTCTAATTTCTTCACATTAACACGCCGCAACGGGCGTACGTGGTTCAAAGATTTTACTTTGCTTTTCGTTCGGTGTTATTTTTTTCTTTTTAATTTATTTTGTTTTTACGAGCTTTTCTGGTGTTGGTGGTCACCGACAGTGGTGTAGCATTGGTGCAACTTGGCATGGTTTTACGCCCCCACCGGAACGCGGGATAGTTTAATACTAGTTTTCTATTTTAAATGTAAATTTATTTGGGTGACATTACAAGATATGTAAAGTTTATATATATAGAAACAATAAATTATTTTCTTTCACTTTGTATTTCTTTTATACAAAGTTTTGCTTTTAGAATAAGTTATATCTATTTTTCTAAGATAATTTGATTTGTTTTTAAAAAAATGTAAAAAATGGCGATAATGTAAAAATGTAAGGACTGATAAAGATATTTATAGGTTTTAGGAGAAAAAGACCATTTATGAAACATTTGTGGACGTCTAATATGATAGTCGACAGGTCGCGTTTGTGGGTGGATTTAGCTCGCACCAGTGGTTGTCTTATATTATAAACTTTCTATATTTTCACTTATGTTCTTCGTTAAAGTACCGACTCGCACTCAATTATGCAAACCCAAACACCATTCGAATTTGTAACACTGTAGCACGAATCAAACAACAATAAAACACTGGCACAGGTTGTAACGAAGTTTAAACGTAAATTTTGTAACATTATGCTGCAAACCGAAGTAGATGGTGTTCACGGTCCGATTCAACTGGTTTGCAAATTCTGGGTTAAATAGCTAACTACGGTTTTCACACGTGACAAACCAAACTGGCTTAATTGGGTGGGTTGGTCGGGCCGGTTGGTTTTAGCGGGGTTCTGTTTTGGCAGTTTGAAATGAGTTATTTTTTCGAAATCACAATAAAAGCTTCATAATAATAAAATGGTTCATGAATATATTACGTACACACAACCCGATATTTTGAAATGAACAAAAATAGTAACATCGATATACACGGCTGATTCCAAGTTCCACATTATAGCCCACCAAAACCAAACCGTATAAATCTCATACCGCGGGAGTTGCTCTTTTGGCGGGTATATCAAGATATTAGTCATGGTTTTGTGATAAAGTAACAATATTTACAAACAGGATAAACAGGAGTCACGCACCTGTCATATCGCACTTCATTAAAAAAATTATTTTTGATGTTTCACAAATGCGAGAATAGTGATTTGTCCAGAGATAAAAGTAGGGTCTAAATAACACAACATACAAAACAAGAGATGTCCGTAACGAAACCAGGTTTCGTTCCGTCTAGATGTTATCGATTTGAAATGCATCTCAAGGGAGAAACTTCCTGTACGGTCTGTTATTGTCTTCATCCTGCATATGCTGTAAAAAAGATGCATAAAATACGAATGTTATATATCTGTGTACATCAATGACCAAATAGAGGAATACAGTTGGTTTATGCCTATATAACAAATACATGATACAAAAACCGTGTGGTAAATTCAACCCGTTTAGCTATGAGCAAGTTGCTTGAGCCTTGAGGCTATATTGAATTTCAAAAGAGTCAAATAGGTCAAAAAGATATCTAACAAAGGAACCGGGTCAAAACCGTCAAATGGGGTGAAAAGTTTAAAAGTTGCCCTAAGATAATTTTAATGCATACACCCGACTATCATTGTAATAATATCATCTATGTAATCATAGTTGATGCATTAACTATTTACTAAAATAAGAAAAAAAGGGTAAAATGTGTTATCGGGTCAACCCGACCGTTTTGAACCTATTTTACACTGCTAACCAACCAGCCCGGCGCACCCATGTTGGCTGTTGCCACCTCTATTCCCATATATTCAAATAGTAGTCCTTGTGAGCTGAGAGGACCAGGGCACTTTTAACATATAAAAACACTCAAAGAACATACAACCTGATATGGTTGATGCTCAAGAGGTCAATCAACTTTCAGAAGATGCCCAATTAAATTATTTTACTCTATGTTGTCAAAAACGCATAACCCTTCTTTATATAATTCCACAACAAAAAACCTTAACCAATGAAAAGTTAAAAATACTAAGTTACTAAATTAGTCCTTATATAATATTAACACTTATCACTTAAACTAACATTTATGCCATGCAAAGGTCTAACTAACACACATAACGCTAAAACGCAACTCAGGCAATCTGCACATACAAAAAAAAGTTCACATTATTGGAGTAATCTATACTGCTGAGATAGTGATATCAGTTTTGTATTACTCAAAATCCATATTTCCATGTGCAGCCTAATCAAATCAGATTCTCAGTCTAAATTGCAAACAAAACCATGTGGGCATTCATAAGAGAATTCCCAAATAATACTTCTAGCTTTAATACGACAAACTTAATTTCTACCATTTTTTCACATTTTTAAAGTTGTGTGATTACAAGATAGTTGTTGAGGACACCAAATGATTTATACTGTGTAAGTCCTAAATGTTCCCCTGTGAGACACTTTTAAGACTTAGAAAATTAGATAGATGCCGACTGCTATTGAAGGTTTTGTGAGAGCAAGACCATATAATTTTTATTACCGAGAGGCGAGAGGCTTTGTGATAAAAGTTTGTCATTGCCTTTAGTCCCAAAAGTGTTGTGAAAAATTACATATAGCTTTTAATCATCTTAAGGTTTAAAATAATAATGAGTCAACATCTATGTATTACTAAAGAAAAGAACATTTCATCTTTATCACTATAAATGCCAAAGATAACTTTGTAGTAGATGCCTAGAACATAAAGATGAAGTTCATGTAGTAGACGACTTAAAAACCATATTCCTTTCTGGTAACTTTTTAGTAATAGAAAAAAGGAGTTAAATAAAAAAAATAGAAACTTAAACGGGGAACTATAAAAAATGGTGTGCTATTTTAGAAACTTAACTAATCAGTTCCGTTACATACATATGGACAAAATAAAAGACATTAGCTCATTACAGTAGAAACAGAGATTGTTAATATCTGCATGTTAAAATACACATCATGGAGAGTTCAAATCACTAACAAAACTATATAAATTTGCATTATAAAGCACATTCTTGTTCTGGACCTCTGGTCCCTTCTAACCTGTTGGAATGTATTAAGGACTTCTAATTCAACGCATGAATTTGAGTAAATTACATCTTACCAAGGATAGATTGATGCATAGTCTAATAAAGCAGCACAAGAAGATTAAATTATGATAAGCTTCTTGATAACTAACAAGTAACAACAGTTTTTCACCAACTCTTACAAAGGCTCCATGTATACTTCATTTTATGCAGGTAATGCAAGTCCAAATAATTACTAAATTCTGTGTTTCATAATCAGCAACATTATAAACATAAGTGAGAATACTACAGATTTGACCATCAGGCAACTCTAAAACCGACACCCACTGAACAATCACATAGCTGATAGCACCACCAAGATTTATAACATACAACAAATTTTCTGACATAAATTAAGAGGTAACTTTTTTTATTGACAGCAATTTAGTCTACTCTTAATCCTAATTCTACACCATTGTCCACCTCGACACTTAAACCCTCGACCCCAAGAGAAGGGACACCATTTTACACAACTTGGTACCGCTAGGCCAGAGACCCTTTGGTACTTAAGAGGCGGCGTCTAGGCCCCCAGGTGAAGAAAGGCTCAAGAAAAATGCCTTAACCAGCCTAAATACTGTGGCAAAATTTTGCAAATTCAGTGAAAACAGGTTTAGAGCATCTAAACGAATGGCCTATAACCAGCCTAAATTAGCCCTAAACATGTCTGAATTCTGAAACCCCGAAAACTAGTACATTTATGATATGAACCTCACTTATCTCAGGCCCTCGCTTTTTAAGCGCCTTGCGCCTAAGCCCTAGGCCCTCGGCTCACCTTTTGCGCCTTGAAAACTATCTGCATATCTCAGGCATTGGCTAATAGCTTCATGTTTTCTCTTTCACTAATCACCGTAGCTTCGGGCGAAAAACAACTTAAATACAAACTATGCATATCACCTTAAAATTATACTTCAACATCACCTCATAAATCAAAACCCTAAAACCCAAATAAACTTCCTCCAAATACTAAATGTAAAACCAAAATACAAAAATGACACATTTTACCTAACCGAATAACTGTTATTTCACTATCCTACAGCACTAACCACTTAATCACTCAACAATCACACATAATCAGATCAATCATTGACCCCAAAAATCAACTACACAAAAAAAAAAAAAAAAAAAAAAAAAAAAAAAACTAATTATCAGATCCAAAACGAACAAATCATGAAACATATATTTATATGAAAGGAACAGAGAGTGTAAATACTTACAAATTCACGAACGGTGCCCTTGTAAACCAAATAAGGAATCGCAACGCCGAAAATTCCGACGATAGCTAGGTTACGACGAGTCCATCGGAAATTGTGCTCGAGATTCTCTCTGACTGTGCCCCAATCTTCGATGAATTTGTTCTTGTTGGCCTCCATTCCTCCCCCCATTGTTGTGCTTCTTTGATCGCTTTCTCTCTCACACTCAAAAACACACAGATAGATGAATTTGTTGTTGAGTTTAGGTCTATATGGGCTTCTTGAATGGATCCAGTTAGTTATATGTTTTTTTCCGTGTTTTCGACTTTTGGTTTGGGTTGGAATTATTTTCGACTTCATGCGTTTATTGTGTTCCATCAGCGTCACGTGTGCAAGGACTCTATTGCCGTAATTGGTTCGGTTTCGATCTGGTTATTTGACCAAAAAAACCATACCCTATGTGCTTAGTTCCGGGTAGAGTTTGATTCTGGTTCTTAAGAAACCGGGGTATTAAAATACCCTATTTCCGAGTTTTTTACTATCTTATTTTTAGGTTTTTCAATACTTAATTGTGTTTTTACTATCCTATTTTCTCGTCTTTTTGTTTATTATTATTAAATATGAATTGTATAATGTAAAAAAAAATAAATAAATGCACCAACATAAATTTAAAAGATAGATATTAGAATCATGTATCGGGTATAGCCAGGTATAATCGGTTCCAGTTTTGGTTCTTTTCCGGTTCCGGATATTAATCGGGTATGATCAGTTCCGGTTTCATGTATTGAGATCAAAATGCATACAATATTTATACCCTACGAATAGGGTCAGTTTCAGTTTCGGGTATAGAATACCCGAGTATTAAAAAAACCGGTTCTGGTTTTTTTACCAGGTACGGTTTTTTTGTGCACCTCTAGTTAGAGCACCCATTTTGACCCAAACCAAATTATATACGCTAGAAATTAATCGGGATGTTACTACTATTTCTAGACATGAGACACTTGTTACGGCGACTGAGCGGATTCATCATATTATTCCAGATCTTATAGAGCTCTTCACTGCTCAGGGGGAGAGTTCAACTCTGCAAGTTCAAGCTACGTGCAAAATAGATAAATTAAAGAAAATCTGAGAGGATTTAGATAAGGACAAGGATCCTAAAGCCGCTAAGCAAGGGGAGCAGCCAAGGAGCTCACAAGCTTCTGAAGCTGCAACCAGTGCTCAGGCTGAGGGGAGTCTGCAAGTGGAGCCGGAGCTGATAAAGGTAAGGGTCACGTTGATGCTGAAAGATCAACCAAATTCAATATTTACAAGGATAATAGTCGTATATACCGAATGTTTTATTTGAATATTCAGCTACTAACATTCCAAGGGTTGTAAACGAACCGAACAAACACGAAAAAGACCTTGTTTGTGTTCGTTTGTTAAGAAATATATGTGTTCACGAATGGTTCATGAACACTAATAGAACGAGATTTTATGTCCGTGTTCATTTGTTAAAAAATGAACAAGTTCGTGGTCGTTTGTGTTTGCTTGTTAATTTTAAGCAACGAACAAAAACGAACGTTGATAAACATAAACTAATGTTAATGAACACTAATGGAAACAAACGAATCCAAACAAGCGTTCATAAACATAATATATAATACACTAACACTTATTAAATATTTTATTTGTCATAATTTGGAAGTATTTAAATAAAATATAAAAACTAAAAACACTAATGAACTATCAAACATAAACGAACAAGAAGCCAAACGTTCACGAACATAAATGAACGAACACAGACTCTGTTCATGTTCGTTAATTTAACTAACGAACGAAATTCCTTGTTCGTGTTTGTTTGTTTAATAAACGAACGAACACAAACGAACTTCCCGTCGAACAGTTCACGAATTGTTCGCCGAACGTTTGGTTCGTTTGCAGCTCTAAACATTCCTATTGAATGTATAAAGTTTAGACACACCAAAACACTAATTCATACCCATCTAAACACTAATTTCATAACTAATTTAAACACCTGTAGACAAAGAAATTTGTATGCAATTGTGATATTTTCTTGAGCATGATGCTTATACTTCAATTAGTTGTGTAAGAGGTGTAAACAAGAATACATCAACGAAACTTAAACTCTTCACATTCAATATTCGACAAATGATATTATTGTGAATGATAGTTTTAGGGTGAACCTAATACTATTTAAAAATTAAACAAATTACACAAGACTATATGGTGCCGTATTAAAAATTAGAGTAAACTGCAATTTTACCCCCTGAGGTTAGGGGTGATTGGCACTCTTACCCCCCTAAGGAAATAACTGCAATTTTACCCCCCACTGTTAACTCTTATGTCGCAACATTACCCCCTAAGCTCAATTTTGTTGACTGATCTGTTGACTTGGTGGTGAAATGACCATTTTACCCTTTTATTTTACCCCCTGTGTTTTGTTTACTCTGTAATATTACCCCCTGCCACCACAGCCACCGCCATTCACCACCACAACTGTCACACCCCAACCAATGGCGGAAACATCGGGATGAGACGAAGTGTGAAGATTGCTAGAGACATCATAACGCTATTTGTGACAATATTTAAATAATTCCCATTTCATTTCATAACATCAAATTGTCAACATTACATAATCTCAAATAACAACAAGTTCAAAAGAGAAACGAACAACATAATCAAATTGATACAACATATTAAACCTAAACGTCTATATGTGTATCTAGGCATCAATGCTACTTCTTTTCATATCATCATCATCATCAACCTGTAACATGTTTAAAATACAATTCAATGCAAAAGCAATGGCGAGTATACAAGTTTAAGCATATGTATAAGTATAAAGGTTTTAAACGAATCCACATGGCAACTTTGTTAATACAAGATCTAACATGGCATGCAATATTTCTAGCCAAACCAATGTTTACGCAAGAAAGTTTAATACATTCAACATGACCCGAGTATAAAGGGGGCGGTGCGTTACTCCTATAGCGCTATACATGTCAAATGGAGGCTTGTGAAGCTAATGACTAAAACATATTACATAAGTATCACCCAGGTAAGCATCAAGTATCATAGCATAGTATTCATGTATAAGGATTGTTTCGTGTATTGCAAAAGTATAAGTGTAAGTGTGTTTGAATAAGGCAACATGTTACACCCCAAAAGTGGTAAAAGTAAAAAGGGGAAAATACGAGTATACTCACGGTTTTGCAAGTCTTGAACTTGAGAATCCGAGAGTGTGTTGGTGGTTGGATTAGCTAAGTTGGAGCACCTTGTCCTTCTACACAAAGGAACAAAGTGTATGAGTTTGGCGTTTAACGGAAGATTCGGAGTTTTAACATATCACAAGGTAAAATAAAGTATGCTACGGAAAATAATCATCTTTTTAACTTAGTAACCCTTGTATGACACTATGTAACCACTAGGGTTAAAATGTTTTCATGGGTAGTACGCCCATTAGAATCATACTTGGTGTTCTAGGTCTTTAGATGATATTCTACTTACTTTAACATATAAACACGAGTTTAACATTAAAGGTTCGAATGAGTGTATATACGTATATAGGGTAAGTATATTATTAGGTCCAATGATTCAAGTAGGAGGTAGAGGATTAAATCCCCATTTAGGTACCTCAAGTTTATCATATAAGTCATGTACGGGGTAGGAAGGACAAGCTTCCATTTAGGAACCCCTTGTATGTTCACCACTACACTTGATGTAAAAACAACCAAGGAGGGTCAAGAACTAAGGTATGTACAATAATATAACAAGCTATTCTAAGAGAAATCATCAAACCATGTGAGGATTTTATGTTGGAACAACCCAAGTTGCTCCATAATCACTCTACATCAAAGCACAAGCTTGAACATGATTTGTGGGTTAGATACCCTAAACAAAACAGAATTATTTGAGGTTTTAACCTCTGATTTATAGTGTCTCAACCTTGTTTTTAAGCCTAACCAACCATGGGAGAGGTTGTAAGCATTGGGACATAGGTATGAGATGTGTTTGACACAAGTTGTATGAGTTTAAGTAAACTTTGAAGAACATAAACCAAAACAGAAAGTTTGTGGATGATTTCAGGGGATTTCCGGGTCTGATTTCTCCAAGGAGAAGTCAAGGAATCATACCCTATGATTATCCAAACAAGTAGGAAGAAGAATCAAGTGATTTGGTTAAGAAATGAGCAAGATATGCTCACTTTAGTGCAAGGGTATGTGTTTACCCGAAAATGCAGATTCTTGCAAGAACTAGAGAGTATTTTGGAGAGTTTTGAGTGTTGTGAAAGTGTAAAATGGTGTGAAGAAGGGTTGTATTTATAATGGTGAAGTTTGGTGGTGATTGGAGGTGTTTAGAGGTGGAAGGAAGGTGATTGGGGAGTAGAATGAGTGTGGGATTCGTGCCAAAACGCGTCTGATTGAAGCAGATTACATTTTCGCGTAACAGAGGTCTAATGCGGCCCGCATTAGGTATCCCTTAAGTCAAAGCGGGCCGCCCGGGGGCTGGCTTATCAGACATAAACTTTCAAAAATGACATTTTAGTCCCTGAAGTTGTTTAATTGATGATTTAAGGACTTTCAAGGGCCATTCTTGTCATATAAGCATATTTTAAGGTAAGTTCAAGCACGAGAAGTATAAACCAAGTATAATTAAGTGTAAAGTATTATAATCAAGTGTCGTTTATGTTCAAAGTACGTATCTTGCATAAGTTTCACGTATTTACAATTTTGGCACATAGTTTCCAAGAATTGTGAATAAGTATCATTTGTTCCACGAAATTGAATGTTTGAGCATGTATAAAGTATGTGTAACATGTAATTAACAAAATGCGAGTTTCATTCATGATCCAAGTCTCGGATTTTACAACGGTTTACAAGGAAAGAACGATTACAAGAATACAAAGTTTCCAAAAATAGAAATACGAACAAAACTTTCTATAAAGGGAAAGTACAAAAGAGTCGGGTGTTACAACAACCACCACTGCCACCTCCAGCCACCACCCTCAACCACCACTGCCACCGCCATTCACCACCACTGCCATCTTCTTCCTCCCCCATCTCTCTCTCTCTAAAAAAACCCACCACCCGCCTTCATCTTCAACAATCACCACCGTCATCTCCACACCCCAGCCCCTAATCATCCACAAACATACAGCCAAACCACCACGATCACTACCACCCCTACACCACCCTTCAATCAACACCTGCAACCAGTGATTCATCTCAATTTGTGGTAGAAATTACAAAATTGGATTTATAACAACAAAATTACAAACAGGGGGCATTATTAAAGAAATCAAACTGCAACTTAGTTATCAGTAGATAAACAACATCTGGGTATCAGTTCAAATAACTAAAAAACATATTTTTAACATCAAAATAACAGTTATAATCACTACCCACTTGAAATTAAGAATCAAGAAACAAAACCCATGATTCTTTACCTTTTTTTGTTCAGGTTATAACATTAAAGAAATCAAATTGCAACTTGAAATTAAGAATCAATGTGGGATCAGCACCCACTTGAAATTAAAAATGTATTTTTAACAACAAAATCAAAGGTATAATCAGCACCCACTTGAAATTAAGAATCAAGAGACAATACCCGTGATTCTTTACCTTTTTTGGTCTTCCGTCAAGCAATCAGAGTGAACCGCCTTCGAAATGGTCGGAGTGGGATGAGGTTGCCGGAGATTTGATGTCAGATCGAAATGGTCGGAGTGGGATGAGGTTGTAAATTAATCAGATCAGATCTGACATCTCACTTGTTTGTTTGTTCATCCTCTCCGGCGACAGTTGCGGTCAACCTCTCCATCTCCGGGGATGTGCACGCTGTTGATAAATTAATCAGATCCATCTCCGTCTCCGGTCATCCTCTCCGGCGACCATTGAACCTCCTTTGTCTCCTTCCGGATGGTTGTGGTGGTGGTTGTGTGGCGGCGGCAGTTGCGGTGGTTGTGGTGGTGAATGGCGGTGGCATGGTGGTGCCTGGGCAAGAACTCTGATGATGATAAAACTCTGATGATGATAAACCCATCTTTATCTCTGATGATGGTAGCAAGAACTATATATATAATAACAATAATAATAAAAATAATAATAAAAATAATAATAATAATAAATATAGGGTAAGATTACCAAAATACCCTTACATATAAGGGTTAAACTACCTTTGACTGAGCTTAGGGGGTAATGTTGCGACATAAGAGTTAACAGTGGGGGGTAAAATTGCAATTATTTCCTTAGGGGGGGGGGGGGGGGTAAGAGTGCCAATCACCCCTAACCTCAGGGGGTAAAATTGCAGTTTACTCTAAAAATTAATATAACATTATCATTGGGTGTAGGCCAGTGGTATGGCAGTGATGGTGACAAACTTACCGACGGAGGTTCGATCCTGAGCCACACCCCGGTTTTAATCTGACTGTTATTTCAGTGAGCCAACTCGTGTGGAGGCAGTACGGTTTTCAGGGGAACACCTTAATCAAGTCTGACCAACCCAGCACGACCCTGGTTAAGACAACTTAAGTTTGGACAGATCTTAGCTAGGGTCATCGATTAGACGATGTGACAATGGATCACTCATAAGAAAGTCACCGTTAAAAAAAAACCAATGTAGAAAAATATTGGCCAAACTATCTACACACATCCACACACCAAGTGTGTAGATAGTCACCCTTAAAAGATGTTTTTTGTCCTTATATGCACACCTTGCAGTGTCGAACTGTGGCCAAAACGCGGCGTTTTGGTCCAGTTAACCAGACAAAGACTGACGGGTCTGTTGACCAGACCAAAACGCCGAGCTTTGGCCGCGTTTTGGTCCTGTCAACCAGACCGGGTGTCAGTCTTTTGTCTGGTTGATAGGACCAAAACGCGACCAAAGCTCGGCGTTTTGGTCCGGTCAACAGACCCGTCAGACACCTGTCAGTCTTTGTCTGGTTAATCGGACCAAAACGCCGCGTTTTAGCCACAGTTCGACACTGCAGAGTGTGCATATAAGGACAAAAAACACATTTTTTAGTGTGTAAATAGGCAAAATGGTGTGTAGATAGGTCCACCAAAAAATATTGTTGCAACATAACCATCCTCCAACAGCATTACTTTTATACTACGAGGGCTAGAATCGTAATTGAACACATTGGATGTAATCTCACCGACGATATTAATATCGAGAGGACTTTTGATTCTCATAGTCATTTTGTCGAACATCTGGAGGACCATCTTCTCCCCAAATTCTTCAAACCCTAAATCACAAGGTCAGTTCAATCTCTCTTCAATCTTTCACTTATCTCTTAGATTACACTTAATTCATCTCTTAATTCACCGTTTAGATTGCTTAATTACATTCCGATCTGAACATAAAAGCTTCAGTTTTCCCTAATTCAATTGTTATTCGTTTTCATAGATTCAAATCAATATGGACTTTTTCGATAAATTCAAGATCTGGGTTGTGTTGATCTGCTTCATATCTCAACTGGGTCATGGGTTTTATCTCCCGGGTAGTTACCCACACAAATATGTTGTAGGTGATCAATTGTCTGTAAAAGTCAACTCTTTGACTTCAATCGATACCGAAATCCCCTACAGTTATTACAGTTTGTCCTTCTGTACGCCCCCAGAAGGTGTAAAGGACAGCCGTGAGAATCTCGGTGAGCTTTTGATGGGTGATCGGATCGAAAACTCACCGTATAAGTTCAATATGTACTCGAATGAAACCGAGATCTTTCTTTGTCAAACGAAGTCGTTGTCGGCTGAGGAGTATAAGCTGTTAACGAACCGGATCGATGAGATCTATCAGGTTAATGTGATTCTCGATAATTTACCCGCGATTAGGTACACGAGGAGGGATAGTTATTTTGTTAGGTGGACAGGGTATCCGATCGGGATCAAAGTTGATGGTGGTTATTATTTGTTTAATCACTTGAAGTTCACGGTTTTGGTTCATAAGTATGAGGAAACGAATGTCGCGAGCGTAATGGGGACCGGGGATGCAGCGGATGTAATCCCGACAGGTGGGAAATCGGGATCTGATGAACCCGGGTACATGGTTGTCGGATTTGAAGTTACTCCTTGCAGCGTTAGACATAATCCCGAGTCGGTAAAGAATTTGAAAACGTACGGGAAGTACCCGTCGAAAATCACTTGCGAGGATAACACGGTAAACATGGCTATAAAGGAAAACGAGCCCGTTTCTTTCACTTACGAGGTTGCGTTTGTCGAAAGTGACATCAAGTGGCCATCGAGATGGGATGCTTATTTAAAGATGGAGGGAGCGAAAGTGCATTGGTTCTCAATTTTGAACTCGCTTATGGTTATCACTTTCTTGGCGGGTATTGTTCTCGTGATCTTTTTACGAACGGTTAGACGGGATTTGACTCATTACGAGGAGTTAGACAAGGAGGCACAAGCGCAGATGAACGAAGAATTATCGGGTTGGAAGCTCGTCGTAGCTGACGTTTTCCGTGCTCCCAGCAACCCGGGACTTTTATGTGTAATGGTTGGAAACGGGGTTCAGATTCTCGGGATGGCAGTTGTGACGATCATGTTTGCCGCCCTCGGGTTCATGTCTCCCGCTTCGCGTGGGACTCTGGTGACCGGTATGCTAATCTTCTACATGGTTCTCGGAATTTCAGCCGGTTACGTTGCTGTACGAATGTGGCGAACGCTCTTCTGTGGGGACCACAGAGGATGGGTCTCGGTTTCTTGGAAGGTCGCCTGTTTTTTCCCCGGTATCGCGTTTTTAATCCTTTTCGTTTTAAACTTTCTCTTGTGGGGGTCACACAGCACTGGTGCTATCCCGTTTTCACTGTTTGTTATTCTCATTTTACTATGGTTTTGCATTTCGGTTCCATTAACTTTCGTTGGTGGTTACTTTGGTGCGAAGGCGCCTCATATCGAATACCCGGTTAGAACCAATCAAATACCACGTGAAATCCCACCGCAGAAATACCCTTCGTGGCTTTTAGTTCTCGGTGCGGGAACTCTCCCGTTTGGAACCCTGTTCATCGAGCTTTTCTTCATCATGTCGAGCATCTGGATGGGTCGTGTATACTACGTTTTCGGGTTTTTATTCGTCGTTTTGATCCTTTTGGTAGTCGTTTGTGCCGAGGTGTCACTCGTTTTGACCTACATGCATCTTTGTGTCGAGGATTGGAAATGGTGGTGGAAATCTTTCTTTGCTTCGGGTTCGGTTGCGTTGTACATTTTCTTGTACTCGATAAACTATCTCGTCTTCGATCTCAAGAGCTTAAGCGGGCCCGTCTCGGCTACGCTTTACCTGGGTTACTCGTTCTTGATGGTTCTAGCGATCATGCTAGCCACAGGTACCGTTGGGTTCCTTTCTTCTTTCTGGTTCGTGCATTACTTGTTCTCGTCGGTTAAGCTTGATTGAAAAGAAGATGGTGGTTAGGTTGTTACACACAGTTTTATTCGTCTTGTACTTGCTACGTTCTGTTGTTTTTCTTAAGCATTTGGGCAGAATTCGGATACACGAGAACTATAATTAAGCCGAGTTTTATATCTTTTTTTTTAAATTTTAGTTTTCTTTTGTTTCTGGTGTTATAGTTCTATAGCAAGAACTTAGTTACATACGAAAGCAGAAGATGATGTTATATTGGATAATTAGTTGTAATTTCTTTCTTGTTTTGTTGTTTGTATTGAGATTCTATGATATATTGGTTCTATAACATACATGTATCCAAAGGTTAAATGGTGGGTACTTGTTAAAGATGCGCATATGAATGCAAGGGCGTTATGGTCATTTCGCCTCCATCTACCTCTATGAACAACTTGCTTCTTTCGACGAGGAGTAAACTGTCAAAAATGGTCCCTGAGGTCTGGTCACTTTTGTCACTTTAGTCTAAAACTCAAACCTTTTAAATCTGGGTCCTGTGGTTTCAATTTTGTTGCCATTTTCATCTAAAATCAAAATCTTGTGAGATTTTTCAGTTAACATCCAGTTTTTTTCCGTCTTTTCTCTCCCTTTAATGAAAGGCAAAATGATATTTTAACGTTTTATTATAACAAATTAAAAAATGTAACCATTTTTCCCTTCATTAAAAGGAATGAAAAAGACAAAAAAAACTGAATGTTAACTGAAAAATCTGACCGGATTTTGCTTTTGGATGAAAATGACAACAAAATTGAAATCACAGGGACCCAGATTCAAATGAATTTTTGACTAAAGTGGCAAAAGTGACCAAAACTCAGGGACTATTTTGGCAGTTTACTCTTTGACGAGTTTATAGAAACCCAGTGAAGTTGTTCATGCCAGACGGATGCAAACTGGCCGTAATGTTACTTAATGAATCGAATATGATGGTTTTATAAGATGAATGCAAACCGACTATAATGCTACTTAATGATGCCCATTCACATTCGTCCGAGGGATGGATTGTTACTGAAACGAAATAGTGAAAAAGGATATATATTTCTAAAATCCGACCTCATTAGTAACATTTTCGAACCTTAGGGACGGTTTTTGTAAATAATCTCTCATTAATATATTTTTGACTTACAACCAATGTTATAAAATTCGGTTTTTATATCCTACTGGATTTGACTCAGAAATGGTATAACCGGGTGCATCGGACGGTTCAACCCAGTGTACCGGGCGGTTCAACCATGGTTGGGGCGAAGTATCACAACTTGTCGTGAAGTAGCATGACAATTGTGTCGTAATCGTTGAGAGTTACAATAGAAGGAATTTTCGTGGTAACTTTTGTTTCTACAACTCTCAGTTGTCACTGCTAATTAAGTTAACCC